>CM039664.1:22070348-22540348 GCA_022405105.1 Aristolochia contorta
TATAAAGCCTAGACAATGCTATCCAATTAGTTGCAAATCTTGTCATTCCGGGACGAACCAACTCACCTCCAGTATGTTCTCTCATTCAAGTCAATACCCAGTTATGGTTATAGATATAGTTTGTTACAATTTTGGCTTTCTCCATCACATTTTGCATGAAAATTTTCTTTCCCATCTCTTTCAACATTAGGTCTATACGCTACACAAGGAGTCCAATACAGATGTTTTCTCTTCTCCATTAGAAGCTTTGCATTTTTTTTGAATGCAGCATCATTATCTATCACAATCTGAATTGTGTTTTTCTCCTATTTCTTTTACAATTTATTTCATCAATTTATATAAATATTGATGGTCCTTAACAAAATTTGATACATCAATCGATGCATGAAAGATTGTTTTTTTCCAAAAAAACACACCATAAAATTTATTATACTTAACCTCGTCGGACCTGTCCAACCATCACACATAATGGTAACTCTATACATTTCTCATTCTTTCTTTAAATCTTTGATATAATCTTGCAGCTCTTCCCTTTCAACATTCAGATATACCCCAGAAATTTCTTTTGCAGTTGGTGGTCTAACTCCTTGACCAAGTTCTTGAATTTGAGAAACTATGTTTTAGTAATATACGGAGTTAGATGCATTTGCCGGCATATGATTGTATAGAAAAACTTTGGTATGCATCGTCCTAAACTCTGGGTCTCTTTGCCTGCCCAACTATCCTCTAGCCTTCTTTGTTTTGCAGCTTCAGGTACATAAATATAAGGATCTTTTAATGAAACTGTTATTGATGCCTTTCTCTTATGGGCATTAGATTCTTGAATTCTATGTTTACTACCTGATCTGCCTCTCCCTCTCCAGGTTCTTTCTTCCAAATCATCAAATTTTTGGCGACTAATTCTTATAGCTCTTTCAAAATCTTTCCTCTCTTGAGGAACATCGCTATCATCCTCATCATCAATATTGAAGCACTTGCTCTCCATCTGCTTGTTTCAAATGTGAAAGAACTTGTTCCTCATTTTCTTTAATCTTCCTTTTATTTTTTTCTTTTGATTTCATAAATGTTCCTTCATAGGATTTTTCACTCCTTTTGGGCATTTTGTACAAGCAGATATGTTGCTTCAGCCTAGTCACACCTCCATTGTTCATTACATGTCCACACCATTTGTATTTGGACTTTAATCTATTATTGTCAATCATAGAACCATGATCCCATCCAATGTCGTGTTTGCTTTCTCTTGGTAGCATCTAATATGTACATACATGTCAAGTTATACCACTCAAGTACAATATTTATGTAAAAAGTGATACTAAGTTTAAAAACACATTCTATATAAGTAAAGACCAGAAATTAATATCTAAATACTAATAAACTTCAATTTAACAGTAGTACTGATAAACACCAATAATTACCATAGTGAATCTAGTTAAAGACCATACACCATGAACATAAAAAACTAATCTATATGCATGCAAGTTTCTAGAGGCTGCAGCTAATTGGACACCAGAATTTACTATAAATAAGCACTATTTTCTTTCATCAAGAGCTTCAATTTCCAAAGTAAGAGCAAGACAAAACCCAAGAAAGTCCTTGACCATGCTAATCACCTACAAAAGTGTGAATGTTCCCACCTAGTTTAAGAAATTCCATTGATTATTTAAAATATTGAGATTTCCATATTCAAATTCTTACAAACCCGGCCAGTTTGTGAGACTGTCTTGTTTGCTGCAGCCAGGTTTATGTCGTGCAGATAAGCTTCAGTCTTCGTGCGCATAATAGACAATCTTTCACATGCCCTGAAAAAGTTATGAGCCTACTCCACTAGTAGATTGGTATAACGATAGAAGAGAGTAAAGAGGAAGAGGCATTGAAGACAAACAAAAGAAGAAATACGAGTGATGACAATCTATTAAACTAGGCACTTTGCTAGTTTGACTTAGACCTACATGAAAAGTAATGCATTAAAATAATAAAAAGAAAGAGAGAATCAAAGAAGAGAGGGAGTGTCTCTTCGAGTCGTTAAATGCACTAGAACCTAGCTTTACTCATCTTAGTTCTTACAATAAAATATTAAAAAGAAAGAGATAGAATGAAGAAGAGAGGAAGTGTCTATCCGAGCATTGAATGCACTTTCATTGTAGAACCTAGCTTTACTCCATCGCTTAGTTCTTACATGTATAATATGATCTCATGTCATTCTTTTTTCTGTTTTTATCTTGTTTTTTTGGTGTTCAAAGTTAAACACCTGACAGAGTTTTGCTTCCTGCAGCCAAGGGGTTCAAGAGTCCAACACACGGAGAAAAGAAAGTAAGCGAATCTGAAAACCGCTTACCTGAAATTCCAGCAGCTTCCTTTTGGGTTTTGGTTTTTGGTTTCCGTAGCTACAGATTACTAGTTTCCGTAGCTCCTCCTTCTTCAGCCCGGTCGTAGCAGCTCCTCCTTCTTCTGCCCAGTTGTAGCAGCTCCTCCTCCTTTCTTAAATATTAGTTTCAATTTCCTACTTTGAAGGTATTCAATCCTCTTATCCCCCTTCCCCATCATGATTCACACACGGATCTTAAAATTCCTACCGTTGGGGGTATCGGAAGGTTTCCTCGATAAGTTAGGAAACCTTCCGATACGGCCGATAAAGGGGTGAGTTTCCTATAGAAGGAAACTCCCCCCGTTTTGTTTCCTTGTTTATGGAAACGGATACGTATCGGTCGATACGTTTCGATTTTGCATACCTTGCTCTCTCTTCATTTCTCTCTCTTCGGTTTTCTCTCCTCAAATGCTATGCCCAAGAGGGTACACAATTTAGGTACTCTACCAATACTGTATCCGGACGCACGAGGGAAGTGCCAAGCTGTGTGGTACCTCTATCGTTATTCTGAACTTTATAAGGATTTCTTCAACCCATTTACACCGAATTGGTAATTTTTTTTTTCTTTTGAGTTTTTTATCTCTCCTAGGGGACGGGAACCAACCCTACAAGTTTCATTAGGATTTCTTCAACCCATTCACATCTATAATTCCAGGAACCTTCTTCTCTTCCTTTTATCGTGGCCTCCGGTTGATCACGGGCATCTGCCACAGGTTCCCATAAACCATACCTCGTTGTGAAGGTCTTTGTTTGGTTTTTTTTTTTCAAAACTCTGTTTTCTCACAAGTCACAATGACAGCAGCGAGCCCCATTAATTTCCGTAAAAGACAAGCAAGACAAACGGCAGAATTAGACGGGAACTTAGGATTTGGACAGTTGAACTGCAACATTTAATTTATGCCAATTAAATCCAAATGTGTCTTTGAAACAAACCCGAAAAATAAGCTGAACTGCAACACTTAATTTATGTCAATTAAATCCAAATGTGTCTTTGAAACAAACACGAAAAATAAGCTGAACTGCAACTCAGGCGCGTCTGCCTCGTTCACACCCCCCTTATGTCGGACTGAAAACTACGTTTTCTTGTCTTCTTAAAGTCTTTGATCTCGGTCTATGATCAGAAGATTTTGTATGATTTCTTTCCAGTCTAATAAATGGAGATGTAGGTGAGATTTCCTCTTCTTCTCTTATTGTAATCTAAGCATGTGATCCATCTTCTCTTCGTTTACGGCCACACTCGCCATATTTTAAGCTCTCATCATACGGAGTAAACCCCGAAGCTTCTCCAAGGCGTTAAGCGGCAGCACAAAGTCAAACGAACTGGGGACAAAAAAGCATGAGTTTTCTTGCATTTCACCAGTCAAATCCTCGACCTTTTTCTTCTTTTATAAAACGTACGCAGTGAAGCTTCCTTTTCTCAGAGATATTAAAGACTTCGGAAGTCACAGTCACATCAGATCAAGAAACATAATAATTTGAGACGAAGAATCGTTCAACAGAGTACTTAAGAGCATTTCTTTTTCAACTAATCCGCCTTCGTTTAAGATCAGAGTAGGTGAGGAAGGTGAGACTTCACCTGCAGAAGTATTCTATCTTCTCCACATGTAAACATCGAAACTGCAGTCAAATAAAGACGCAATCGATGTCCACTGCTATTTAACGATTTGCAGAGATCATCCAAAGCTTCGCCTGGAATTAATGAAAAGGTCGACCCAGATCGCCAAGCATAATTTTCAGTGTATCTAAGAGAAAAACAACTCAAAACCATCTGAGTTAATTTCCATGGCGGATCACCAAAAAATCCACCCGGTCGATGTGGAAGCGCCGACGGCGCCTTTGGCGCCCCGTGACTCATTCCGGTCGGAAAAGGGCGACCCCGCCGCGCGCCCGGAAGAACACCCTCCTCCTCCTCCAGTACTTCGTCGAACTCTCCCTGTTTCTCAGTCGAAGGTGCCGAAGAGAAGAAGCTGCTGTTGCCGGTTCATCTGCTGGACTCTCTCCATCTTCCTCATCCTCCTCGTCCTAATTGCTGCCACCGGAGGGATCCTCTACCTCGTTTTCCGGCCGAAACTACCCAAATACTCCGTCGACCGACTCCGAATCTCCAATTTCCAAGTCAACACCGACATGAGCGTCTACGCCCGATTCGACGTGAGGGTGACCGCCAGGAACCCCAACAAGAAGATCGGGATCTACTACGAGAAGGGAAGCAACCTCAGCGTCTGGTACACCGACACCAACCTCTGCAGCGGAACTCTGCCCAAGTTCTACCAGGGACACCGCAACACCACCCTCCTCGACGTGGCCTTGACCGGCCGGACCCAGATCGGGAGCAGCTTGTGGACGGCGATGCAGCAGCAGCAGCAGACGGGAAGGATTCCTCTGGAGTTCAAAGGGGACGTGCCTGTTAAGGTTAAGTTTGGGAGGCTCAAGTTGATGAAAGTAAGGTTCTTGGTGAGCTGCAGCTTGGTCATCGATAGCTTGAGCCCTAATAATTTGATCCGGATTAGGACGAGCAGTTGTGGATTTGATAAGTTGAAGCTTTGATTTGATTTTCTTTTGTTTCTTTTAATTTATTCTTTTCCTTCTCTGTCAGGTCTTGTGCATTTAAGAGATTATATATAGGTGCTGGTACTTGTTCTTCTTATTCTTTTATGAAAAAAATGGAGGTTACACATATATAGCTTCACTCCATAGACATACAGGGTTGTATTATCCTTATTTGTTTTTATTTTTCCTAGTGAATAAATAACTGAAAGATTCATAAAATCGAAAGACTTCTCCTCATATGTAGTAGATCATGAAACTAATTAGTGTTCGAACTGATGAAGCATGAACAACATAAATCACAATGAATCAGAACTACAACGTGATCATCTGAGTTAATTTATTTAAACACTATAAATATTCAATCCAGAAAATCACAATAAATCAAGAAACTGAATTAAGACTTTAAACAACAGAGCTACTAATTCAAACAATTAATTTCATAACAACCATAAAAAATCTAACAAGACACTAGTTTCTTTGTTTAGAAATAATTCAGATATTATTGAACCCAAAAATTCTGAGAGAGAGAGGTCTGACAAAACCTCTACTTATGATAATTAATAAATCAGATAATTGGAATTAGATATGAAATCAAATTTGAAACAAACTAAGACACATAATATCTGAACCACCATTTAACGTTTAAAACATGACAACTATTCTAACAAGTAGTATTTAAATCAGAATGTCAATAATAATCAATTAACAATCAAATATACAAATCCAACACACTCATGACTCAATAACAAACAAGGAAAACAATTACTAATGTGAAATCAAACAGAAAAAAGTAAATATAAAACTTATCGGTTTGAAGATTGAACGAAGTTGTGGCTTGGAAAACCAGTGGCCTTTAAGACTGAATTAGCGATCACAGATGCACAATCGGTGTTCCGACAGTCTCCCAAGGTGGCACAACTCTTCTCCGATGAGGTGCACTCGTCACCGAAAAAGTGGAGTCATCGAGAGAGCCCAGAATAGAGAGTTAGCAAAAAGTGCTTGCACAAAGGAAAACCGAACATGAAAGATTGAAATTGAGAGAGTGCGAGATTGAGATTCAGAAAGAGATAAACCGAGAGAGATATTAAGGGAGAGAGATAAGTTTCCGTACCTTTTGGTTTTCGGGAAAACCCTATTTATCTCCTCTCCCATAGATTTCAACGGTCAGCAAAGCTTTAACGACAGAGAATGCTGAAGAATTGCCTTGCCGAAGTTGTTGGGTGAAGAGACATTGTTGAAGAGATTTTTTTGACTTCACCTCTTCGATCCAAACCTGATTTTCCCCGAAATCGACGAACAGAAAGGAAAACACCTAGGACAGGATTAGGTCGTGTCCTAAAGACATTCAGGCCCTCAAACAGAGGAGCCGGACCCGAACCTGGACCCGACTCAAGGGAAAAAAAACACATAAGTGCAAGTGCTTGTACATGTCATTTTACCACTAATCCCCCACAAAATGACACACACATGAATTATTTTGTTCTGGGCATAACAAGAGCCGAATACTTAAGTATCAATATCTTTCGATTTGAATTGCTATGTATTGAAATTAGGCAACAAACGGTTCCACCAAGTGAAGTACTCTTGAACTTAGTAAACCATGATTGAGACCCTCACAACACGCATCGTACTCTTACTCTCGAGCGAACTCCGCTATAAAATGTTGCGCTTTTATAAGGCTATGCACATACCTCAGGATTCTTATGAATGTTCTAGAAAGTCAAACCCCAAATCTTTCATAGGAGGCAGCCACACACTCACACTCATGTAGGTGGATCCATCAAGTGCGTCTCTCCAACACCACCACACATAGGGCTATAGACTCATTAAGAGAACTTGCATGCTCAACCTTACAAAACTAATGAAACCGCCAAGTCTTTCTCGCTAGGACCACCTAAAGAAAGGCTACATTTTCTCATGTAAGAACCAAAGCTCGTTATCACGCCACAGGGATGGAAAAATAATATTAAGAAAGAAACTGGCTTCGTTTGACCTCAAGAAAGGTATCCACCATTTTCTTCTCAATGACAGGGCTTAAGGCCAATCCCCCTTGACGTCTCCTGAACTAATTTTCTGGTTAAACCTTTAGTGAGAGGGTTACCTAAATTTCTTCCGATTTTCACATAATTTAAGGAAATTACTCCATTTCTTAGCATTTGCTTAACCGCACTGTGTCTAATGTGTATATGTCTCCTCTTGTCATTTTATATGCTATTTTTAGCAACTCCAATTGCTGTTTGAGAATCAAAATAAAGGGAGACAGAAACATTCGATCTCCCCCACAGTGGTACATCCGCATGTGGGTTTCTCAACCATTCTGCCTCTTGACCTACCAACTCTATGGTAGAGCGAGCAATGTTGGTCTGCTTCCCTGACTTCCAAGAAATCGCTCCTCCACCCAAAGTGAAAACATAGCTACTCATGGAACTCACTTCATCATTGTCAGAAACCCAGTTGGCATCACAATAGTCTTCTAACACAGCAGGAAACTTACCAAAATGCAGTCCCCAATCCATGATGCCTTTTAAATATTTCACTAAACGATAAAGTGCAACCCAGTGTTCGCTACTAGGGTAATGCGTGAAGTGACTTAGTCTACCATAAGCTATGTTTGGGCGAGTGTAGTTCATAAGAAACTTCACGCTTCCTATGATTTTTGTGTACTCAGTTTAAAACACACTCTCGCCTTCATTTTTCTTAAGGAGTCTTCATAGACAGAAAATCATAGCAGTTGAATTTCTTCAACATGCTCTCAACATAATGAGACTGGCTCATTGAGAAACCTTGCTCGATTTTTGTTAATTTCATACCAAGAATTACATCGGCTTCTCCCATGTCCTTAATATCAAATTGGGAGGACAAGAATTTCTTGGTTTCAATCACCACATTCTTCTTAGTTCCATATATCAACATGTCATCCACATATAGACATATTATTACACAGTCTGCACCACACACTTTTGAATACAAACATGTGTCTGATGCATTTACCACATATCCATTGGTATTTAGAGTGTGGTAAAATTTTTCATACCACTGTTTTGGAGCTTGTTTCAAACCATATAGGGACTTCTTCAGTTTACACCCCTTATCATCTTGACCTTTAACAATAAACCCTCAGGTTGTTTTATATAAATTTCCTCTTCCAAATCTCCATTGAGGAATACGGTTTTAGCATTCATCTGATGCACAACCAAGCTATGTATAGCTGCCAACACAACTAAAGATCGTATAGTTGCTATCTTAGTCACAGGTGAATACGTGTCAAAATAATCGATGCCCTTCTTCCGTGTATAACCTACAACAACTAGTGTGGCCTTAAATTTATTTATAGAACCGTCAGGCCTTAGTTTCTTTCTAAATATCCATTTACACTTAATAGGTTTACACCCCTTCAAATCTAGTAAGTCCCATGTATAGGGATGTAAACGGGTAATAAGCGGTACATGTAATGGGTTTCCATCTACCTTTTATATTTTTTAAACCTTTACCCGTTACCGTCCGTATCCGTTTAGTTCCGTGAAATCCTTACCCATTTATTACCCGCCGGAAAACCGGGTAATCAGGTAATAAACGGGTAAAAAACAGGTAAATAATAAAAAATATAAAAAACACAAAAAACCCAAAAAAAGAGGAAAATTAAGAAAATTACTAATAAACAGTCAAATACAACACTTTTCTAGAGTTCAAAATACAAGTTACATAACACAAAAATCAAATACAAATATAAATTGTCTCCTACACTTCAAATTGACTAGGGACTAGAGTGTGACTAGAGAGGGAGCAATGAGTCAATGACTAGGGACTAGATAAGGAGGGAAAACCAAAATTAGAATATTAATTAATTAGATAAGTAAGTAACTAGTAATTAAAATCAATGAAATTACTTACAACTTATTAAGAATTAGGGTATATGACATAATATGTTTTGGGCCAAAATATTTGAATTATATAAGCTAATTGAAAAAATATGAAATCACCTCGTGTATTTGTTAATTACTATGTTTATCTTTATATAATTTTTATTATGAATTATAATATGTTTATTTTTGTATGACAGTTGTTTACATTTATAAAAACAATTGTCATTTGTATAAAATCAGACATTTGTAAGAAAAATAAAATTTTTTTAATCTTAGATTACTAATACTACCTTATTTAGTTAATTATGAATTTACAATATATGATCTATCCTTTATGACTATGAGTCTATGACTATGACTAGGGATTCTTTATGAGACCATGAGTTAAAGTCAATATATATTGACTTCTAATTATTACCAAAATATATAAATATATTCAAATTCTCTCCAAACTTTTCAACTCTACAAATTTTTATAATAAGTGATAAAAAATATAATAAGGTTATTTATATAAAAATAAGTATTTTATGATTAAACTAAGTAGATATATAAATTTACTATATTACCCTTAAACGGTAAACGGGTAAAACGGGTTCGGAAGAGCTATTTTCATTTCCGACCGTTTATTAAACGGTAAAGCGGGTAAACGGTAGAGCGGTAAACGGATAATAATATTTTATTTCCATTTTGTTCCGTTTATTAATCGGGCGGACGGTAGAGCGGGTAATCGGCTCCCGTTTACATCCCTACCCATGTATGGTTGGACATAATTGAGTCCAGCTCACTGTTAATAGCCTCTTTCCAAAAACTAGCGTCTATCGATGTTACTGCTTCTGTATAAGTCGTAGGATCATCACCAATCAAGAACACTGATGCCACATGTTCATCTTATCATGGCTCTCAATCAAGAATGCGGTAATAAAATCCGATCCAAAATTAGTCTTTGTCCTCTTCTTTTTACTTCTCCTAGGTTTATCTACACGTTCATTCACTCTAGTAGAAGAATTGGGCAGAGAGGAAGGTGCACTAGATGGACCTGGATCTATGCTAGTTTTTTGTTTCTTCCAAGGAAACATGTGTTCAAAAAATTTTGCATCTCTAGATTCAGAAATAGAATTGTCATTTAATGACATGAATCTATAAGCTGCTGAATTTTTTGTATAGCCTATCAACATAGTATCATAGGTTTTAGGTCTTATGTTAGTCCTCTTAGGAGCCGGTAAACTTACCTTAACAAGGCAACCCCACACTTTGAGGAATTTCAAGTTAGGGGTGAATCCTTTACGCATCTCATAGTGAGTTTTTTCCAATTTCTTTTGAGGAACTTTGTTAATAATATAATAGGCTAAATGAACGGTTTCCCCCCACATGTAGTCAAGTAATCCAGAACTTACAAGTACATCATTCACAATATCCTTGAGGGTTCTATTTTTCCTCTCAGGTATGCTGTTTTGTTGTGGAGTGTTAGGGGCACTAAACTCATGTATAATTCCATTCTTTTTAAAGATTTCTTTAAGGAAGAGAGTTTCATATTCTTCTTCTCTATCGGACCTAACTTTTTTGAGTTTCTTATTTAGCTGATTTTCATCATCGATTTTATACTTCAGAAACATTCCTTTTGCTTGATCTTTAGTTTTTAGGAGGTAAACTCTACTGTACCTAGAGAAATCATCTGTAAAGGTTACGTAATACTTTTTACCTCAATTACTAACTATGTTCCTGAAATATGCTAAATCCGAATGGGTTAATTCTAACACTTCGGTTCTTCTGTTCTCAATTGGTTTAAATGGCTTTTTAGTGTATTTGGCTTCTACGTACACAGGACATTTAGAAAAATCTTTTACATCTACTAAGGGAATTAACTTAAATTTTCTAAGTCTTTTAATAGAAGCCATAGTCGCATGACCAAGTCTTCTATGCCATAAGTTAAATGACTCATCAATATAAGCCAAACCAGAAGAAGAATTTTTATTGATAATTTGTGATACAATGTTTAGGACAAATAAGCCCCCACTAAGATAACTCTTCCCTTCAAACTCCCTTTTTTGGTCATTACAACTTTTTCAGCCTCAAATACAAGTTTTAGTCCATCTTTACCCAATAAGACACCCAACACTAAATTCCTACGTAGGGTGGGTACATAAAGAACATTGTGCAAGGCTAAGGTTTTGCCAGAGGTTAACTTGAAAATAACTTTTGCATTGTCAAGTACGCCCGCTACGCTTTGATTTCCAATGTTCACACATTCACCTTCAACAGCATTTTGTCTTGTTCTCAACTAGGTTAGCTTCGACGATTACTGCAGCTATGGCATCATCATATTTAACTAAGTGGGCCTGGTTCGTAGCCTTTCACCCTTCTTGTCATTTGTCTTATGCTACTGGCCCTGATGTTTATAACACTAATAGGCTTTGTGTCTAATTGTGCCGCTGACATAGCACTCCACTTTGGTGTTTTTTCCAATCTTTTTAATAACTTTGCTGGAGCTGCTCTGCTTCTTGTACTCTCCTTAGTTATGTCATTTCTGGTAACCATTCTTAAACTTGTTCTTCCCTGAGGAGTCACCTGACTCAATGAGGTTAGCTTTGTGTCCAATGACATATGAGGAGTTTGGATTATCTTTAAAGCAATTGGCCTCTTCGATTCTTATATGGCCTAAAACTTGTTGAAGTGTAAGTACTTTCTTTTTGTGTTTAAGCGTTTTTCGAATGTCACTCCAAGACTGTGGGAACTTATCCAACAAACAATCAGCTTGGAACAAATCACATATCTTGTACCCTTCACTGAGCATTTCTAAAAGTAAGTTTTCATATTCACGCACTTGTTCCATTATGGGTTTTTCATCAACCATTTTTAATTCAAGGAATTTTTCGATTATATATTTCTTCATTCTGGCCATCTCCTCCATACCTTTGTTCCAAAATGTCACAGATTTCTTTAACTGATTTTATTTTGACAGGCAAGTTCATATGGTTTTCTTTCATGTGAGTTAGTAAATGTCCTCTGACTAATTCATTTTCCCTCTCTTACTTGGCTTTGGCTTCTAGTTCTTTCTCAAGAGGTTGTGAAAACAAGACATAAGCAACTTCTTATTGCCTAATAAAGAGTAAAACTAATTGGGACCACATTGATAATTTATCCCATCCAATGGTTGTAACTTAGACAGGTCAATGAATTCTTTCTTTCCCATTAGGTAATTTATGTAAACACAAATAGGGTACAACTGAAACAAACAATCAATTTAAAATTTTTCACCTAATCAAATTATTTCAAACAAATTTCAAAGTTCTACAAGACTTAGAATTCAGAATAAGAGTTTACAACTAAATCTGATGGACTTCACTCTGATAACAAAGTCAAGTCTAATTCAATCGATCAATATAAAAATCAAATTAGACTATAAACTACATATTAGACTATAATTCAGTCTACCAGATAACAATAAAGATTCAATATAACTCAACAAAAAACTAACAAACAATACAGCAATACTATTTCTGATTCTTTATGAAAATCAGACACTCAACTTCAGAACTTAAACACATCCGAATTTCAATTAAGACAACAGATTCAAAATCTCATGCTCCTAAAGAATATAGTAATTTCAATCTTTAATTTGTTGGAACTGATGAAGCATGAATAACATAAATCACACACACACACACACACACACACACACACACACACACATATATATATATATATATATATATATATATATATTCAATCTAGATAATTACAATAAATCAGGAAACTGAATTCAGACTTAAAACAACAGTTACTAATTCAAAAAATTAATTCCATAACAGCAATCAAAAATCTAACAAGACACTACTTTCTCTGTTTAGAAATAATTCAGAGAGAGAGAGAGAAGTCAGACAAAACCTTTACTGATGATAATTAGTAAAACAGATAATTGGAATTAGATATGTAATCAAATTAGAAACAAACTAAGACTTACATAATACCTAAACCACCATTTAACATTTGAAACATGACAACTATTCTAACATCCAGTATTTAAATAAGAATGTTGATAAAAATCAATTAACAATCAATATATAAATCCAGTATGCTCATGACTCACTAACAAGTAAAGAAATGGTTTGAAGATTGAACGAAGCTGCGGCATGAAGAACCCACAACCTTAAAGACTGAAGCAGCAATCAGGGATGCACAATTGGTGTTCCGACAGTATCCCAAGGTGGTGCAAGTCTTCTTCAGTGAGGTGCACTCGTTGCCGGAAAAGTGGAGCTGTCGAGAGACAGCCCAAAACAGAGAGTTAGCACAAAATGCTTGCACAAAGGAAAACCGAATAGGAAAGATTGAGATTGAGAAAGAGCGAGATTGAGATTCAAAGAGATTGAGCGAGAGAAATAAGTTTCCATACCTAACGGCAGGGAATGCGGAAGAATCGCCTTGCTGAAACCGTTGGGTGAAGAGGCATTGCCGAACAAATTTTTCCGATTTTGCCACTTTGGTCCAAACCTGATTTTCCACCAAATTGACGAATAGACAGGAAAAACCTAGGAGGGGATTAGGTCATGTCCTAAAGACACAATTAGTGTTCTTTAACTTCTATTGAAAAAATCCACCTTAGAATGCTCAGAAACTGACAAGAGAAAACAATAGGAAACTAGGCATAATACATTAGCAAATAGCTCTAGAAAGGCCCCTCCCACACATAGAAGCACAGGAAAATTATGTACAAGCAACTTTGACGAAGTTAGCTAGATTAAAACACATCCATTCATTCCAGTAGGAGTGCCCTAGGTGCAGAATCAGGCCTCTGACACCCAAGCCAAACAGGTGCTAGGCAGAGGGCGCGCGGTGGGCCATGATTGGATGTACATGCGCTAGCCTGTGATCAGGCGCACTGGCTGTCTCGGTCCTTGTGACGCTGTGCTGCACCGGCCCATGCGATGCTAGGGTGTACAATGTGCCTGCCCGCATGCTAGCACAAAGCAACTTTGCAGCAGTGCCCATACGATCGATCCCAAGGGGCTGAATTAAGACTATGTACTAAATGAATGTTTTATATGCAAATTTGGTTATGTTCATAATTGCATGAATATTTTGGAATGTTTTTATAGGAGGTGATGAAATTATTTTATATATGGAATCATTCTTGATGCACAATTCTCATTACCTGGTTTATGTTTTATTGGTGAGAATTTTTATTTATAAATTTTATAATATTCCATTTTGCTTTATGAATTGTTAGATTTTGTAAAACTTAGGTATATGCTCATAAAATTGAATTTTGAGCATAAAAATTACTAATTGACTAATATTTTTACATATTCATAAAATGCTCTCTAATTTTAGATGTTTATTTAGATGAACTATTACTTTATAAACAATTAAAAAAAATTTGTGGTTCACAGTTGGGCAATAAGAGCAACTAGTCTCCTTGAGAACACTACTCTATCAATGGAGTTGGCAATAAATGAGCATTAGCTTAACCAACTTTTTTGTAGGTATACTTGATACATGTCTATCATATTGTTTCATAATATTTCTTAGGCATTAATTAGAGTCTGAAACAAAAATAACTTGCATTTTCTGTAAACGATATAACAATAGTTAATTGGAGAGTAGCTACAACATCTTTCATCAGCTAAAATTATATATTAAGTAAAACTTTAGGATCACATAAAGATTTAAACATAAATTGTGATTGATTATACTTAATATAACAAAATTCATCCTACAAGAAATTTTGCGATAATTATATAATTAATTAGGATAAACTAATCGCAATTTTCGTAATTTACACACAGGGATTGTGAATTTGAATATTGTTGGTTGTGATATCATTCACGGTAGATAACAAACCAACTAAGAGCTAGCATTAAGAAATTTTAGACGCGCTGGAGTAAAATTTAGCCCCTACGCAATTTTTATATCATTACATCTAACTTTGGTCAATGTTTTACATTGGTAATAGATGCAATTAAGCTTATTAGAGCTCAAATTCTAACATAAGCCTTTTGGGCTTTCTCTACTTTCTATTTTTTATGACACAAACCTAGATATTCCTACAATTAGGTGTGAATGTTATAAAAAGTAGAAAGAAACAATTATCTTTCATTTAGGGGGAATGGACATTAATTATTCTATAATAAAACACAAATCACCAAATGTGACAGGACAAAGCACCCTTGCTCAAGTTGAGCTATATGTGTGATGAGAGAGATCCAATCAGCTCAATGTAATGGTCGTCAAGACCAAAATTACAGCTGGTACTTGTAGTTCAATCGAGCAGTATGACAACGTCTGTGATCTACTAAAAAACCTTTGATGTTCAATTTGTCAATTCCGAAAAGGCCTCAACTAGCACCCAAACAATGAAGTTTTCTTCACTTCCTCTCATAAGTGTTGAGGGTGTGCATGGGCAATTTATGCAAATACTAGACATAGAGGCTCAACTTTAAAAAATTGAGGTAGATGTGTCGAAGGCCTTCCTTGTGTACTTCATTCTAATTTGCCAACTTTTAAAATCTATTATAACATACATAAAGATAAATAGCCTACTAATGAGATAATGACCATGTGTGTTCAAGAAGAGGAGAGGCTAGTGAGGAAAGGAAAAAGTGTCATGTGGGCATTGGTCGAGGGGAAGAACAAGGCTGATAAAGCTGACAAGTCACAATCCAGCAAATCTAAGGTTAATTAGTAGGATAAAGGATACCTCCACAAACTGATATTAAGGAAGACCCTAAGTTTTTCTTCTGTAGAGAAGAGGGGCAGACGAAAGGGTGCAAAATTCAAGGCGGCTTGAAAAGAAAAGTAATATATTTTCATTTATCTATTATGAATTTAATATGGTTAATGTTAATACTATCACCCGATGTATTGACCTTGGATATACAATCCACATTACAAACTACTTCGAGGGTATGCATAACTTACAGAAGCCTATGCAAGTTAAGCCATGCATCTTATCCGAAAACATGTTGCTTTCATGGTTAGTGTAAAATATGTGCGTTTTAGGCCATATTTCATTATGAGTTGAGGCCATTCTCACTTACCTTTGGTGTTTATTTGTAGGTTCAAGTCCCCAAAATGATGCAAGCACCAATCAGAAGAACGAGATCAACTATGCAATTTTGGCCCAAAACACCCCATTTTAAAACAATACAGAAGCCGGCGCCAAAGAGGAAGTCACAACGAGGAGAAGAAGAGAACAACACTCTGCGCAATGCCATATGATGCCAGGGTTGAGGCCACGGCGTCACGATTTTCACTGCAGAAACAGGGTGGATGACGCCACATGGCGTTAGCACCAGAGTCGTGGTGTCAGTTGAACGAGGTCGTCTATCAAGAGAAAATGAATAAGTGTTGGTCGCCCACGTGCCCGGATCAGCGCAGGGGAGTTGGGAGCAGAAAGACGTTTCTGGGTTGGGCACCCCAACACCCAGACTCATCACAGGGGCGTCTATCTTCGTACTTGAGCTCCTTCAGAAGAGCGACCCAGCGCAGGGGCCCCCCACCTTTGGCTTGAGCTCCTTCAGAAGAGCGACCCAGCGCAGGGTCGCTGGCAGCAATGAAGAACCGCAAGGCATGGTGCCACAGTATTGTGTGGTGTCGCTTGCAGCACCAAGAGTTGGCACCATGGAACATGTCCGACTCCACATGGCGCTGGACTACTTAGGGCACAAAAAATAGGGGAATATCGAGAAATCTCCTATAATAGGCGTTATGAATCCATTTCGGGAACACACCTTCATGCCTTTGAGGATGTGCAAGCATTGGAGAAAGGCTAGAGCCCTTCAGAGGAGCAAAGGAAGGAAGAAGGAGGACTTCTAGGGTAGAAAGAAAGCTTTCTACTCCTTATTTTCTCCCTATTTCTATATCTTGTGTTATCTTAGCTTGATCATGTATTGTATGGATTTAGATTGAGATTTTTCCCTAATCCTTATCTTGTTTAGCTAAGTTTCCTTAGGGGGGTTGTGATGTAATGTGATATTTCGCAAGGATTAATGTAATTTCAGTTCTTAATTAGTGTAATCAATCTTTAATTTAGTGTGATTGACTGTTGGGATGTTTTGTGCACTGAGAGATTGATGACCTCTTAGTGTAAATTTAACGTCCCCATAGAGACCGAGAGGGTATACTGGGATAGACACCCATTAATCAGCGTGTGATCCCCAAATCGGCTGAGATCAATTAGTGGTGGGTGAGGGGTGCTCAAGTAGACTTCGAGAGAAGCATCCTGACACACGTGGTCACGGTGGCAATGCTGATAGGCTTTTGAATTTAGTTCTTTGACCTCAATAGACAATAGGGCTAAGGAGGGAGGCACGGTCGTAAATCCTTAGGAGAGGGTTGCGCATTATGGATTCCTCGATCTGCTAACGAGCAATAGAATTACACTCCCAACTAAATTTGCATGAATCCTCAACTTATCACATGTAGTCACTCCCCCGACTCCATTCTTCGTGTTTCCTTGCGTGTACGTGTCAATCTAGACATGCTTCATGTTTAGTAGGATTTAGTATACTTTTGTGTAGTGTATGTAGTTAGGTACTTTTGGCATTTCTTGTTAAACTCGGTAGTTAGATGTAGCTATAGAGAAATTTCGTGCTAGTACGTAGTACAAGTCCCTGTGCAGATGAACCAGTCTTACTAGATGATTATTTAAGGAGGCACGTGCACTTGCGTACGGGCAATTTTATATAGAGTCGTTTGCGCCCATCCATTTCACATGTGGAGGCCGTAGGAACATGCATATTAACCTTCAGTAGTAACTTTGTTATGACTTTAGAAAGGGTCTTATATGTATCTAGGTTCTCATGAAACCTGAATTGTGTTTTAAGACTTGTACCATTTGAGGCCAATCTTACATACTTTTGGTGTTTATTTGTAGGTGCAGGTTCTGAAATGATGCAAACACCAATCGGAAGAAGGAGCTCAACTATGCAATTCTGGCCCAAAACACCTCATTTTAGAACAATATTTAAGCCGACACCATATGGCACCAAAAGGGAAGTCACACCAAGAAGAAGAAGAGAACAACATTGTGCGCGATGCCACTTGGTGCCAGGGTCGAGGCCACAACATCACGATTATCACAGTAGAAGTGGAGTGGCCGCCACATGGCACCAACACCAGAGTCGCGGCATCAGTTGAACGGGATAATCTACCATGAGAAAATGTCTAAGTGTTGGGCGCCCACGGGCCTGGATCAGCGCAGGGGCGTTGGGAGCAGAAACAAGTTTTTGGGTTGAGTGTCCAGGCACCCAGACTCGGCGCAGGGGCGTCCATCTTTGCACTTGAGACCATCAGCACCTGAACCTAGTGTTGGGGCCCTCATCTTTTCACACGAGCACTTTCGAAAGACAGACCCAGCGCAAGGTCACTGGCGGCAATGAAGAAGCGTAAAACGCGGGGCCACAATATTGCAAGTGTCACTCACGGCGCCAAGACTCGGTGCCACGAAACATGTCCTATATCTCAAGGACTACTCAGGGAACAAAAATAGGAGAATCTCAAGGACTCTCCTGTAAAAAGGCGCTATGAATCCATTTTGGTTACGCTCCTCCATGCCTTGGAGGCTGTGCAAGCATTGGAGAAATGGCATATCCCTTTAGTGGAACAAAGGAAGGAAGAAGGAGGAGATCTAGGGTAGAAAGGAAGATTTCCACTCCTTATTTTCTCCCTATTTCTATATCTTGTGTTATCTTAGCTTAATCATGTATTGTATGGATTTGGATTGTGACTTTTCCCTAGTCCTTGTTATGTTTAGCTAAGTACCCTTAGGGTGTTGTGATGTAATGTGATATTTTCCCAGGATTCATGTAATTTTAGTTCTTAATTAGTGTAATCAATCTTTAATTTAGTGTGATTGACAGTTGGGATGTTTTGTGCACTGAGAGATTGATGCTTAGTGTAAATTCAATGTCCCAGTTGAGACCGAGAGGGTACACTGGGATAGACACCTATCATTCAGCGTGTGATCCCCCAAATCAGCTGAGATCAATCATTGGCGGGTGAGGGGTACTCGTATAGACTTCGAGAGAAGTGTAATGACACACGTGGTCACAGTGGCAACGTTGATAGTCCTTTGAATTTAGTTCCTTGACCTCAAGAGACTATAGGGTTAAAGAGGGAGGCACAGTCATAATGCCTCGAGAGAGGGTTGCGCGTACTGGATTCCTCGATCCACTAATGAGCAATAGAATTACACATCCAATTGATTTTTTAAGAATCCCCCCCTTATCACATGAAGTCACTCCCTCAACTCCATACTTCGCGTGTCCTTGCATTTGCGTGTATCAATCTGGGTAGGCCTTTTGACATTTCTTGCTGAATTAGGTAGTTAGATATAGCTGTAGTGTATGAAATTAGGTACTTTTGACATTTCTTGCTGAATTAGGTAGTTAGATATAGCTGTAGAGAACTTTCATGCTAGTTCATAGTACAAGCCCCTGAGGAGACAAGCCTATTTTACCGGATTATTACTTGAAGTGACCCGTGAGCTTGCGTACAGGAATTTTATATAAAGTAGTTACTTTTTTATTACTTTAGAAAGGGCCTTATATGTATCTAGGTTCTCATGAAATTTAATTTCTGTTTCAAGATTTGTACCATTTGGTTATTCCATGACTTCGAAAGGCACATCTGTCATGTATATTACAATACATCTTTGTGTTAAAGGTTATATTGTCTAATTGTCTTTATGGTATTTTCTCACAAAACTATTATCTAATAGATAATTGCATGTTGACACTGGCACTAAGATGTGTAATATTAACAAGGGCTCCTCTATGTTATGGCACTGGAGATTAGGTTGCATTTCCATTGATAGAATTAAGAGGTCAGTGAATGATGG
Source organism: Aristolochia contorta (assembly GCA_022405105.1). NCBI lineage: Eukaryota > Viridiplantae > Streptophyta > Magnoliopsida > Piperales > Aristolochiaceae > Aristolochia > Aristolochia contorta. Next base: position 22,089,964 of record CM039664.1, read on the forward strand.
AATACATTAATTAAAAGCAGACGAACAAGTCTAAGAAGGCTACCACCTGGAGTTATAACGTATTAAAAATCATACATACTGAGATATGCAGTCCAAACTTTGATATGTCAGGTCAAAAATATTTGTCACCTTTGTCGTTGATTACTCACAATATATGTATGTATATTTTCTTCATCATAAGAATGAAGCATAAGACGGCTTCAAAGTCTTCAGGTCGAAGTTGGAAACCTAAGCAGAAAGTGAATGCAAATAATGAAATTTGATAGAGATGGTGAATATTATGGGAGATACACCTAAGAGTGGACAAATACTTGTTTTTTGGGGGTTTCTTCAAGAGCATAGGATAGTTCCCCATTCCAGTATGCGTAGTTCTCCAAATTTTTTTGTGGACTGAAGCACTTATGTTATAGAACAAACAGTTGAACAACCAGCTCCCAAGGAAGAATGTTGTCCAACGATCTACTCGAGAAAAGGAGAGTGTCAATCCCCTGTGATTATGTTGCGTATGGAAAAGAAGTTGACGTAGGAGCTGACGATGCACGTGAACATTGTCACAAGCTATGAGTTGCATAGAGTTTGATTTGTGGCATGATCCCATGAAGGAAGAAATAGATTCCATGAAGACCAAAGGAGTCTAGGACCTTCTGGAGTTGCCAAATTGGGTAAATAATATTGAAAGTAAATGGGTCTTTAAGATCAAAAGGAGACTTATTAGGCAACATCGAGAGATACAAAGTAAGAGTCGTTGTTAAGGGGTTCCCTCAAAAAGAGGCAATCGACTACATGGAAACCTTTTCTCCTATTTATGGGATTATCCACCTTGAATTATTTTGGCATTAGTTGCTAATGTCAACCTTGAGTGGCAACAAATGGATGTAAAAACTGCTTTCCTTAATTATGATCTTGAAGAGGAGTTGTATATGAAACGACTTGAACGTTTCTCTTTTAAGATGGTGAGCTATTTTATTTGCAAGCTTAAAAACTCCATGTAAGATTTAAAACCATGGAGTAATTTCTCTTCCCCTCCAAGGTAATATATATACTAGTAGGTCAGTGGGAGTAAGATTTGCCTTCGTATTTTATATGTGGATGATATTTTCCTTAACTTGAAGATATGCTACATGAGGTGAAAAAATTCTCTTTTAAAATTTTGATGTAAAGATATAGGTGAAACACCTTAACTCATTCGCATTAATATCCGAAGGAACAGACCTCACGGTGTTTTAAAATTTCCAAAAAAAAAAAACTTTTTCAACAAAGTTTTATAGATTTAGGATGAGAGATTGTTCACCAAATTTTGCACCCATTGTGGTGGGAGACAGATTCAATTTGAACCAATCGTTGAAAGAATGATCGTGAGAGAAAACCAATGAATATTATTACATATTTGTTTACCATTGAAAGCCTTATGTATGCTCATATTTGTATAGAGGATACTACATATGTTGTCAGGATGTTACGACAATATCAGAGTAACCCATATATGAACCACTAGAGAGTTGTAAAGAAAGTTATTTGGTACTTTCAAGAATCCAAAGTCTATATTGCTTATGTATAGACAAAAGGACAATTTGGGTGTGGCTATTCAGATGCAGTATTAGTTGGATGCGATGATAGATGTCTCAGATTTGTTAACTTTCCATTATGGCATGTGATGTTGGTACATGGAGAAGTGCTAACGAGACTTTGACTTCCACTTCTACTTTGGGAGGTGAGTTTGTTTCATGTTTTAAGGCTACTTCATATGGTATATGACTAAAAAGTTTCATTTCCGGGCTTAGAGTTATGTATTCTATTTGGTTGCCACTGAGAATTTTCTACTACAAATCAGTTGTTGTCTTTATTTCTATGAAAAATAAGAGTTGGAATCAAATTAAACGTATTGAGATCATGTACTTTCGCATAAGATAATGTGTTAAATAAAATAAAGTGGTCATCGAGGACATTAGCACTGAGTTGATGATTGTTGATCCTCTGACCAAGGGCATGCCACCATTGAAAATTAAGGATAATGTAGAACAAATGCCACCTGGTTCTACTTTTTAATTGTATGTACATTCAATTTATTAATGAAACTCTTATACATTTTAGCTATTTTCTCATATTCATGTGCACAACTATATTTTGAGAAAATATACTTCATTCTAGTCCAAGAATAAACATAGTGTTATTTATTAAGTTTTGTTTCTACATAAGGAAATTCATAAATAAAACATATAGTAATACATAGTTGATATTACTCTTATTTAGAGGAATTGTCACTATGATTTATGTGTTTTTCTTTCAGATTGAAGTTGCGAGTTATGCATAATGTGAATTCAGGTAACGTGTTTTATATCAAAATATTTTCATTAATAAAAATGTTTGGAAATCTATAAAGTGATGCATAACGTTCATGAAACTTGAATTGTCTTAAATGGATTTTAAATCACTTGGGAACTGCAGTAATTAGATAGTATCTTTTTGTAGTTTACATTTGGATGTTGTGACAATTCTCTTTGATACCAGTAGTTAGATATACCTATAGAAAATTCATTGGTTAATACGTAGTATAGTCCTCGTGGGATCGATCTGGACTCGTCAACTATATTACTTGGAGCGATGCGTGCACTTGCGCACGGGCAGAATTTTTAGAATGTCGTTTGCACCCAACCAAGTGTAGTTAGAATAATCTGACTAACATAATTTCTTTCTTAGTGTAGCTTAATTTAGCTAGTTTACATGTTAGTGCAGCTAGTTTTGTTAGTTAGAGTTATTTAAAAAAAAAGAAAAATGTATGTTGAAATTGGTTTGATTATTGTTTCTTGGATTGATTGCATATGTGTTAGGTAATGGATTCCTATTTCAATCATTCCATTTATGAGAATTATTATGATAATGTTTATGTCCATCAATGTCCATCTTCTAGCTACTCCCAACCGTGGGGTCTCTCAAGACCTAGGGAGTTTGCCTCAACCCGTCCTTATTGCTCTCCCTTTGTATAAGCTACTTCATCATATGGAAAGAAATTTGGCAGTCCCCCTTATGAGGCATATGATTCATGTTGGGGTAATAGTCCACAGTAGTCATGGGAGTACAATTCAATCCAAAGGTCTATGCCTGATCAACATAGCCCACCTTTCACTCCCAACTTTTACCAAACCCCATACGATCCACCACGAGAGCATGTTGTAGATAGTGGTTATAATTGGTAAGAACCTGATTGGTCACACCTACCTTGTATAAATCTAACACCACTACCCCCTCTCTAAGTGGCAACCCATGAGCTCTCATTTGTAGAGGCTCTCACAACTATATTGCAAAAGAGATATGAGTCTCTCAAAAACATAGAGTCTCAGATGGAAAGGATGTCTAAACTTGTCGGAAACATTATTGATCAACCTATAGAAATTCCTAGGGGAAAAATATTGATGAAGGGCACTCTCAGCCCAAGGAAGCCCCTAGGAATGAGAGCCACCTAGAGAAGCAAGTGGAACCACCATTAGGATGGAAGCCACCTAGAGTGTGATAATATGGTTTTTGGTGAAGTTGAAGAAATTCAAATTTATGACCCAATTTATGATGCCGCTCCTCCATCACATTCTGAGGAATCCCTTAGTGGTTCAAAACATAGTGGCTGTATAGAAGTTAACCCACACTGCAATTTTGAGAAGGGAATGCATAAGGATGAAAGCCTTAAAGAGAGGGAGATGGAAAAGAATGCAAACTAGGGGGAAGGGATAGAGTACAATGATGATCTAGATAACTATCGCTTTTAATCTGATTAGAAATGGAAGGTAATTCAATTTGAAGAGACAATATCAGAGAAAGGGAGGTACTTGAATCTAGAGCATCTAGATGAATTCATCCTCCCAAATTATGAACCAACCTTAAGCAATACAAAAGAAAACTTTTTAAGAAAAGTTGGGAAAGAATGGGAACATCTTGTGTATGTCCCCAAGGTCATACTTTAAGTGCAAGATGTGACCATCTGTTACCCTCATGAAGAAGGGGAGCCAAATTTGCAATATTTGTAAAGGTAGAAATGTAATAAAGCAAAAGTGGCTCAATTTTCCTTTTGATCCAAGAGGAGTGGATATTTCTTTTTACGTTTCTTGCTTTCAATAAAACGTTCTCATGATCTCTAGTTTGAGGACATTTTTGTAAATTTGGTAGTGTAGTTAGTTGAGTTTCCAAAGTTGTTTTGTGTACTATCATTGTCATTTTGGTAATTAACCACATGCTTGTCCCAAGACAATCTCAAATTTTGATGGTGAATGTTGAGTGTGGACACTTGTTTTTGAATTGTTGATGTCTAGCATGAATTTAGCAATTACAAGCCTTCACCATGTTTTTAAAATTTCAAGTTTGAAGTGTTTGAATGCTTAAATGGTGAATGATGAGATTGATTGATTAAGTTTTAGTTTGGACAGCTAATTTTGGAGGTAGAATAAAGTTTAGATTGACGGAAGCAAGCCTCAGTCAAGACTCACTTCTCATTAGAAACTGCATCTCCTAAAAGAGCGACGCCAGGGCAGCCAAATCTGCTCCACACGGTGTCAATGTGACGACACAAAAAGAATTCTGGCATCACACGACTTCAGGACGGAGCCACAAAGCGTCAACTCGAGTCTAGGGCGCCAAGATGGGGCCACCCTTGAAACCCTACGTTCTTGATATCCCAAATGAGGATAGTACATTTTCTCTTATCCATTGTTCCATTTTTGAGATCAGTAGATACAATGGTGAGGGAATGAGACTTGACCATACAAATAAAGGGAAAAGGCCTGCAGGAAGAGCAGTTGGAGATTAAGAGAACCCCATGGTGCAACAAAGAAGTGTCATCTGCAGGCACATCAAGGGAGTCCTTCACCCCCCTCTCTATTTCAATTTGTTTTAAATTTAAACATTGAGGACAAAGTTTCATTTAAGTTTGGGGGTAGGGAATTGCATGCCTAAGGCTTAAGTGATTTTATTCTATTCTGCATGATCAAATTCTATGTCAATGTGAAATGACGAAATAGCTTGTAACGCTTTCTCTTACTTTACTAAAATTAAGCATTCTCTTCGATGGGCATTGTTTATAGTATGCGGGAGTCTAGCAAGGCTTAGAAAAATTTTCCTATCAAGCCACTCACTGACTACGGCTTTAACTATCTCATTGATGCTGGGTTTGTAGCTTGATTGGTGGTTATGCACTTAGATTTTACACTAAGAATGCTAGAACTAGTTTCAAAAGAAACTCTAGGCAAAATGCAATAGAGAATTTACTACAAGGAAGTGACTTAGGCAATCTTTTGATCGTTTGGTCCTTTCTTAAGCTATCCCATTTAAATTATCTAGTTCACCCAAATTTTGAGCCTATGCTTAACCAAGTTTTTCCAGAAAACCGACTTTCAACTTACCTATCTAACCTATTTGTATTTTAAACTTTCTTTTTATGAAACCCTATTCAAACTGCTTAACTAAATCAGATTGGGATTGAGATTCCCAGACATCTACAAGTGAAAGAAAATGGGAAGAAAAAGAAAAGCCCTTGCATAGCAACACTAGTGTAAATATTCAGTCACACAACTAGGAGATGACTGAACCACTTTACAGAGTTTTTAAGTTGAAAATAAGGAGTGAGGTCAAAAAGTGGTCAATCATTTGGACAAAGTTTAACTTCGGGGGAGTAGCTTTAGATCATGAGGGGATCTCAATTAATTAATCTGGTTAAGTCTGGCATACTGAATGGTTTAAATATTTTTGATTTGCCTTTTTGACCTACCCATGTCCCTAACCCCCTTACAACCTAATGAAGTCCTAAAGCAGTGGGCATGCAAACACTCTTAAAGAGGACTATAGGAAGTCTCTTTTGCAAGCAAACACTCTTAAAGAGGACTATAGGAGGAATGCACCATCAATCGGAATCTTAAATATTTCTTTTGTAAATAAGTGTGTCATGATCTACTGATCACATTGTAATCAGCAAGATTTAATATTTGGCCTTTTTAATTAAGGCCTTTGCTCGAGGACGAGCAAATGTTTAAGTTTTGGGTATTTGGTTAGTAGAAATTAGAAAGAGGCAACTTGCATGTTTTGGGCCCAAAAACACCCCATTTTTGGAGCAATACAGAGTCCGGCACCACATGGCGTCAAATGGGAAGCCATAGCGCTATGAGGAGGAGCAGCAATGAACACAACTCTTCAAGGCCCCAGAGCAAAAGCCACGACATCAGAGTAACAAATGCACAAGCAAAGTGGCTGACGCCACATGGTGCCAGATCAAACCTGCGGCGTTGCATGAACAAAGGCAGTGAGCATGAAAAAATGGCTAAGTGTCGAACGCCTCAGTGCCCGACTCAGTGCAAGAGTACTGGAAGCAGCAGAATTTTCTAGGTGCAGCTCCTCGGCGTCAGGATCCAATGCCGGAGAGCTCATCCTCGCTCATCTAGTGCCTCGGCGTCAGAACTCAGTGCCGGAGTGCTCAACCTCGCATGTGCAGCGTCTCGGCATCCAAACACTGCACAGGAGCACTGGTGATGCAAGGAACAGAATCGTATGGCGCCACACTCGACGCAAAGACTTGGCGCCATCGGAGGAGACCTACACCATGTGGCGCCACATCACTTAAGCCACTAAAAAAGGGGAATATTTCTGACTATCCTATAAATAGGCATTATAAATGCACTTTGGGCATCGAGCCTCCATACCTAAGAGGCGGAGTTAGCATTAGGAGTAAAGCAGAGACACATTGGGCGTTCAAGGAGGAAGAAGGAATATAAGAGAAAAAGGGAAATATTTTGCCTTTGTTTTATCTTCTTTATCCCTACCTGTTGTGTATTCAATGTCAAAGGATACAAATTTTTCCCATTCTAGAATGTTTAGCAAAGTTTCATTAAGGGGTCAGTGATGCAATGTGATTACGGGTTTGGATTCATCTTATTTCAGCTATTTAAGTTAATCTAGTGCAATCAATCTTTAATTTAGTGTGAGTGGCCATTGGGGAGCTATTAACATGAGGAGATTGACAACCTCCACATGTTCATCTTATCATTTCATTGAGACTAAGAGGTAATAGGAAATGATACCACCATTGTACGTGTGATCCCCAAATCGCAGCAAGTAGCATGGGAAGATGAGGGGTGCATCGTGGACTTAAGTGCCAACGTATGAATGGGCTTTACATCGTGGCCCATGATTCATCTCCGTCATGGTTCCTTCAGGTTTTTCCCGTTTTCTTTTTGGCACCAACAATTGGGACACACTAGTTCTGAAATTCTGCATAACATATTTTGAGTTTTAAAGATTGAGATTTCTAATAAAAAAAAAAGCTTCATGCCATGCCTGTCGTGTTTCTAAATCCTTTACTTTTGCCTTTTTCTACTCATGTGCTCCACGCTGCTTCTATGTCGCATATTGTATGAGCGGACGTGTGGGGACCTTGTCCGGTTCAATCCTTTGGCAGTTTTAAATACTACATCTCATTCATTGATCAGTATAGTGGATACACTTGGGTTTATTTTCTGCACACAAAATATGAAGTTTAGTCAACGTTTATTCAATTAAAAAATTAGCTGAAAATTTACTCTCCACAAAATTTAAATTTTATTTCAGTCTGATGGAGCAACAAAGTTTGCTAATCATCACTTAAAGTCTCTTTTTTCTGCTTTAGGTATTCATCACAAGATTTCGTGCCCTTATACTCCTTAGCAGAATTACATGGCTGAGCGTAACCATAAGCATATAGTTGAAATGGGCATGACTCTGCTTGTGCAAGCCTCTATGCCTATACTTCACAAGGACTCCGCCTTTTCCACTGCTGTCTTTATTATCAATTGACTTCCCACACGACTTTTGCCTTTTAAAATTTATTATGACCGTCTTTTCAGTCGACCACCAGATAATTTGTTGTTCCGCAATTTTGGTTGCCTATGTTATCCGACCTTGTGTCCTTACTCTGGTCAAAAGCTTGTTGCTCGTTTTGTCACTTGTGTATTTCTTGGATATCATCCTAATTATAAAGGATGTAAGTATTTGGATACTTCTACAAGTCATATATTCATTAGTCATAGTGTGTTCTTAAACGAAAAGACATTCTAAAAGTAAATGAACTTTAGATGAACATGGATTCTTTCTCCCTCCCTCCGTCACAGGGATTGAAACGGACAGTTCAACCGCCGGTCTGTCTTGGTCTGCCAGTGGATTTTTTTAACGCCGGTTGCTTTGGTTCACCCGGTGTTTCCAACCGGCGGTGACCCAATTAATTATTTCGACCCTAAGCCCTAATTTCCCCCTTCTCACTCGTGCTCTTTGTTCCACTTTCTCCTTCATCCCAAAATTCATGCAAATCGACATCCGAAAGCCTCCTGCTAGATTTCCAATGACAATTGCGGCATCCATTGTGGGAAATTGATGAACCCCAATCGTTTCTGACCAGCGAACGTTGTTTCCGATGAAGGATGGTGGAATCCAGCTTTTGAACGATGGAATATACCTCCAAAAATGAGGTTAGTTTAGGTTTTTTTCTTTAGACGTTTTGTTGTCTACTTGCTTAATTTTAAATCTATATGGGTTTTCTTTGCAGATGGGCTGCCCGATTTGGGATGACCAATTTTGCAAGGGAATTTTTACTTGCTCGCTACGGTGTGCTTCACAGAGGGTTAAGGAATTTCAGGCATTCGATTGTTTGCTCCAACCGTGGGTAAATGATTTGGTCAGTTTGTTCTTCAATCAGCCACAGAGGGTAAGTTTTATTTTTATTGGTTGTTATTCTCTGTTTAATTTTTTGATTTTTTATTTGTAGTTCATTGTTTTTAATCATTCATTGTTACACTACAATCTATTATTTGGTGCAGGTTTCTTTGCCAAACAAGCAAACACGTGCCACCCTACACCCTAATCCCTAAACCGTAATCCAAAATCCCAAACCCTAATCCCTAATCCTTAAATCTCCAATCCCTAAAACTTAATCCCAAATCCAAAAACCCTAATCTCTAATCTCTAATTCCTTAACCTACCCTGTAATCCCTAAATCCGTAATCCTCAATCCCCAAACCCTAATCCCAAATCCCAAGTCCCAAAATAATTGGCCAGCATGACTTGCGTTTGTTAGAGATTAGTCCCACATAGAAAAATGAGTAGAGAAGATTCTGACTTATTAGTTGGAAACAAGCTTCCTAATGTCAGCTAGTCATTTTGGGATAGACCTCTGCCTAACTTTACATGGTATCAAAGCGGGTACTTGTACCTGGGCCTCTACCCAAGTTGTCCACGTACAGGAGCCCAAAGGAAGGCCCACATGTGCGCAATAGAGTGTTATTACACTGTATCTACCAACTCAATGAACAAAATTTTCCTCAAAGCTAAAAAAATCTCTAAAAAGATGGATACCCTAATAACTATCTTTCTATCTCTCTCTCTCTCATCTTAATTAATCTACTGATATTGACTCAAACTTTTCTTTCAATGGTTTTTCTGTGATTATTGACTCACCCTTGTAGCACATTTATTTTGAGTCTGTAGTGTCCACATACAAGCAATATAATAGAACTGATAAAAACAATAAAATAATGATTTTTGAGAAGGAAGATATGAAGTAAGAGAAAGGAGAGAGTGAAGAGGGCACGAGGGATCAATCTGATCTGTAGACCCTAAGTCCTTTTATTAAGTTGGCTAACTTATGTGCCCCTACATGGGCAAATAAATCCAATAATTACAAATAAGCCCATATGCTAGCCACTAACCCATGAAATAAAATAAAATAAATGGTTGAAAACTTAAACACCACATACAACACTAACATATAATAGAAAATTACAGTAGTACTAGAATACTTAACTTTTAACACCCTCCCTAAAGCTGGAGCATAGATATCAATAATTCCCAGCTTGGATACCGGCTTGTCAAGACCTTTCTTCCCAACAGCTTTTGTGAAAATGTCTACCACTTTCTCTTTTGTATTTCCATACAGAGTAGTCACTTCTCTTTGTAGATTGGTGGCTCATATGAATTGACAATCTACCTCATTGTGTTTTCTTCTCTCAAGCAACACCGGATTGTTGGCAATAAAAATAGCAGCCTGATTGTCACAGTTGAATATCATTGGCTTGTCGTAGCTGAATCCCAAAACAGTCGATACAGACTTGACCCATAGAAGCTCACTGACTGTATGAGCCATAGACATGTATTCTGCTTCACACTCGAATGAGCCACCACATTTTGTTTCTTACTCTTCCGCCCAACCAAGTTTCCTCCAATGAAGATACAATACGCTGCAGTGGACTTCCAGTCACTCTTCTACCCAGCGTAATCTGCATCAGAGTGTCTTTTTATGTCAAGATGGTCAAAAGAGTCAAACCTGAGTCTCTTACCAGAAGCCCCGTTGAGGTCATTCAGAATTCCGTGAGCAGCATACTTATGCACCTTTCGTGGTTTATCCATGAACTGACTAACCATACTGACTGCAAAAGAAATAACAGGCTTTGTCACTGTAGCATAAATCAGCTTACCAATATATGGAACATAGTTATATCAGCCAGTGGTACACTCTTGTCATTATATAGATCTAGTGCCGCATCATAGTTATATCAGCCAGTGGTACACTCTTGTCATTATATAGATCTAGTGCCGCATCCACAGGTGTAGGTGTCAGTTTTGCCCCCAACAATCCATACTCATGAATCATGTCTAAAACATACTTCCTTTGTGACAAGACTGTGACCCCCCTATCTATGGGCTACCTCAATCCACAAGAAGTAATGCAAGAGGCCAACATCCTTCACCTGAAAATGACAAGCTAAATAATCCTTACCCTGGCACATACTTTCAAGATCACTGCCAGCCAGTACAATGACATCAAAGTAAACAACAAGAACAATCAAACCAGTGGATCCACATAATATAAATAAGAAGTCATCAAATTGACTGCGATGAAAACCATACTCTTGCACGACATTACTAAATTTATCAAACCAAACTCGTGGACTTTGTTTCAACCCATATATAGACTTGCGCAATCTACACACTTTTGATTCCTCCCCCTGATCAATATAACCAGGTGGTTGTTCCATATACACCTCTTCATGAAGATCACCAAAAAGAAAAACATTCTTAATATCTAGTTAATGCATGCGCCACAACTTGTTAGAAGCTATAGAAATTGATACGTGAACTGTATTCAACCGTGCTACAGGATAGAAAGTATCAAAGAAATCAACATCAAAAGCTTGAGTGCACCCTTTGGTAATGAGTCTGTCTTTAAATCTATCTAAGCTCCCATTGGATCTGTACTTTATTGTATAGATCCACCGACATCCGACCACTAATGCTCCCGGAGGCAAAATAACCAACGCCCATGTACCACGCACAATAAGCGCTTGCATCTCTTCATCCACAGCTTTCTCCCACTCAGGTTTGACTAAGGCATCAGAAACACGAGTAGGAACATACACTTGTGACAAAGATAGAGCAAACTGATGATAGTTCAGAGCAAGAGAAGAAAATAAAACAAACTGAGAAATGGGATGTTGGGTACAAGAACGTTTACCTTTACGAAGAGCAATGGGAATATCTAGATCATTAGCTAGAAGACTCGCAGACTCAGATGGCAGTGGCCCGGTTGGAGGTGGTCATCCTGTGCTCTGCTGGTCCCGACGTCTTCTGTATGGCTGAAAAGATCTGTTAGTGGTAGATGGAGAAGAGACATCAGACTGAAGAGCACAAGACAGAGGATCAGGCACTGGCAAATCAACAGACATTGGAAGAGGTAATGGTGAAGGAACTGAAACTGTAAAATTTAATGAAGTAGACAACTCAACTGGAGCATAGTAGGGCATATGCTCAAAAAAGGTGACATTTGCTAACACATAAACATTTCGTCCAACTGGATCATAACATCTCAACCATTTTTTATATCTTGGGTACCCAAGAAAAATACATTTAATTGATATTGGTCGAAACTTGTCCTGTAGATGACCTGTATTATGTACAAAATAGGAACACCCAAACACGAGGAGAAAGACCAAATAATGTAGTCATTGGGTCTAACACAGGAAGTAAAACTTTATTCTAGATAACAGATGAGGGCATACGATTTATTGAATAACATGCAGTTAAGATGGGATCTCCCCGGAAACGTTTTGCAACATTGGACAGAAAGAAAGAGTCCGAGCGACTTCTAATAAATGATGGTTCTTACGCTCGGTAACTCCTTTTTTCTGAGGAGTATATACACAAGACATGCGATGAATAATACCCTAATTGACAAAAATAGCTGCAAACGATTTATTCACATATTCAATTCCATTATCGGAGCAAAATATACGAATAGAAACTCCAAACTGATTTTCTTATTTACAATAAAAATTTCTGAAATACATCAACAAATGCAGACATCTGGTGAAGGAGATACACCCATATAACTCGTCTAAAATCATCAATAAAAGTGAGAATATAACGAAAACCAGTACTAGTGGGAAATCTGTGTTCCCCACACATCTGAATGGACTAAATCAAAAGGACGGTGACTCTGATGTACACTAGTACGAAAAACACTCCTACAATGCTTTCCATGCCTACATGCCAAACAATCAAACAAGGTAGAGACTGGAAGAGAAGAAAAGAATTGTAATAGTGTTGCTGGAGATGGATGTCCCATACGAAGATGAAGATGATATGGTGATGTTGCATAAGTAACGCAAAAATCGAAGGCAAAGTATCCAAAAAATACAGACCACCACGCTCATGGGCTGAACCAAGAATAAGAGATAATAATTGAGAAATTTAAATCTTTTGAAATTTTATTAAAAGACAATAAATTAATGGGTAACTTTGGAACAAATAGGACAGACTGCAAAACCAAGCCAAAACAGATGCGAACAGATCCCTCAGCAAGTACATAGGCAAAAGAACCATCCGCTAAAGTGACCTTGGTATTTGTAGTAGGAGGAATAAGAGAAGAAAATAAGGAACGGCTACTTGATATGTGATTAGTAGCACCTGAATCAAGAACCCACTCGGAAGAAGAAGACACTTTTAGAGCAGAAATACCTGGTGAGGAAACAGTGGTGTTTGCAAAAGGCGTAGCAGAGGAATAGGAAGATGCAGCGGACGTCATCTAAAGGTGCTAAAATAATTTCTGCATTGCCTCCTGAGTTGTGTATACATGATCAGAAGCTTCTGGAGAAATCTTTGACTTGCCAACATTGTTTGCCTAGAGGGGCTTCCCAAACGTATCCCAACGCCGATCAGAATCATGATTAGTTCATCCACAATGCACACATTTACAATCGTTCTTTCCTTTACTGTGGCCACAACCTTGACCACCTCGTCCAGGTGAAGAAAAAAATATCACCTCCAGTAGTTGAAGACGTACTATTTAGCGCAAAATTATTATCGGATACAAACTGGCTGGATGAAGAGGATAAAACAGTAGATTCTGCATTCAACACTTGGTTATACAGCTTCTCAAGAGTAAGATCACCACCAGCAATGAGAATTCGTTCCCGAACACCATCAAATTTAGTCCCTAAAGCGTCCAAAACCCGAGAAACATTACTTTGACTCTTCTGCTGCCTGGTGGTTGTAATATCCGTAGAGATCAGAATATGATTATTGATTTCTTGAAGCAAACCTCACATCTCAATAAAGAGCTCTGTTACACACCTGTCACCACGGGAAATAGTGAAGATTTTTTATTCATATTATAAATCTTACAAAATTAGATTCTTGTAGAAATGTTAACTCCACTTCTTCCCAAATATGTTTTGCCGAGGTGCAACTTATAACCTGAGAGGCTAATCCCTATTCCATACTACCTATTAACCAAGTCTGAACTTAGAGATCTTCTGCTTTCCATTTAAGTTTCATTGGAATGGGTGGAGACTCAAGTTAAATATATATCCTTCAATCTTAAACTGAACGAGACCACAATAAATAATTACACTCCCATTGAGCGTAGTCAACGTAAACTGAAGGGTATCTTTAGTATCCACCTTAATTTCAACTCTAAAGTCAACAACCTCTCCGGAAGACATCTGAATGTTGCTGGAAATATAAGAATAAACTCAAAAAGTCATTTTCCAGGAAAGATAATTATACTGATGTCAGCAATTATAGAGAAATTAGGCCTTTCGACTGAACCAGGATATATATTAAGCACTTGCAGTTACAATCAGAAGCCAAATATATCTCCAGAGTAGGAATTTCACAAGAGAAAAATGATGATGTCAGCCCTAGAGATGATGATGTCAGCATAAATTGAAAATAACACACCTAAAGTAGTCGAAACACTTTTGAAGGAGTTTCTAGTGACCAGCAACTTTTTGAAGATAATTGAATAATAAATCAGATCTGACATTGTTAACGAGACAAGAAAAAATAAATCTTTTGAGCAGCCTCACAGAGGATGACTTCAACAGCACAAAGAATGCCTCTTCTGAGCAGGAAAGAGTGCATCTAGCACTCACACACTAGTATTAACCATTGGCCTTTGACAATGGCAGAAAAGAAAATGAAAAAAGAGGATTTTTGAGTTCGTCCAACTCCAGGAATTTATTAAAGACTTCGAAAAAGATGATGAAAAAAAAAATTTTTTTTGGTAGAACGGATGGATATATAGAAGTGTGAAATCAAATTTCCTGCTCTTATACCATGATGAAGAAAACAAGGAAAGAATGATTTTAGAGAAGGAATATATGAAGGAAGAGAAAGGAGTAGGAGAAGAGCACGACAGATCAATCTGATCTCTTGACCCTAAGTCCCTTTATTAAGTTGGCTAACTTACTACAAAACTACAAATATGCCCCTTTGTGGGCAACTAACTCCAGAAATTACAAATAAGCCCATATTCGAGCCACTAACCAGTGAAATAAAATCAAATAAAAGTCTGAAAACTTAAACCCCTCGTACAATAACTTGTAATAGAAAATTACTGAAATACTCCTTTACAAGAATACTTAATTTTTAATAGGACTTTATGCATAGTTGCCCACCCGTACAACAGTATCTTCTTTTTGGACACTGCAAGTCATAGTTCCCAGAGGTAACTGAAGGGAGTAGAGGACTATAATTAAGCAGCCAATTTAAGATGTAAAGCCCATATTTGCTTGTCTTCAAGGATTTACGAGGACTAAAATTATCATACTAGTTTGGATTCAGTAAGCGTCAAATCATGGTTTGCTCTTCTAGGTGATTTACAAGAGAAATCACATTAATTCATATTGTTATTAACGTATAGTTCATCTTTATGAAATTAGTTAGGTTTTGAGTGTGCTCCCTGTTTTGTAGGGTGCTGAAATTATAGGCTTTGTGGCTAGCAAAGTAAAACATCTACTACTACAAGACTGAAAGACAGAAAACATGAGATGAAATTGGGGACAGATCGACAGTTATGCCTGGCAAAGAAAAATACCAGTTGATAATATGTTTTTTGGGCATTTCGTGATCCAACGATAATAGAAAAGAGTCAAATTATGGTTTGCTCTTCTAGGTAATTTACAAGAGAAATCACATTAATTCAGATTGCTATTAACATGTAGTTCATCTTTAAGAAAATAGTTAGGTTTTGAGTGTGCTCCCTATTCTGTAAGGCGCTGGATTTGTACATTCTGTTACTTCTAATTACAACTCCAATGCAAGAAAGAAAAAATATTAGTTGAGAAGATAGGCTTTCTAGCTAACAAAGTGAAACATCTACTACTACAAAGACTGAAAGACAGACAACATGAGATGAAATTGGAGACAGGTCGACTGTAAGACTGGCAAAGAAAAATACAAGTTGATAATATGTTGGTTGGGCCTTTCGTGATCCAACGATAATAGAAAAGAATGTATTTCCGGTAAGGGGAACAATTTCTCCTTGCATGGGAGAAATGGTAGTTAGGAATCTTATAAATATTTGACGGCTTCAAACCCAAAAGTGTCAGCCATTGGGAACCAACTGTAACATATGAAAGTTTAATTTTAGAGGCTACAAAATCAAAATTAGAGTGAGAGATGAGGAAGGAAAGGGGAACCTTAATCTGGCTTTCTCAAAATAACAGCAATAGAAACTTGGTCAACAAATAATTTTACTGGTCACATTTTATATGTTGGGTTGCCATTTTTCCCGATAAAATCTTAGTCCAAGATATTTTTTATTCTGATACTCTTTTGATTGCATTAGAAAATAAAAAAGTAGAAAACAAATTTCTAGTTGTCTCAACAATATTCTTACCCCCTTTTGGAAATTTCATGTTTTCAAGTTAATTTCCAATAAGAACTAAGTGGGACAAATGAGACCCAAACTTTTAAGACCAAATATGAATGCTTATTTTGAAAGATTTCCTATTTAATAAATCGAGGATGAGCTTTAAAACAAACAACCGAGTTTCGATTAAGAAAAGTTTCGAGAAAATATTAATCCTTTGAAGCTCGGCAGATAGGAAATGCGTTTTCTTAAGCAAATGTGGTTACAAATTAAGAAACTAATGTAAGGAATCAGAATAAAAATGGGATTAGGTCTCACTAGTGACTTCTCCCTTATAAATTCAAGTGACCCGCTTCACTTTCTCAGCCAGTCACTCACTCTGTGTGGTTATTCAATTGTTAATACTCATCTCTTCAGCAAATGGCTACTGCAACTTGGTTCCGTCCTCCAGTTCTGCCGCCAGCGATGAAGCTGGAGCCGCAGATGTTCTTCTCCTTGTCTTTCTTCCCATCGCCTCAACTACTAGAGCATCGTCCCACGGCGAACGTCGCCACTGGGTTTGAACGGCAGTTCATGGTGGTGGCGGCACAGAGAGGAAGGAGCTATGTCGATGATGAATACACAGAGCCCAGGGGAGGAAAGAGTGCTCGGTGACGCTCTTCTGTTTGTGCGATTTGTCTCGCAGGGAGCGGCCAGTTTCCCGAAGTGCTCTGTTATTCTGGCTTCCTCTTCGGCTCTGAGACGTATGCGCGACTCCTGTCCGTGCTCTAGACTCACGCTCCTGCGTAGGCGGTGAACGCGTCCGGGTGTGGCTTCATGAGGTTTGACATCACCGTCGACGTTGTTCATCATGTCGTCGTTGATCGATTGCCACCACCATGTCACAGGCAGTGGGCTCCGATCGCTGCCGACCCAGTTTGGCCGCCGCCGACGTCGCCACAAGTGGGGGTGATTCTTCTCCCCTGTCACTGCTCTGTTACAGTAAGAAGGCGAAGGAGGTGAATGAGATTGATCCCGAGGAGACGTGCCCAATATATTTTGAAGATTTGCGAGAATCGGCAAAAGAAGTGATTGAAACACCCTGTTCTCATCTTTTCCACCGGATTGTCTGCTACTTGGTTCAGGAACGCCAACAAATGCCCTCTCTGAAAAAGGCCTCTCGGTCCATGATCACAGATTCTCAGAAACATTCTTTTTCATGTAATTAAGACAAACATTCTTTTTCTTGTAATTAAGACAAACATTCTTTTGTTTATTTAGTTTGGCATGCAATTAATGGAAACTGGTTAACCTTTAACCTTTAAATTCTTAGTCTTGACTCTTGAATTAAATATTTCTAGAATTTTTCTTTAAATTAGTAAAAAATTTCAATTGAAAAGTGGATTATTAGTGATTGAAAACTAGTTATCCCATTAATACCTGCCTTTCTCATCACATAGCTCAAAAGACGTGGTTAGCCACTATATAGGGGGGATGGAATGAGCAGAAGCATGCATGATGAAGATGAAATAAAATATATTACCTAGCTAATGGTTCAATCAATGCCAATGTGATTTGCGTTGAACTGGGTTGGCCATAAATAAACTAATTAATCCACCAAGTAATTAATTAAAGTAGGTCATCTGTGCAAAACTCAGGTGAACCAGCTTAGACGGGCCTCATTAAGTAATGAGTAATACTATGCGTACAGTCAAAGTAGCACATTGGGTACTTCCAGTGATGTGGTTGCCATGACTGGCATCCATGTAACAATAAACCTCTCCAAGCCTAAACTTTAAACCCTAAACCTTGCACTCCAAACCCTAAATCTTAAATCGCAAACCCTAAACTCAATCAATTTTTAATGTTAAACTGTAAAACCTAGACTCTAGACTCTAGACTCCAAACCGTAGAGGAGATGATGATTTGAATGCCAGCTATGACATCCACGTCACAGGAAGTACCCAATAGGTGTACTTCCCACCGTATGAATTTCATTATCATTATTTAATTAACCAAGCGTAGATATATATATATATATATATATATATATATATATATATATATGTGGCTTATTTTGGTCAAAAAGGGTAATTAAGGATGAACCCAACTAATCTACCGTGCATGTATGAGATATTTAGCATCAATACTTGGTATTTTGTTCCACCTACGTGGCTCTTTTCTCTATCTAGTCTCTCTCTCGAAGCAAAAATGGGAGTGGTGGGTGCGGTCTTAGAGAGTTCAATTCTTTGAAAAAAGAATCTCAAGGATTTTGAATTTCCTATTTAGTAAAGGAGTAACCCACTCTAAACACAACAAAAATAAAAATAATTAAAACACTGGAATTTCAATTTAGGCAAAGTGTTGTGATATTCTCATAAATTTGGAAACTGCATGGCAGAAAGTAGGGAACACATTTTAATATCAATAGAGTAATGCTAGCTGCACTTTGACCACACCATATGGTGTACCTCCTGATGTGGATCTTACAGCTGGCATCCACATCAGAATCCCGGTCAGTATATTTGTGGAAAATTTTTATTGACCTTAAAACTCTAAAAACTCTAAACATTAAACCTTTTTAAAACCCTAAATCCTAAAACCAAATAATCTCTATCTGACGTCGATGCCAGCTGTGCATCCACATCGCCTGGTATACAGGAAGGGAGATGCATCTACTATTATTTATATCAATATTGTTATTACATATTAGGAAACCGTGCATTCAACATCTCGTTGAAGCAAACAGGATTAAAATTGATTAACTTCAGCTCCTACATAATTCTATGCAACCTGCTTCACTCTGTCAGTTACCTTACTCACTCTTGGGGAAAAATAGCTTCAGTAACTTATTCGTTGCGTCTGCCACCTCCACTTTCCTTCTCCACTACTTTCTTCTCCATGAATTCAGAACTTCAAGTTAAATTCATTAATCTCAAACATGTTATATATAAGTCTTCTCTAAATCTCAGCCTTTGGTCTTCTCTAAATCTCGTCCCATCGGCCTCTCAGCCTATCGTACCTTCAGCCTCTCGACCCCTCGGCCTCTCGGACCCTCATCCTCTTGGCCCCTCGGCCTCTCGGACCCTCAGCCTCTCAACCCCTCGGCCCCTCATCCTCTCGCACTCTCGGCCCCTCGTCCTCTCGCACTCTCGGCTTCCTGACTCGTCTCCTTCACCTGCTACCCTGTTAGCTTAACTGCAGCCTCGCTCAACTCGCCGAAGCTGCTGCCACCTCTGCTGCTGCTACACCTCTGCTGCCGCTGCCGCCTCCACTACCGCTGCCACTGCTGCTTCCGCTTCCGCCTCTGTTGTCGCTGCCAAAGACTCCTATTGCAAGACGTTTTCTCTTCAGGAAGAAATGAATACCTAAATTATTTCTTCCCTATGTTAGCCCGACACGGCTGGGACCAGCCCGGCTCAACCCGACCTAGATCAACCAGACTTGGACCGAATCGGACCAACCCAAACCGACCTATTTCAATATATATATATATATATATATATATATATATATATATATACATATATATATATACATATATATATTCATTTGTTTAAAAAAAGGAAAGAGATGGTTGTCAATGAAGTGAAGCCAATACATGAAGAGGATAAGGATAAGTCATCTGGAAAGATCTCTAGTGAAAAATTCAACGACAAAAATTTTTATTTGTGGGCTTGGGCTGCCTAATACATATTGGAGCAAGGAAGCAGTCAAAATTCATCTTTGAAAAACCTCCTGAACAAATAAGAGAAATTTAAACTGCCTAGTATCAGTTGGTTATGTCATGGATTTTAGACAGTTTGGGAGAATCATATAATCCCAATAGTCTTCTACCTCGACAATGCTTACGAGATGTGGAATAATCTGTGCAGCACGTACTCCCAACAAGATAATTTATCTCTGATTTATGAATTATATGCGAAAGTTTTCAGCCTCAACCGAGAAGTAAAAAATATAGTGGATTTTATGGGGAGAATTTGAAGCCGTTATTCAAGAAATACATATGGTGCATCCTTTTTGCCAAGATGAGAATGAGATGAGGAAACAAAGAGAAGAATTTATCCTTGCCGGGTTTCTTCATACCCTTGGACCTAAATATGAACCTATTCGAGCACAAGCTCTCGCACGAACATGTAGACCCACATTTGAGAGTTTGTATGGTTCTCTTCCTAGGGCTGAACCAGCAGTACCAAACAAGAGCTCTGTACATCTGCCAGAGTCATCAGCTATGGTTGTCCAGGGTGGTAATAAGAACACAACAAAAGATTTAGATCCCAAGGGGGTGGTCATGACCAAAATAATGACCGTTACAATCCATGCTCTCACTACGGAAGAAAAAAGCATCCACCAGATAGTTGCTATAAGAAATATAGAAGGCCTAATCGGGCCAACCAGAAGGACCAATCCACCTAGGCCAACTGGGCCACTCAGAAAGACAATGTCACGATTCAAACTCGTAACAGCTAGAAATCTGGAAGAATTAGGGTTTGCGATAGGGAAAAAAAGGAAGAAGAGAGAGAATTACAATAGAATTAGGTTTTATGGGAGGAAAAAAGGGGAAGAATGAGAGGAAAAGAGGAGAAATGAGACTAGGGTTTTAATCTTTAATTCTGGCCGAATCGGTCCAAGGGGTAGACCTCCTATTTATAAAAATAAAAAGATACATAATTGTAACTTAGTCCATACCAACATGGACTTACAGAAAAGACCCTAATAAACTAATAATTAGAAATAGACCCCTAATCTAGTAAAACCCACAACAAAGCCCACTAATGGCCCATAATGCTAAATAACCCTAATATATCTATAACATTCCACCCCCCCTTTAAAAGAACCTTGTCCCCAAGGTTCATAACTGTGAAATTTATTGAACAAAGGTAAAAACAAGCAAGAGACCTAAAGTAAATACGAGTACGAAAGGAAAGTAGAACTAATCTGAGAGAACTCGAAGGAGGCGGCTCAGGTAGGAAGAAGAAGAAAATAGAAATTGTATTCATGATTTTGTGTTGTGTATAAGTGCACGAGAATAGGAAGAAGAAGGGAGAAAGCAAGAAACCATAACTTGAAGATCTTTATAGATCAACTGCTGATTACAATAACCAAAGTACAAGGTATTTATAGACTTTACAATTGTTTGAATTGAAGAGATAGGATATGGATAAAGGATAGAGTTTGTAGATGAGATTACAAGGAGATAAGGTGTAACTAGTTAGAGATAAGGAGGTTACAATCTCCTAGATCAGATTTAGAGTTGCTGCTTGAATTCGAACTTGAACTTTTTGAAGTTGTTACACGTGATCATTAACATTCCCTCTCAAATGGACAGGAATTTGGCTGAGTGTCAATTTGGTTAGAAATCTGTGATGTTGGTGACGAGACAAACCCTTTGTGAGAATATGTGTTATCTGATCAGTTGAAGGGACAAACTTGACAATGAGAGCACCTTGCTGAATTCTTTCTCAAACGAAATGATAATCTAACTCAATGTGCTTTGTGCGTCCATGGAGAACTAGATTTGCAGCTATATATGTGGTGGATAGGTTGTCACACCATATTATTGGTGAAAGAACGACCTTGGCTTGGAGTTCATGAAGAAGTTGCATGATCCACGCAATTTCAAAGGCGGTGGAAGCAAAGCCGCGATACTCGGCCTCTGCACTAGAGCGTGAAACTGTAGGTTGTTTCTTGGAGCTCCATGATATTAAGTTGTCACCCAAATAAATGCAATAACCTGACGTTGAACGACAGTCATCAGGATTGCCAGCCCAATCAGCATCTGTGAAAGCCGTAATATCGAAAGAGAAAACAAGATGCAACGTGAGACCATAATGCATTGTACCTCTTAAATAGCTTAAGATTCTTTTGACAACAGTCTAATGTAAATCGGTGGGAGTTTGCTGGCATTGGCATACTTGATTCACAGCATACTGAAGATCCAGCCTTGTAATAGTGAGGTATTGAAGAGCACTGCCTATGGAGGGAAAGATTTTTTTATCAGCAAGTTCTTTGCCTGCGAACTTGGACAGTTTTGGGCCAGCAGTTGCTGGGGTAGCAAGTGACTTTGCATTCTGGAGATCTAGTTTGTGAAGAAAATCTGTTGCAAACTTTGACTGGCTGTGGTGGAGTGTGCGATTATGAATAGTGGCATGAATTCCTAGAAAGTATGACAGATTCCAAGCTCTTTGACAAGAAAACTCTTCTTAAGATCAGTTAGAATAGTAGATTTAAGTGTAGAAGAGTTAGCCAGAAATATGATGTCATCAACATAGACAAGCATGAATGCAACTTGAGAGCCATTAAAATATGAGAACAGACAGTTATCAGTGTGTGAACCTATAAAACCCATGGCAGATAAAGTTGCTTGTGGTCGATGAAACCAGGCACGAGGAGACTGCTTTAAGCCATAAAGTGATCACTATAAGAAGCATACATGATCTGGATATAAGGAGTCGACGAAGCCAGGTAATTGAGTCATATACACTTCTTCTTTTAATTCCCCATGCAGGAAAGCGTTTTGCACATCTAGTTGAGTGATAGACCAGTTATATGTCAGAGCGAGACAGAGCAATAACCTGATTGTTACTGGTTTGACAACCGGGCTAAAGGTGTCAAAGAAGTGTACTCCATCTTCTCGATGAAATCATTTTGCCACTAGTCTGCCTTTGTATCTTTCTATGTCTCCTTTTTTATTATATTTATTTCTGAAAACCCATTTACACCCAATGGGTGTGCTCCCTTGTGGTTTTGGAACAAGCTTCCACATCTTATTCTGTAAGAGTGCATTAAATTCTGCAGCCATAGCTCGTCTCCAGTGATCATGTTTGTTGGCTTGAGTGAAATTCACAGGATCCTACAAGAAATCATTAGAAGAGAGAACCTTGTTGCTGGTGAGAAGAGCATGTGAACTTAGGCGACTGGATTTGGATCTGGTGATCATAGTGTGAGTGTTTGTAGAAGTACCAGGTTGAGGATTAGGTAAAGGAGGAGGAGAAGGTGAGGTTGATGCTGGAGGTGTTGCACTGGGACTTGAAAAAGAAGACAAAGGTGGTGTGGTCTCTTGGTAATTGGTGACACATTCTATGGGAGTTGGAGGATATGTTGTATGTGGAGAGTGGGGAGAGTGAGGACTTTCAATTATAGGCTCTTCTGGAGTGTTGGATATAGATGGAGTTACAGAAGTTGGAGCAGGAATCTGTGAAAAGGCAGGGGCAATAGGTTGAGGAGATACCGTAGGTTTTGTGGTAGGAAAGATAGGGAGCATACCTTGAGTTGCTGAGGACAAACGCAGGGGTTGTGCTTCAGGGGGTGCTGCGTTGGATGGGTTGTCTTTGGAAGGGAGCACCTGTTCAAGAAAGAGAACACTTCTAGAGAGCTAAACTCGCTGAGAAGGGAGATGACGACAACAATAAGCTTTGTACTTTGGATGATACCCTAAGAAGACACAAGGAAGGTTGCGCATATGGAGTTTATGTTTGGCATATGACCTTAAGTGGGGAAAGCACAAACAACCAAAAACCTTTAAAAATTTGTAATCTGGTTTTTTGTTATGAATTAATTCATATGGAGAAAGTTTATTTGCATTGAGTGTGGGCAACCGATTAATGAGATATACTGCACTATAAAAGACAGAATCCCAATATTCAGTGGGTACGTGACTCATTGAGAGAAGAGTTAGTCCAGTTTGGACGATGTGTTTGTGTTTCCTTTCCACTATGCCATTTTTTTGTGCCATGTAACGAGAGGAAATATTATGATTTATGCCATGTGTTGAAACAAACTCTTGAAAAGAGTGATTCAAAAATTCAGAACCACCATTAGTTTGGATGGTCTGAATTTTAAATGGCAATTGGTTTTCGACGAAAATCTTGAAGACGGAAATAGTTTAAACTACATCAGATTTAGCCTTTAGAAGATATAGCCATGTATACTTAGTAAACGTGTCAAAAATTGATAAGTAGTACTTGTACCCGTCTACTGAAATAACAGGGGAAGGACCCCGAACATCCATGGACAAGTGTTCTAAAGGCGAGAAGCAGAAAATTTATTTTCTAAGAAAGGCAATGGACTAGGTTTTGCCATATGACAGGGTGGACAAACAAAACTATTCTTTATTGAAAAGGGAACTTGAAGTTTATGCAAAAACTTCTTGGTGAGTTGGATATGAGGATGGCCAAGTCTATGATACCACAGTGAGTACGAGGCTGCACTGGAAAGGTGACATTGTGGAGATGGTGGTGGAACATCAAAGACATACAACCATCTTTAAGCTTGCCCTGATGAAGTACCTGCCCCGTTTACTTGTCCTTCACAAAGAAATGAAAAGGGTGAAACTCAATAAAGGAGTTAGTATCTTTTGTGATTTGGGAAACTAAGACTAGGTTTTTAATGAGATAAGGGACATATAAAACATTTTGAAGAGTAAAAGGAGGTACTTTAGATGAACCATTTAAGAGAATAGAAGATTTGTGACCATTTCCTAAGGTCACTTGCTCGTCACCATTAACCTGGTTTCTCTCCGTCAGATTGTTTACACCAGCTGTGAAGTGGTGGGTGGCACCTCAATCTGGATACTAGAGTCTGTCTTGAGGAGGTTCATTCAAGTGAACCAAGTTGAGGACAGGAGGTTGAGCTGGCTGGAAAGTATGATCAAACCTGTAGTAGCATTGGGCGGCTTGATGGTTCCGGCGGTTACAAAGTTGACAAGGATGCCTGTTATTCTAGGAGCCCTGTTTGATTGAAAGGAGTTTTGAGTGGAGTTGTTTCTACCTGAGTTTCGTCCTCTGCCTCTGTTGGAACGGCCTCCCCCTCGTCCTCTATAGTTAGGAGAAGTGGATTGGGCGGCTAGATTGGCAATGGAGCAGCCTCCCCCTCGTCATTTATAGTTTAGGGCGGCTAGATTGGCAATGGCGAGGCCATGAAGTGTCAAACATCCCATTTCAGTGGCAATGGCCAGGCCATGAAGAGTCAGACCTCCCATTTCAGTGGCAATGGCCAGGCGATGCTCTTGAGTTAAAAGCATATTTTGGAGTTCTTCCATGGACACCAGAGTGGTTCTTGCTGTGACAGTCATAATGGAGGATTCATATTCAGAACCAAGGCCATTTAGAATGAAGGAGAACATATCTTTTGGGTCTAGGTTGCGGCCTGTGGCCTAGAGTTGATCAGAAATAGTTTTTGCTTTCTCTAGGTACTCTGAAATGGTCATGGTACCTTTTTTGAGGTTTTGTAATTCCAGGCGAAGATGGAGGGCTCGTGCTTTGGAGATTGGAAGAGTAGGACTGTTCAAGGGTGTGCCAAATTTCATTGGCAGTTTTGAGATTAAGAACTTGACCGAGGGCTGCTCCAGAAAGGGTGGAAAGAAGCCAACTTTTGAGGGTTTGATCCACCCTAAACCAAGCATCATATGCTGGATTCGGAGAAAGGACTGAAGAGCCCTCATTGTGAGTGACATCAGGAGGAGAGTGAATAGTACCATCGATGAAACCCATGACTTTACATGTGGAACTACAAGCGCCAAAGTAGGTAGTTGGATCGGTCGAGTTTGAGAGAAACAGAGTTTTGAATGTTCGAAATGGTGAGTGTAAAGGAACCATTAGGATCGCCAAGGTGATAGGTGTTGGCATTGCTGTGAGGAGAAAATGTGAATGAAGGAGCAGCAGGGGAAGCTTCAGTCATTGTGAAACTAGGAAGAAGGCTGATACCATATAAGTGCACGAGTATAGGAACAAGAAAGGAGAAAGCAAGAAACTATAACTTGAAGAACTTTATTGATCAACTACTGATTCCAATAACCAAAGTACAAGGTATTTATAGGCTTTACAATTGTTTGAATTGAAGAGATAGGATATGGATAAAGGATAGAGTTTGTAGATGAGATTACAAGGAGATAAGGTGTAACTAGATAGAGAGAAGGAGGTTACAATCTCCTTGATCAGATTTGGAGTTGCTGCTTGAATTCAAACTTGAACTTTTTGAAGTTGTTACACGTGATCATTATCATTGTGTACAATGTACATCATCAAAATATTTATAGACTTTACATGTGGAATCAGACTCATAAACTAACTCTAATTCTAGTCTAACTTAAACTGTAATTATAATCCTATAAGACTCTGGAAGACTCTCTAATTCCACCTCTTAGAGTCCAACTAGAACTCATAAAGCCAGGTCAACATCCAGTCAACATCCACATATCTTGACCAAGTCACACGTGGGCTTCCACTCATGTGGGCTTGGGCCTATGTTTCTCAACACTCCCCCCTCAAGCCAAAGCGAAGTACTAAGTTGAAGGTGAGATAAATCGAAGCTGAAGGCTTGCATAATTATGAAGGTTGCATCAAACTTGGGTCTTCACATGATTACTTCCCTCTATTGCTTCTTGAATAGATATAGACTTCTTCCCATTATTCCCGTCACTAATAGGTTTTTATCAGTGCAAATCTTCCTCAGAGGCAATATTTCAACCTCATAATAAGGAACCCTCCAATCCCTTCATCCTCGGAAGAAATCTTTCAACTTCATATACCATGAAGGGTACCTCACTAAAACCAAATAGTTACCAAATAATGTGTCTTCCATACTCACCCTTACCCACAAGGGTAGTGTCTCGAAAGTATGCTAAAAATGAAGTAAGCTCTTGCATGTCGTAAATAAACACTATGCGGATACTAAAATAGTTGATGAAGTAATATGACCCAAATGTTTCCATCAAGAACATTGTGTTTCGTCTTTGCAAGGAAGAAAGGAGATCGAAGCACCACCATGGTAATTTCTCGGAACTAAGAGCTGCACTAGAGAACTGTGCAGTGAGGAGGGCCGACCAAAGTGAGAGCGCAACTACTTCTGAAACAGAGTTCAATCTCGGAGTTGAGAGCTGAACAAAGTGAATCGGTCAGCATGGAGGTTGAGAGAAGAAAAAATGATAGTACTGTTTCAGAAAAATCTGACAAATGGTCGGACTGCTTCGTAACACCTGCTTATGAAAGAAGAAAAGAGATCTAAACAACACTGCAAGAGCAAATAACTGCGTGTCTTCATTTATTGTTTCTAAACTCCCAGAATCCATGACTTGTGTTGTTCCTTTTTGAGTTTGGTGCCCAAAGACTTGTTTTCTTGCTCCAATATTTATGTCAACAGCCCACACCCTACAAAAAATAATTTATCCCATTGAATTTTTCTCCTGAGATCGTTCCACTTTAATGCCAACCATCTCCTTTTTTTGTACGTTTGAGTCGGACTGGATCGGGTCGGTTTGGGCGAGATCGGGCTAACTTAAGAGAAATAACTTAGGGGAATAAAACTCTAAGATCTTGGCAGCAGAAAATCTCAGACAAGGCGACACAGTGGAAAATCTCGGACAAGGCGATGGCAGCGGAAAAAAATTGCAGATGCAAGACAGAGTCGAGGCCAAGAAGCCGAGAGTTCGGTGACGGTATCGGCAGGTAAAACTCTGAAGAGGGAGTCGGGGAGACGGAGTGTGCTGGAGAGGGTGCCTGAGAGTGGCTGTGCTGCAGAGGTGGCAGGGAGGCGGCAGCTGAGAGTGGCTGCAGCGGAGGGCTGGCAGCGGGCAGGCGGCGCTTGCAGCGGAGGAGGCGCGGGCAGCGGAGCGGCAGCGGCAGGCGGAGGCAGCGCAGGCGGCAGCGGAGGCAGCGAGGGCGGCAGCGGAGCGGAGGGCGTGAGGCAGGCCTTGGCAGCGGTGAGGCGGGGCAGCAGGCGCGAGGCAGGCGGGCGGCAGGAGGCGAGGCAGCGGAGCAGGCGGGGCAGCGGAGGCGGCAGGCGGAGGCGCGGCAGGCAGGAGGGGCGGAGGCGGGGGCAGCGGGCAGGAGGCAGGCAGCGGAGGCGCGGGCAGCGGGCGGGCAGGGAGGCAGGCGGGCAGCGGGGAGGCGGGCAGCGGAGGCGAGGCAGGGGGAGGAGGCGGGCAGCGGGAGGGCAGGCGCTGCAGGCAGCAGCGGGCGGGCAGCGGAGGCGGGCAGCGGAGGCGGGGCAGCGGAGGCGGGGGCAGCGGAGGCGGGCAGCAGAGGCGGGCAGGCAGCAGGGGCAGCGGGCGCGGGCAGCGGAGGCGGGCAGCGGAGGCGGGCAGCGGGCGGGCAGCAGGGAGGCAGCGGCAGCGGGCAGCGGAGGCGGGCAGGAGGGAGGCAGCGGCAGCGGAGGCGGGGCAGCGGAGGCGGGGGCAGCGGGCGCGGGCAGGCGGAGGCGGGCAGCGGAGGCGGGCAGGGCAGCGGAGGCGGGGCAGCGGGAGGCGGGGCAGCGGAGGCGGGGCAGCGGCAGGCGGAGGGCAGCGGAGGCGGGCAGCGGAGGCGGGCAGCGCAGGCGGGCAGCGGAGGCGCAGGGAGGCGGGGAGGCGGGGCAGCGGGGAGGCGGGCAGCGGAGGCGGGCAGCGGAGGCGGGCAGGCGGGCAGCGGAGGGGCAGGGAGGCGGGCAGCGGGCAGCGGGCAGCGGAGGCGGGCAGCAGGCGGGGGAGGCGGGCAGCGGCGGGCAGCGGAGGCGGGCAGCGGAGGCGGGGCGGAGGCGGGCAGCAGCGGAGGCGGGCAGCGAGGCGGGCAGCGGGGCGGGGGCAGGCGGGCAGCGGAGGCGCGGCAGCGGAGGCGGGCAGGGCAGCGGAGGCGGGGCAGCGGGCAGCAGGCAGGCAGCGGAGGCGGCAGGCAGGCAGGCGAGCAGGCAGCGGGAGGCGGGCAGCGGAGGGCGGGCAGCGGAGCGGAGGCGCTGGCAGCAGCCTGGGCGGAGGCGGCGCAGCGGCAGCGGAGGGAGCAGGGCAGCGGCGGCGGCAGCGGCGCGGCAGCGGAGGCGCGGGCAGCGGGAGGCAACAGGCAGCGGAGGCGGCGGCAGCGGAGGGCAGCGGAGGCGCGGCAGCGGGCAGGAGGCGGGCAGCGGAGGCAGCGGAGGCGCGGCAGCGGAGGCGGGCAGCGGAGGCGGCGGCAGCGGAGCGGGCAGGCGGGCGGAGGGCAGCGGAGGCGGGCAGCGGAAGGCGGGCAGCGGAGGCGGGCAGCAGGCGGGCAGCGGAGCGGCAGCAGGAGGCGGGGCAGGAGGCGGGCAGCAGGCGGCAGCGGAGGCGGCAGCGGAGGCGGGCAGCGGAGGCGAGCGGAGGCGGGCAGCGGAGGCGGGCAGCAGCAGAGGCGGGCAGGAGGCAGCGGAGCAGGCAGCGGAGGCGGGCAGAGGGAGGCAGGGCAGCGGCAGCGGAGGCGGGGCAGCGGAGGCGGGCAGCGGAGGCGCGGCAGCGCAGCGGCAGGCGGGCAGGCGGGCAGCGGAGGCGGGCAGCAGGAGGCGGGCAGCGGAGGCGGGCAGCGGAGGCGGGCAGCGGAGGCGGGGGCAGCGGAGGCGGGCAGCGGGAGGCGGGCAGCGGAGGCGGGCAGCGGAGGCGGGCAGCGGAGGCGGGCAGCGGAGGCGGGCAGGAGGCGGGGCAGGGCAGGCGGGCAGCGGAGGCGGGCAGCGGCAGGCGAGCAGCGGAGGCGGGCAGCGGGCGGGGCAGCGGAGCGGAGGCAGGCAGGCGGGCGCGAGGCGGAGGCAGGAGGCAGCAGGCGAGGCAGGGGCAGGGGAGGCGGGGAGGCAGGCGGGGCAGCGGAGGCGGGCAGCGGAGGCAGGGGCAGCGGAGGCGGGCAGGCAGGCGGGCAGCGGCAGCGGAGGCGGGCAGGGAGGCGGGCAGCGGAGGCGGGGCAGCGGGGCGCAGGCAGCGGCGGGCAGGAGGCAGGAGGCGGGGGGCAGCGGAGGCGGGCAGCGGAGGCGGGCAGCGGGCGGGCAGCGGAGGCGGGCAGGCGGGCAGCGGAGGCGGGCAGCGGAGGCAGCGGGCAGCGGAGGCGGGCAGCAGAGGAGGCGGGGCGCGGGCAGCGGCAGGGCAGCGGCAGCAGGCAGGCAGGCGGGCGAGGCGGGCAGGCAGGCGGGGCAGCGGAGGCGGGCAGCGGAGGCGGGGCAGGAGGCAGGCAGCGGAGGCGGGCAGCGGAGGCAGCAGGCGGGGCAGGCGGAGGCGGGCAGCAGGAGGCGGGCAGCGGAGGCGGGCAGCGAGGCGGGCAGCAGGCGGTGAGGCGGGGCAGCGGAGCGGGCAGCGGAGGAGGCAGCGGAGGCGGGCAGCGGAGGCGGGCAGCAGCGGCAGCGGGCGGGCAGCGGAGGCGGGCAGCGGAGGCCGAGCGGAGGCGGGCAGGGAGGCGGCAGCGGGCCAGGCGGGCAGCGGAGGCGGGCAGCGGAGGCGGGCAGCGGAGGCAGCGGAGGCGAGGCAGCGAGGCGGGGCAGCAGCGGGAGGCGGGCAGGCAGGCGGGCAGCGGAGGCGGGGCAGCGGAGGCGGGCAGCAGCGGAGGCAGGCAGGCGGGCAGCAGCGGGGCAGGGAGGCAGCGCAGGCGGGCAGCGGAGGCGGGCAGGGGCAGGAGGCGGCAGCGGGGGCGGGCGGGGCAGCGGAGGCGGGCAGCGGAGGCGCGGCAGCGGAGGCGCGGGAGGCGGAGGCGCGGGCAGCGGAGGCAGGCGGGCAGGCGGAGGCGGGCGGCAGCGGAGGCGGAGGCAGCGGAGGCGGCAGCAGGCGCGGGCAGCGGAGGCGGGGCAGCGGAGGCGTGAGCGCAGCAGGCGGGAGCGGCAGCGGGCAGCAGCGG
Source organism: Aristolochia contorta (assembly GCA_022405105.1). Classification (NCBI taxonomy): domain Eukaryota; kingdom Viridiplantae; phylum Streptophyta; class Magnoliopsida; order Piperales; family Aristolochiaceae; genus Aristolochia; species Aristolochia contorta. The sequence continues at coordinate 22,120,666 of CM039664.1, forward strand.
CGGCAGAGGCGCGCAGGAGGCGAGGAGGCGCGGGCAGGAGGAGGCAGCGGAGGGCGGAGGAGGCGGGCGCAGCAGCAGGAGGCGGGCAGCAGGGGAGCAGGCAGCAGCAGGCAGGGCAGCAGCGGAGGGCAGCGGGACAGCGCGGCAGCGGAGGCGCGGGCAGCAGGAGGGCAGCGGAGGCGTGCAGCGGAGGCGCGGCAGCGGAGGCGCGGTGAGCAGGGCAGCGGCGGGCGGAGGCAGCGGAGGGCGAGGCGGGCAGGGAGGCGCGGCAGCAGGAGGGCGCTGGCAGCGGAGCGCTGCAGCGGGCGCAGCGGCAGCGAGGCAGCGGAGGCGCGGAGGCCAAGAGGCTGAGGGAGAGAAAACCTCAGTCGTTGTGTGTGGGAAGATTCTATAGTAGCATAATCGACTAGCAGAATCAAGAGCTGTGGTTGGGAAAAAATTCCAAAACAATTGAATTACTTTAAAAACTCAGCGGCTGATTCTTCTCAAAACAAGTTGTCGTAGCTTATCCAATTCACGCACGACTAGCTGTAGGCTGAATGAGGTGCTGAAAGAGAAAATTACTTGGGTAGCAGAACATAGAGGTATTAGTGTAACTCACGAATTTGTGTAGCTGAGACTCGTTCACGTTGTGGAAAAATATTTCTGGACGTCCAAGGATGAATCGGGTCTGATACCATGTGAAATTTATTGAACAAATGCAAAAACAAGTAAGAGAACTAAAGTAAATTCAAGTATGAAAGGAAACTAGAAGTAATCTGAGAGAACTCAAGGAGTTGGCTCAGGTAGGAAGAGGAAGAAAATAGGAATTGTATTCATGACGTTTTGTTGTGTACAGTATACGTCCTTTAAATATTTATAGACTTTACATGAGGTATCAGAATCATAAACTAACTCTAATTCTAGTCTAACTTGAACTGTAATTCTAATCCTAGAAGACTCTAGAAGACTCTAATTCCACCTCTTAGAGTCCAACTACGTCTCATAAAGTCAGGTCAACATCCAGACTGCATCCACATATCATGACCAAGTCACATGCAGGCTTCCACTCATGTCAGCTGGGGCCCTTGGTTCTGAATAATAACAAAAGAACTAGGGATGTAAATGGGAGCCGATTACCCGTTCTACCGTCCGCCCGATTAATAAACAGAACAAAACGGAAATAAAATATTATTATCCGTTTACCGTTCTACCGTTTACCGGCTCTACCGTTTATTAAATGGATGGAAACGGAAATGGCTCTTCCGAACCCGTTTTACCCGTTTTACCCGTTTACCGTTTAATTAAGGGTAAAATAGTAAATTTATATATCTACTTAGTTTAATCATAAAATACTTATTTTTATATAAATAACCTTATTATATTTTTTATCACTTATTATAAAATTTTGTAGAATTGAAAAGTTTGGAGAGAATTTGAATATATTTATATATTTTGGTAATTATTAGAAGTCTATATTGACTTAAACTCATGGTCTCGTAAAGAATCCCTAGTCATAGTCATAGACTCATAGTCATAAAGGATAGATCATATATTGTAAATTCATAATTAACTAAATAAGGTAGTATTAGTAATCTAAGATTAAAAAATTTTATTTTTCTTACAAATGTCAGATTTTATACAAATGACAATTTTGTTTATAAATGTAAACAACTATCATACAAAAATAAACATATTATAATTCATAATAAAAATTATATAAAGATAAACATAGTAATTAACAAATACACGAGATGATTTCATATTTTTTCAATTAGCTTACATAATTCAAATGTTTTGGCCCATAACATATTACGTCATATACCCTAAATTCTTAATAAGTTATAAGTAATATCATTGATTTTAATTACTAGTTACTTACTTCTCTAATTAATTAATATTCTAATTTTGGTTTTCCCTCCCTCTTTAGTCCCTAGTCATTGACTCATTGTTCCCTAATCCTTATGCAATTATGCTATTTAGATTTTAGATTTTTCCTAATTGATTCCTTGTCTATTTAGATATTATTTAGTTACACCCTAAATTTCTTATGCAATTATTGCCATTGGGTTTGGTGCATTATACTCTATGGCTGAAGTTGATTCGGAGGACGAGGATGAACTTGAAGATCGAAGAGTGCAAATGGTTTTTTAGGTTGGACAATTTTGAATCTAAAGTATTAAATATATTTGAATGTCAATTTTAAGTGTAGGAGACAATTTATATTTGTATTTCATTTTTGTGTTATGTAACTTGTATTTTGAACTCTAGAAAAGTGTTGTATTTGACTCTTTATTATCAGTTTTCTTAATTTTCCCTCTTTTTTTGGGTTTTTTGTGATTTTTATATTTTTTTATCATTTACCCATTTATTACCCGTTTATTACCCGATTACCCAGTTTTCCGGCGGCTAATAAACGGGTAAGGATTTCACGGAACTAAACGGATACAGACGGTAACGGGTAAGGGGTTCAAAAAGTTAAACGGTAAACGGAAACCCATTACCCGTACCGTTTATTACCCGTTTACATCCCTAAAAAGAACCCAGTGAACCAAGCCATCAACCAAGACATGCCTTTCTGATCTGTGAGCAAGTCTTCATCTTGAATAAGAATATGGTGCTGATGTGAATTCAAGTGAAGAGATTGACTCTTGGCATGTGGATGAGGGGGATTGGAAGCTGGTTGTAGTAGAAAATAACTGTCCAAAAAGGTGCCAGCAAATATGGTGGGCTGGCTCAAATCAACACAAACAAGAACTGTAGAAGCTTCCTGGTTGAGATTGAGTGTCAGAAGAACCTGTAAAGGTGGTGGATTCGGCAATGAAAGTGGCTCCAGTAAGAGTGCGGGAGCCAACAAAGACGGTGGCACTGGTGAGGATGCTGAATCCAAAAAAGGCGATGGCAATGGTGAGGATGCTGAATCAGATAGAGGTGGTGGCACTTGCAATGGTGGAGCTACTAGTGGTGCAAATCTCACTGGCTCATCGAAACCCAAATGATGCACTAGAGCTGGTGAATCATCAATCAGAGGTGGATCATTAACTGGAGCTGGTATGGGATCAATTAGCATTACTGGCACTGGTGTAATGGAATACCCAAGTGGAGGGGTCGGTGGAAGCAATTGAAATAGTAGTTTAGGCTGAAGCGGTGCAAAAGGGGTCCCATCAACTGAAGACAGTTGCAGTAAAGCTCGTAAAGGAGGCTGCAATAGTGGCTCGACCATCAATGGCGATAAAAGAATATCCTGCAACTCTGCATTAGCCTGAGCGGCCTTATGGAAACGGCTGAAAGGTTGGAGAGATATGAATCATTTCATTGTTGCTGTTGTGACCTTTATGACTTCCATGGTATCCTTTAATTTATCTATCAGCTGGGAAAGGTTTGCCATATTGCCCTGCAAAAGAGTTGGGTTTTTTTTTGAGGGCTTCTTTGTCTCCCTTGCTTATAAAACACAAAAAGAAACTAAAATTGTGTAAAATAAAAACATAAGAACAATCAAGTAATCAGAAAAATCAAAGAAAATTCTCTCTTTTTTTTATTTTTTCTGTTTTTTTTCTTTTTTTTCTCGAGCATGATGACTGAACTTACTGCAGATCTGACACATCAGCCAGTTAGATGGCTCGGAGGATGGCATGTTTGAATTATTTTTGTTGTTGTGATTTTCATTGCCGCTAAGCTTGCCTTTGTTCCCTCGGTCGCGTCCTCCGCTAGAGGATTGATTTCGCTGTTGCATCTAAGAATTGTTCGAGCGACTCGCCACATGTGCAGATGGGGTCCCTGACAGATCAAGTTCCAGAAGTTGTACCTGAAACTCCAATCGATTTTTCTGGATTAGTAAAAGATCAAAAATTCATCAAACTTTACCAGATTGAGTCTTGCAGTCACGGTCAGTGCGAATGGCTAGAACAGACTACCAAGGCCGTTCACCTTACAGTGAATCAGCATGTGGTCGGTGACTGGGTAACCTGCAGCTTCAGTTTATCTGTGAATACCTTGACCTTGTCTAGATATTGTGTCATTAACTAGTCACCTTTCCTTATGGACCGAAGTAAAACTAAAGATGGTGAACCCTGGCTTGGGATCAGCTGACGTATATCGACCGCAGCTTGTTGTACATGGCGACTGTGGTCGTGAGCCCTCGAACACGACTGAGAGTATTGTGAGATAGAGTTGCGAGGAACCAACTGTCTCTTGTTTGATCTATTTGGTATCACTGGTCTTAGGCTGGATTGACCATAACGGTACAATCTGAACTCGGGATTGTCTTAGGTGGAGAGGGAATTGTGCCATTTAAAAACCCCATAAGGTGCTGGCTATTTAGAACTGGCATGAATTGTTGAACCCAATACATATACGTACCTTTGTCAAACTTCATCGGTACTTGTTGAGTGATATTTGTGGTTTTCAGCACATCGTGTGAGTGGAAGAACATAAATTGCTGGCCATCTCGTTTGTCCGTTTAGACTATACGCTCAGATACAATGCAAATTCAAAACTTCCGAGTAGACTTCATTTATCTCAAACGTGTAACATATAGGTTTTAATGGGTTACCAGATTGGTACTAAAGAATTGTAAAAGGAAATGAACTTTAGATGGACAAGAATTATAGATATGTACATGTGAATAAAAGGATACACGTCTTCGATAACTTTACAAAGAAATGGAGAATCTTCTATGTATCTGGAACATTCACTTTCACATTGTCGTCGCCTCAGGCACCAGGGCATCGTCCCACGGCATACGTCACCATCACCAATGAAAGGGAGTACTTGATGGTGGCAATGCATAGTGGGTGGGAGCTACATGATCAATGATGATGAATAACTGTGGGAGGACGTGCATAGGCCGGAGTACTCAGTGCCGCTCAATGATTTGTGTGATCCGTCTCGCTGGAAGCGGCAAGCTTCAGTTATGCTCGAACGATTTGGGTTCTACTTCGGCTGAGAGGCGTATGAGCGCTTCCTGTCCGAGCTCTGCACTCACACCCCTAAGGAGGCCGCGGACACGTACAACTGCGGCTACACCAAGGTGGATGTTGATGTTGATGTGGTTCATACCGTACTAGCACCTCCCTACTGCAGCTACCATAGGACGGTGAAGGGGGTGATCAAGGAGATTGATCCGCACGAGACATGCCCCATCTATTTCATAGGGTTCCGAGAATCAACCAAGGTGGTGACAAACACTCTGATCTCATCTTTCCCACTCGAATTGTTTTCTTCCCTGGTTAAAGATTACCAACACATACTCTCTTTGCAGAAGGCCTCTCTGTTCTTGATCATCATGGATTTACCAGTCGTCGTCCGTCAAGTCAGTACTGCAAAAATATTTTTAGAGTGTTTAAATATTCTTTTATATGTTAAGAGTCTTAAGACAAACAATAGTCTTTTTTTTTTTATTGAGTAAGACATCATTCAAACGGAAACTGTGTTTTTCGATATGTTACTGTCTCTTTCTACAGAGGAGTGGTTCCTTTTCTTTTGTTTCTTTTGATCTCATTACCAGTCTTCATTAAGGCATGCATGGTTTGCCAAGTACGTATAAACAGCAGTTCATATCATGCGACCTCTATTAATTTGTTGCAATCTAGCCGCCCATTTGCTTCCTCAAGTGTTTCGAGTTTTGTTTCTCCCTCGGAATTTCATTGTAATCAATCCATCGAAACTTAAGGGAGAGAAAATTCAGTTTCATAATTGAAAATTTGAGATGAAACTAGATAGTGAAAGAAATTTATAAGAGAAAATATAGTTTACATATCATCTATCTACCTGCATGAAATCCACAAAATTTCAAATTACAACTAAATAAATGTTTAGATTACTCGTGGGTTGCATAGCCTTCTGCACCAATTAAATTGCAGACTACTAGCTAGTTTAATACTAATTACATGTTCACAATTCTGATGTCTCCTATTACTATGTTGGCGTATAGGTTGCAGCATTAGGATTTAAAGGCCATGGTTACATAACTAAATTAGACCACAAATAGTATTTTGAAGCTGATATAGATATAATTAATTTACATAGCCATAGTAAAATAAAATCATAGTAAAAATAAACTGATATCTACATGCTGGCTACAAAAATATATATTGCTCAATATAGGCCTTGGTAGTAGAGAGCAGAACTAGCAGAAAATTGAATTAAGAAAGAAAATTTCAAAAACTATTTATCTGCCAAATTATGGTACAAACACAACATGAAGTGCAAGTGAGAAAATTAACGTCTTTAACATGATCAGTCTATTCCACTCAATAGAAACTCAATAGAAACACAACAGTGTGCTCTTGATCATAAATTGATATCAGAGGTTTGGTATAGGATTGCATAGTTTAGGGACCAAACAGAGATCTGATTTATGGCTGACCTGCTGCTCCAAAAACCTCCGGCATTTCTAATCTTCAGGCTTCATGGAATCATTGACTTCCCAATCAAAGTGCAAAAGAGTAGGCGAGCAAAGGCAAGCTCCAGACCAACTATCCCAAATGAAACTCCTGGGCACATCCTTCTACCAGCTCGAAACGGTCAGATTTCGAAATTTGTTCCCCTGAAGTCAATCAGATTATCCGTAAATCTTTCTGGCCTGAAGCATTCAGCATTGTCTCCCCAGTTCACAGGATCTCTCCCTATTGCCCAGATATTAACTCTGAGAAAGACACCTGTGAACACTGAACTCCAGACCCCACATTTAGAAACGTCATGTCTACTGCTAAGTCCACAAATACTACACAATCAAATTGACGAAGAGAAGAAAGAAAGTAAATATAACCTCAGAAGACCTCCAATTCTTGACTTTCATGACCATGCATGGACTATTAAGGTTTTTTTTATGTTAATAAGAGACCTTTTACATATAAGTAAGAGGTTTTTTTCATCAATCCAACTCCCTAGCTGTTTCAAATTCTATAGAAGCAGCTTTACTAGGCACGCTGCTATACATTTCTAAAGTTTGAGGAATCAAGCTGAATCTTTTAACTGCCTATCTTAACAAAAACATGAAATAATTCTTCTTGGATGGCACTTACCTGTACCCACATACAAAATTCAGCAACTCTCTTTATCCATTAATGAAAGCTGCATCCCATCTCCACGAAGCTATCTTTTCATTCACAAATCCAAGCATTCAAGGCCTTAACGTTTAGCAAGTCCACACTCCTCACTACCCTAACAAAATAATTGGCCTCCATGACTCGTTAATACACTTCAAAGAATCAAAACGGTTTCAAAAGAACAACTTAAAAAAATTAACACAACGACAATAACTTACAGAAAGCTCTGGAATTAAGTATTATTACATTGTATCTACCAACTGAATGAACAGAATCTTCCTAAAAGCTCAAAAATCACACAGAAAAGAAAAAATTGATACCCTAATAAATATCTCTCTCTCTCTCTCTCTCTCTCTCTCTCTCTCTCTCTCTCTCTCTCTCTCTCAACCTTGTAGTCATTTGTAGTACCCCCTTGAATTTGAAGAAAGCATAAAACGTCGCTTACGGAGTCTATAATATTACATTCATCCAGGAAATGTAACCTTGGGCGGACCCAACTTAATTTGCAATCCTCTATTAGAGTGCAAATGTTTGCTATTTGATTCATTGTTGGAATGTATTTCACCTGTAGACCACCTTGGGCGATTCTTTCACGAACAAAACAGTAATCCAGTTCTATATGCTTCGTGCGAGCATGGAAGACCGGCTGGAAGCAATATAAGTGGTGGATAAATTATCTCACCAAAGTGTCAGCTTGTGTAAAATGTGTATGTGAAGCTCTTTGAAGAGTTCGAGTAACCAGGAGATTTCAAACGCAGCTGTAGCCAAAGCATGATAGCTTCTACGTTGGATCTAGAGACCATCCTTTGTTTCTTAGTACACCAAGATAAGATATTGTAACCCACAAAGATGCAAAAACCGGTTGTAGAGTGATGATCGTCAGGGTTCCTAGCCCAGTCGGCATCAAAATAAACATGTAGGTCAAAAATATCGATCGAAGACAATGTGATTTCGTGTTTAAGTGAGCTCTTGATGTACCTGAGAATGTGTTACATGGTTGCCCAATGAGTGTCTGTCGGTTGTTGCTGGATTTGACAAACTTGATTTACAGTATCAGGCCCTATGAGTGTGAGATATTGAAGGGCACCCACAGCTGAAGGATAGAGGGTCAGATCTTTCAATGGTTCACTTGTGAATTTGGAGAGCTTGCTGTCAGTTGTGACGGGTGTACTAACCAGTTTGATGTTGTTGAGATCGAGTCAATGAAGAAGATCATTGGCGAATTTCTCTTGAGATAGACGAAGAGTATTCTGATTGAATGTAGATTGAATACCTGTGAAATAATAAAGTTTACCTAGGCGTTTGACCGGTTTTTTTTTTTTTTTTGCGAAGAGACTGTATAGTATGATCTGTGGCTGTTTTGTTGCTTGATAGAAGAATCACATCATCAACATAAATGAGGAGAAAAATCATAATCCTGCCATTATAGAGATAAAGTAAGGAATGATCTACATTTGACCCTGTAAAATCGAGATCGGTTAGTAATGATTTAAATTTTGTGTGCCATGCTCTGGGCGATTGTTTGAGACCATATAAGGAGCGGTTAAAGCGACAGACACAATCTGGGTCTGGTTTGGTTGTGTCATGGAATCCGAGAGGTTGACTCATAAAGACTTCCTATTGTTATTGGGCATGTAGAAATGCATTCGGAATATCAAGTTGCTCGATGTCCCATTTATAAGTGAGTGCTAGACTTAATAAAAGTTGGATAGTAGTCAGTTAGATGACTGGGCTGAATGTATCAAAGAAATCGACACTTTCTTTTTTGTGAAATCCTTTGACGACCAGTCTGGCTTTATATCGTTAAACCTTGTCATCTGACTGTTGCTTAATTTTTAAAATCCAGTTACAACCAATAGGGGTGCGAGTTTTAGGCAGGGCACCAAATTACAAGTTTGATTAGCTAGCAAAACATTTATCTCTTCCTTCATAGCCTCTCTCCAATATGGTATTTTTGTCGCTTGTGAATAACACGATGGAGGGTCTAATGGGTGGGTAGATGTAATGGCATTGAGAGTTTTTGGCTTAAGATATCTTGTGCGCCATCTGGTCTGCCTGTGATGAGTAGACAATGGTGTGATGGCACTGGGGGGAAGCACTACAATTTTTGGGAGTGGCTGAGTTTGTGAAGATAGTGGACTGAGTGAGGGTTGTGATGAGGTTAGAGGGAGGTGCATGGTCTGTTAGAAGAGGAAGGATCAATTATTGGAGACGGTGTGGGAGTTTGAAAGGATGGGATAGTTTCTGTCGTTGAAGGATTCATTGATCGCGAACCATGAGGTGGAAAATGGGATGCATACCTTTTTGTGGATCCGTTTGAAGGCGAGTGCTATCATTAGTGGCTATTGCTATACTGAGTCTTTGAATGGATATAGAGGTTCATGGAATATAACATGGCGAGATATATAAATTTTCTAACAAGACGGGTCAAGGCAGTGATAGCCTTTATATGTGGATGGTAACCTAAGAATATGCAAGATTTACTCAAGCTTGTGTTTGGAGTAGGATCGGAGCACAAAAAAAATACCCGACAATTTTTAGAAAAGATAGTTGGGTTTTTTTGTTGTACAGAATTTCATTGGGTGAAGGCTGGTGTTTAGAAAAAATTGGGAGCCGATTGATAAAGTAAGTAGCAATATAAAATGCAGAATCCTAGTAGGTGGAGGAGACCGCATTGCGAGACAAAAGTACAAGACCAGTTTCAACTTCCATTTTGTTGCAGTAAGGACATTAGATTTGATGATGGATCACATGTTCGGCTGAGTGTTGTTAGAAAGTTCTACTCAGAAATTCAGAGCCACCATCTATCTGAACTACTTTAATTGAGGTCTGGAATTTTGATTTTTAATTAAAGTCGTAAGTGGAGTAAGTATTGAATAAATGTTAGACTTGGACTTTAGAAAATAAATCCAGGTGAAATTGCTAAACACATCAACAACAGAGAAATAGAACTTAAAACCATCAACAGAGATGGCAGGTGGTGGCCTCCATATATCAAGCAAAAATAAATACAGCGGATGAGACACACGAAATTTTTTACTCAAAAAAGGAAGTTGATGAGACTTAGAGAGATGACAAGGTTCACACAGTGCCAAATCATTTTTCATGAGTGGAAAAGAAAGAGAATGCAAAACAGATTTATAATAGATAAAGATGAGTGGCCCAATCGATCATGCCACAATGTGGTTTTTTTTGGCTGTTGTCAGGCAATGCGGTTGTGAAGATTTCAGGAAAGTGTAAAGTCCATCTTTAAGCTTCCCCTGATGTGGCACTCACCCCCTTCGTCGGTCCTTGATAAAAAAAGTATTGAATGAAATTCAGAAAATGTGACCGTTTGTTTTGTAAATTTAGAAATGGACACAAGGTTCTTAACGAGACCAGGAATGAAAAAGACATCAAGTAGAAAATACAGAAAAGAGACGGTGTCTTTGTATCGAATGGGTGCTTTACTTGCATTACCTAAAGTAACATGTTCATCACTTGATACTAGAGTGCGGTCATGGAGCAGAGAGTGATCGCCAATGAAGTGATTTGTTGCACCAAAAATCTAGATACCAAAGTCCTTCGACATTGTTTTCATTTAGGTTATTTGTGTTTAGTGTTGGAGCTGGTGTGGGCTGACATGCTTGATCGAATTTTTAGTAACATTGTGGGCAGTATGATTTGTGTGATTGCATATTTGACAGGTTGGACAGTTGTCTGGTTGGGCCTGTTTGTTTGAGGGGGTGAGATTGAATAATTATTTCAGCCGCCCCCTCTTCCTCGTCCTCTTGTTGAGCATTGTGCTCCTCGTTCTCCGTTAGAGGCTGCAGTCGCTAAGTTGGTGGATGGTTCAGCTGTGGGAAGGCTTAAGCCACCTATCTGGGTGGTCATGACAAGATCGTGCTCCTGAGTAAGGAGCATATTTTGCAGTTTTTCGAGGAGAAGGGTTTTGTCTGTGTTGTGACGGACATGATGAAAGGCTCATACTCTGAGCCGAGGTCGTGTGGTCAACCTGCTGCTGAGAAGTTGTCGGTGACTTTCTTTGCCTTTTTAAGGTAGTTGGGAATGCTCTGACTACCCTTCTTCAAATTTGGAGTTCCAGCCAGAGTTGGAGAATACAAGGTTGCAAATTAGAGGAGTAGGTGTGCATGAGCGTAGCCCACATTTCATGTGAAGTTAGGAGGCCGATCAATTGCCCAAGAGCAACTGGAGTCATAGTTGATAATATCCAAATCTATATGGTTTGGTCGATGCGGAACCAGGCATTGTATGCAGGGTTAGGAACAAGAACAGAGGGTATGTTCTGCAGGTAGGTGATGAGGTGACACCGATATAGTGCATGTAAGAAACCCCATCATGCCTTGGCTTTGTAAACCTGGTAGAAACTGGGAGTGTCATAAAAGATAGTTGCTGCAATCAAGTTAAAGATAAATGGTCGTTTATATTAGAAATCGTAAGCAGGAAGTGCCATTGGGTGGGCCAAGGTGGAAGGTGTTGGTATGAAAAGGAGCTATAGCATAGTACGAAGTGGCATAGCTTGCCCAGATATTCCTCTGATACACGTAAAATGAGAACTCAACGGTTTATAATTCGATGATTTTATTGGGATGAAAAATACAATATTTATAAACTATCTACAGATACATATCAGAAGATACAATCAGGAAATGGTTACATAGATATAAATATGAATTTAAAGATACGATATCTGTAGGGATTAGTTGGAGGAGAGGATTGAATATCTTGTTTAGAGAATCCTCCGTAATAGGTAAGATCTGCGATATGTAGTTGGAGCAAAATCTGCATTGTTTACAGTTTGCAAAGACCTAATCAACCACAAACAGGGTTCTATTAGAACTTTCCTATTTTCTACCCACCCCGGACTCAAGTATGCTTTGTAGATTCCATTACAAATGTTTTTTCTCAATTGCAATTTGCAGTCGGCTTTGTAGTACACCCGACTTAATTGAACCTTCAAAACTTTGTAATCTACGTTTTAATCTATCATGAATTTCAGCCTTATTAATCAGTTATGGATTGGGATTCTACAGTAGTTTCCATTTTAATTTCTAAAGCATATGTGCTCTTGAGTTTTATACTTCTCTTACAAGTAATTACTCTTTGTAATATAAATCTATAGAACACACAATATCATAATTGTATAGTTTCATAAAATGTGACATAAAGATTTTGATTTTTTCTTAATCAGGAGGGAGGATTTTAGGAGATTACAGATCTCCTCCACGTTCAATCTCATATAATTAATGTGAAAAAGGCAAAGCAGCCGTCGGGATTTGCTGAGCAAAAAATTGTAGCATAATTGTATTATTCAACTGCATAAATTTTGTGCATTAAAATTCCTAATCCAATCGCTCCCTCGTTACTAAATTCAGCTATTGCATATTGTTGGCATAAGCTGTCCTTTGCAAAATTATAGGAAAATATTTTTATAATGTAAATCTTTGCATAAGAATATTAGACTAAGAGCTTGTATAAGTACTTTCTTCTCAGTCTGCTTCCGCAAACTAGCAGCATATCTGGTACTGTATTTCTAGATATATCTTGCCTTGTTATTATTGCACTTCATCATTGCTATAGAAGGATCTTCTTTACACAAAATTTTAAATATGTTGTAATCGAAGGATTGTTTGCAAAAGAAATCAGTTTCTGTTTTTTTTTTTTTTTGCATCTTGCCATCAAAATACCCTGTTGTGAGTTACTCCTTTGCATTTGCACCTATGGATGACACCATATAATTGACTAACTCTGGCAGCCTTTTAACCAATTCTTTCATTAAACAACTAACACAAAGATGGCCAATATTTTGACCATAGCTTCAACCCTGACCCAAAGTGCAGAACCTCTCGTTGTTCCAAATGGCAATAAGTTGGATGGGACCAACTATGGTCTCTGGTCCCAAGTTGTCGAGATGTATATCTCGGGATAAGACAAGTTGGCATATATCAATGGCCATTTTTCTTGACCTTCTTAGACAAATCTTCTCTTTCAAAAGTGGTCCATAGAAAACACTGTTGTCAAAGGATGACATATTGATTCAATTGATTCATCCCTAATAAGTAACTTTGTTCAATTTCCAATAGAATTATCAGTGTGGGATAACATTGCCACTACCTATTTTGATGGCAGTGATACCTCTCAAGTATATGATCTTCAACGACGTGTGACTCGTCTGAAAAACTCAGGAGGTTACATGGTAAAGGTACAACAATGAACTCCAAGGTCTTTGGCGTGAAAGAGATTTTTTATGTCCCAATCCCATGGAGTGTGTTGCTGATATAGAGAAATATAATATGTAACATCAAGTATATCGAGGGTATGTTTTATTGGATGGACTCGACGATGGACTTGATAAAATTCAAACGATGTGTCATAGATAGACTGCTTCCTACAGTTGAACAGTCCGTCTAGAAACTGTCTCTCAAGCCGTCATGAATAATGATGGTGCGAATGATACTTTAGGAGCAGTTCTAGCCTAGAAAGGACTCAAATTCGTGCAGCCTACTTCCTCGTCTACTAAGTCACTCTCATTGGGCAATAGGAAATCGGGTATGCCATCTACGACTAGGCTTTCTTTTACTGAAATTAAGCGTTCTCATTGTGGCAAACAAAGATTCATGTGAATCCTGATTCAAATTGTATGGATACCCGAATAGGTGGAATAAACTCCAGGCGAAGAAAAAGTGTGATGCTGTTAGTCCTAATGAAACAACAGGCAAGGCAGAGTTGTGGAAGAAGTGCCCCACCTTTCTCTTATTCTGGTTGCGGAGACTTCTTTGAAATCATTGACAACTACTATTCCAGGTATTGCACTCTCTAATTCTCCTCAAGATGGCAAGAGCAGTGCATGGTTGATCTATGAGCCACCAATCACATGACATTAAATGCTACGGATTTCTAACCGTTTTTGTACTACGATGAACTAGCAATACTAATGCTACAGGAGTTATGTCTCTAGTTATAGTAGCTGGCACAATCACATTATCTCTTACCTTGTCTTCATATAATAACTTACTTGTCCTCTCTCTTAAATAAATTACTATCTATTAGTCAAATAACTACAGATTTGAATTGTGTGGTACTTAATTACTCTAGTTTTTGTTTATTCTTGGTAATTCTCACCAAAGAGATTATTGGCCGTGGTATTAAAAAAATAGGGGGGTGTGGTGGGGTGTTGTATGGGCAATACAAATCATTTACATAATTCAGTTGGCATTAAAGAGCAACAAATTTGGCTTTGGCATCGACGAATGGGGAATCCGTAATTTAATAATATGAAGCACTTGTTTTCTAAGTTATTTTTATGTGTTTGGCTCTTATTTTAAATGTTATGCTTGTAGTTTGGCAAAAAGTCACCGAGCTACTTATCCTTTGAATATGAACAAAAGTGATGTTCCCTTGGTTTAATACCCTATGTTGTGTGGGGTCTTTACCCGATTAATGTTGTATTGGTCGTCGATGGCTTGTGATCTTTGTAGATGATTATACTCGCATGCCATGGCTTTACTTGCTGAAACATAAAGATATGGTCCTAGATGTGTTTCAGTCCTTTCATGTTATGATTAAAACTCAATTTCTGTTAAAATTAAGTTTCTTCGTTTAAATAATTGTGGAGTATATGTGAATCAACAGTTTCGTGATTATTTTCAACCACATAGACTTATTCATGAAACCCCATGTCCACAAAACCCTCAGCAAAATGGAGTTGCTGAGCAAAAAAATGGGCATATTTTTTAAGCTACTCCGACAATGTTACTTGGTGCTGACATGCCTAACCGATATTGGGTTGATGCGATCTCCACTACAATGCCTCTCCACAGTAGGGTGCTATCAAAAGTCTTGAATTTTCAGACTCTAGTTAAGGCACTTCCATCCTATGTCTCCTTAGTACTGAGGATCCCTCCATTGGTCTTTGGATGTGTCACATTTGTTCATCTTCATATAAAATCAGTGCACAAATCTCGAACCTTGTGTTGTACTATACCTCTCCCAAAGATATAGAACTCATAAAAAAAGGTTATTGATGTTATGATATGATTACTAAAAGAACTTATGTGATAGTGAATGTGACGTTTTTGGAATTTGACACTTTCTCAAGCCAAACAAATTCTCCGTTTCAAGGAGAGATTTAAGAAAAAAATGCAATTATGGTTACCATTTAGTTGGCTCAATGACATCAAACATTCAGAATCTAATACAAAGGCTGATGACACAAATTATGTGAATGAAGCAAACGTAAAACCATCTCTTGCTCTAGTACCGATGATTATTCTCCTAATAATATTCCCGAGGTACGTTCTCCTAGTTTACCACTAAATTCTAACAATAGAGATAGCATCAATGTCTATACTTTAATTTTCAGGTGTAATCGAGGCAAACCACCTACTATTCTCTAGAATATTGAAAAACGAAGGTCAAAGTACCCAATTGCAAATTATGTGTCTACAAAAAGGCTCTCTGAACCCTCAAGACCTTTGTACATGAACTTTCCTCATGTCATGTACCTACAAACGTTCATGAAGCATTGACGGACCCTATGTGAACTCAACCTACGAAGGAGGAAATGTATGCATCATTAACAAACGACACCACAAAGGGAAAAAAAGGTGGGATGTAGATGGGTGTTTTCAAACATAAACCTGATGGATCAATTGAGAGATATAAATCCCGACTGGAGGCAAAAGGCTATAGATAGACATATGATGTAGACTATCATTAGGACTTTCTCACCAATGAATAAATTAAACATTGTTAGGGTGTTATTGTCTTTTGTAGGTAATGTTGATTGGCCGCTATATCAGTTTGATGAAAAAAATATCTTCCTCCATGGTGATATTGAGGACGCAGTCTACATATCCATTCCACCATGTTATACAACGGCCTCAAAAGATGAGGTAGTGTGTAAATAACAATGTGCATTGCATGGGCTAACACAGTTGCCTAGAGCATGGTCTAGGAGATTTAGCTTTGCAATGAAGAAAGATGGTTTTCAACAAAACAATTCAAATCATACATTGTCACCGAAATATCAGTTGGGTAAGGTAATGACACTAATAGTCTATGTTGATGAATGATTATTTCAGGAGATTACCTAAAATAAATATCAAAACTTCAAAGACAATTAGCAATTAAATTCAAGATGAAAAATCTAATAGGACTGAATTTTTTTTTTTTTTTGGGGGGATTAAAGTTGCTAAATCAAAACAAGTTATATTTATTTCTCAATGAAAATATATTTTAGACTTACTCTCAAAAGTTAGACTACTAGAATGTAAACCTGCAAACACCAATTGTCCAAAATTACAAATTCGGCCAATACCCTGATTAAGTACCTACAAACAAATAACAGTACCAGAGATTGGTGGGGAAACTTATTTGTCTTTCACACTCGCTGTAAAATTTTTTAATTGAATCACATGGATGCAGTGATCGTAATTTTTTGGTACTTGAAGTCTTCTCCTTGAAAGGGGATTATGTTCTATAAGAATAATCATTTAAGGAGGTAAAGATATATAGATTCAGATTGGGCAGGAAATGTTTCCAATAGAAAGTCAACTTCAGGTTGATTCACATTTGTTGGCAGAAATCTTGTTACATGGAGAATTAAAAAGCAAAAAGAGGCGGCATTTTCAAGTATCGAAACTGAATTTTTGGGAATGGCTAATTGTCTTTGCAAACTTTTGTGGCTTAGAAGATTGTTAAAGGAAATTGGTTTATTCTGAGCTATGAGAAGAATTTCTTTTGTGATGACAAGGTGCCCATTGATATTTTTTATTCCAATACAACATGACCAAACAAAACATGTGGAGGTTGATCAATGTTTATCAAACAAAATATTGAAGAAATGATAATTTCTTTTCTTTTGTCAAGTCTAAAGACCATCTAGCAAATATACTAACAAAAGTTGTTTGTAATAAGAATTTATATAGCTTACTTGACAATTGGACACTCGAGAAATATAGGCACCAACTTGAGGGGGAGTGTTGGCGTGAGTTTTTCTTAGCAAAATTATAGGAATAGATTTCTATAATGTAAATCTTTGTATAGGAATATTTTTACTATGGTCATAGATAGTGTATAACTTAAATAGGTATGTATTCTTTGTTATATATCGATTTCGATCTTTTTAACAAACACTACATGAAAAAAAAAATTTCAACAAACACTATCATATATTTGCTGATGTGTTCACACTAGCTTATGCTGGCAAAGAAACCGTATGAAACATGATGAAAGAAGTCCAAGGGTTCCTCTTCAATTGGTCGTAGTCGTACTATACATATGAGAGAAAAACTCGAGACACGGGCAGGGCAGCTATTAGTTGACCAAACTAGTCCATCTCCACTCATACAACGTGGGCACATACTTTGTAGTGCTTGTTCTTGTTTTTTCTTTCCTTTCCTTTCTCAATCCACCAAACCATAAAAAAGTATAGAGGGAAGTGGACTCATGTACACGACGGAAGGTACCTTCTCCATCCCCCAGAGGGGATCCAAAGTGGAGACCAGAGTTTTCAGTCACCTCCCCACTTCGGGTAGCTTCTAAGGGCCAAAAACATAATTAGCCTAATCAATTTAGTTTAATTAAAGCACAAAAACAAAGACAACGTATTTTCCACTTCATAACACCAAATTCATACCTATTAGTGAAGTTAAAATTATAAGAATTTAAGGGTGCATCTAGTGGTCTCTTTGCAGGTTAAAACTCCTCTTTGGATGAAGTAGCCGTTCTTTAGATGAG
The DNA here is from genome assembly GCA_022405105.1 of Aristolochia contorta. Taxonomy (NCBI): domain Eukaryota; kingdom Viridiplantae; phylum Streptophyta; class Magnoliopsida; order Piperales; family Aristolochiaceae; genus Aristolochia; species Aristolochia contorta. The sequence continues at coordinate 22,138,434 of CM039664.1, forward strand.
AACCATCTCTTTTTAGGAGAAATTTGCTATTCCAAAGAGCTCCAAAACTTGCCTAACACTGCCTAACTTTATATTTTAGAAAAAAAATAGCAATTGAAAATTAACTGATCAGTAATTACCTTCAAGATATGCATGGTTTCTTTCCACTTTATATTATTTAAAAAACCTACATTCTTATAGTTTGATTGAGGTAGTCTTTTGCACATTCAAAATTAATAAATTAATTAATTAGTCAGTTATCTTAATTTCTTATAATAGCAGGGAAGTTTAGGATCTCCGGTGTGAATTCTTCTTTTAAAAAAGAATTTAATCATGTTTGTTGAAAAAGTTGCTATATTTTCTCGTTATCTAGTGGCCGGAAATCATCCAAAAAGGTGGGGTTATTAACTTGTGGGAAGAACAGGGATCACGTAAAAAAGCGAAGAAAAGGGAAGTTACAGAGAGGAGGGTTTGAATATATTGCCTTTAAATTCCGTCCCCATGCAGCCCATTAACGTAGTAGGGGAATAAATTAGTCTTTTTCTCTTTCTCTTGATCGTAGTTTGATCCCCTATCGCCTCCGGCCCGGCCCCTTCCCTCTCCGGCACGTACAGGACTGACAAGGCCATCCAAGGCCGTAGCCATGGGCTCCTTCGATGACACGGAGAGGAAGGGCGGGAATCTGGGCAAGAAGATCATCCTCGCCGGCGTCTCCGTAATGCTCGTCGTCGCCGTCGTGGTTGCAGTTGTGGCCGTCGCTCAAAGGCACAAGTCGAGTAGCGATGATTTCCCAAGTGCGAACAATGGCGGTGTTTCCACCTCCGTGAAGGCCGTCTCCACCATCTGTGCTCCGACCGACCACAGGGAGTCCTGCGAGAGTGTCCTGAACCAAGCGGTGAGGAACAATGGAGGTAAAACCGACCCGAAGGAGCTGGTGAAGGCGGCTTTCGAAGCGACCATTCAAGAGGTGAAGTCCGTGTTCAATCTCTCAATTGGGTTGGGACAGAAGGAGAGTGACCCCATGACGAAGATGGCGTTGTCAGACTGCGAGGACTTGATGCAGAGTGCTGTCCAGGAGCTGCAGGCATCGTTTTCGGCTGTGGGGGACAAGGAGTTGCACACGATGTCTGATCGGGTGGACGACATCAAGAACTGGCTGAGCGCCGTGCTGTCCTACCAACAGGCTTGCATGGATGGAGTCCCTCACCCACAAGTGAAATCTGCCATCTCGAATGGGATGGTCAACGCTACCCAGATGACCAGCAACGCCCTCGCGATTGTTACTGAGCTATCTTCCATTCTCGCCGCCTTCAACATTCAGTTGAACAACTTCAACGGTCCCGGCAACAAGCGCAGGCTCTTGGGGAGCATCGACATGAACGAGCGGGGGCACCCGACGTGGCTCTCGGCTGCCGATCGCAAGCTCTTGGCCTACAGAGACACGCAAAAGCTGAGGCCCAACGTGGTGGTAGCTCAGGACGGAAGCGGCAACTTCAAGACCATCAACGATGCTCTCAAGAACATCCCCAAAAAACGCTCCGGTCGTTATATTATCTACGTCAAAGCTGGTATTTACAGGGAACAAGTCATTATCGACAACGATATGGAGAATATCTTCATGTACGGTGATGGACCCAGAAAGACCGTCGTCACTGCTAGCAAGAACTTCGTCGATGGCACACCCACATACCAGACTGCCACCTTTGGTACGTAAGAAATTAATTGATTATCTCTAGCTAGTACCCATAATTAATTTGTTCTAAATATCTTATCATTGCTGCTGACACAAATTAATTAAACGACTTACCTATATATATGTTGTGTAATTTGCAGCTGCGGAAGGGAATGGGTTCATATGCAAGTCAATGGGTTTCCGCAACACGGCAGGCCCGGAGAAGCACCAAGCGGTGGCTCTTCGAGTGAAGTCAGATATGTCCGCCTTCTACAACTGCCGCATGGATGCCTACCAAGACACCCTTTACGTGCAGACCCATCGTCAGTTCTACCGGAACTGCATCATCTCCGGCACCGTCGACTTCATCTTCGGCGACTCTGCGGTGGTGCTCCAGAACTGCAAGCTCGTCGTTCGGAAGCCCATGGCTAGCCAGCAGAACATCGTCACCGCTCAAGGAAGGACGGACAGGCGCGAGCCCACCGGGATCGTGATCCACAACTGCAGAATCGTGCCCGAAATGAAGCTGTACAGCACCAGGTTCAGCACCAGGACGTACCTCGGCCGACCATGGAAGGAGTACTCCAGGACCATCATCATGGAGAGCACCATTGCTGATTTCATCCAGCCCGATGGTTACATGCCATGGGACGGCGACTTCGCCTTGAAAACCCTTTACTACGCCGAGTACGCCAATCGGGGCCCTGGTGCCAGGACCAACAGGAGAGTGAGGTGGCCCGGGGTCAAGAGTAGTATCAGCAGGAGAGAGGCTCTCCTCTACACTGCTGGAAGTTTCCTTAATGGCAAGATCTGGCTGCCAGGTACAGGTGCACCACACATGCTTGGATTAAGGTACTAAAAGAGACGAGAGAGAGGAAAGAGCAGAGAACAGCATCAAAAGATAAGATCAAGAAAACAACCCCCTACGAAAGGAAAAGGAAGAGAAATAAAAAGAAGAGAAAAGAGAGAGAGGAGACATTGATTTGAAGATCATTCATTGCAATGCCCTTCTGAAACTGATTGTTCCATTAATGTCACAATGTATTTCCAATTAAGTATCTAGCTATTATTCTTTGACGTGTATATGCACCAATTTCTCTTCCAAGCTCATTAATTTAATCATTTTCGTCTTCCTACTTGGCTTATTTTCTCCATGTTTTCTCCACGCCTTATGTCCTTGCATTCAATTTAACTTTTGCAACTTATGCAAATTTTGTAATGATTACTAACTTTTGACATGACATCAGAATACTAGTTGCAACATATGACATCACATCACATGACATCAGAATACCTTCAAAGGCATCACCATGTTCCCCGGAAGTCATATGGTGCTTCAATGGCGTTCAGTATCAACATTATCCTCAGTAGCTGCATTGCTAAGAACCCTTATTTACTCCCAACTGTCAAAAAAATCTTCACTCTAATTCCTTATACTCATTATCTATTTATTGTGACAAATACCTGGAACAACAACCAGAAACTTTGTAAAAGGTACAAACACAACCAGAATTAAACTTTTATTATTAGGTATAGAAATATATTACTTCTGATAAATTTAGGCATAGAAATATAACGTGTTAATCTAAAAGCTGTTTCCTGTTCTTTTTTCTTTCCACGCCACCTCTGGATGCGTCATTCAGTTAGATGCAATATAAGGCCCTTACATACTAGTAGACCTAATTAAATTGAATTAAAAAATTTACATCTTCCAAACTGTTCAAGCTGAATAAACCCAATACAATAACACCAAAACCCAAACAGGGCAATTGCCATAAATTATAATGTATCAGCAGAAAATGTATACAACGAGACAAATTTCCATCTTCAACACCCAAAGATTCCAGAGAAAACATTTATGCTATAGATACTCCAAACACATAGGCCGTTCACAAGGATCGTAAAACATGGGAAACCAAAGAAACATACGTTCAATTACTTGTTATCTTCTTCTCAGTAAAACAAAACAAAAAAAATCAGTCTTTTTATTAAATTACTTTTAGAAATGAAATAAAATTTGTTCTATGAAGGAAGCATAGATAGAAAATGGTTCATAAAGCAAAAATAACCCAAAATATTTCAGGTATTGAATAATTAAAGGAACATTGTCAGTAGCTTTGATAGAGTTTAGTCCCACATGGATAAACGAGTAGAAAATATCCTGGCTTATTAGTTGGAAAAATGTTTGCTAACTTCGGCTAGTCATTTTGGGATAGACCTCGGCCTAACTTTATAATCTTCATGAATGTTTATGTATAAAGTTGAATAAATTGATATGCAACACCATACCTCAATCTACATTTTAAACAAAAAAAAAATCACTTCCACTTTTAACAAGGTATAACAAAGTAATGGTTTGAAATCGGATTCAGACTACAATTAAATCCAGATATAGTTAGTTGAACAGGGATTATTCAGTCCAATAAAGCAAGAAAGATCAGAGTCTTCTATAAAAACAGGCAATCTGCAACAAATGCACATTTGATGAAAGCAAATTTACTGCAAATATTTATATCATGTGTGCCAAAATGGTTAGCCTATCATTTTCACCATGATTTGGTGAAGCAAATTTACTTCGATAATTATTAAAAGCAATCTGAAAGACAAGTTGCATAAGCAAATGAAATTTATTGGATAACTGCAGAATTCGGATGGTTGTTAAATAAATTTAATCAACTGGAGACTAAATCAACCCAACCCACCACTGTGGGCCACCCTCCTACGAACAAAGCTAGCTATATCTCCCTTTGAGTGGATAATGGATTGGCAACCCGAGCTATGCAATGTCCCCAATTTGGAAACAAATACATAAGCAATGGGAGATATTCAGGAAAATGGTAAGGTTTCTCCCTGGGAAAGGGGACAAAACAAAATTCTAGAAAGATACGTGGCTAGAGGATAACCCTATTTGTCAATCTTTCCCTAATCTATATAGAGTTGCCTCAAACCCAGACTGCAATCTTAGCACCCTCCTGCACAGAAGAAGTGGCAATTGCTTTGATTGGAGCAATCAGTTTAGGAGAGAATTGAGGGACAATGAAGCCATTGAGTAATCCCAGCTGGATCATCTCCTTACTAAATATTTTTTTGATAATCAGAGCGAGGATAGACTAATATGGAAGCATAGCCCAGATGGGGACTTCACGGTCAAGACCACTTCATGGCACTGGAAAGAGCAGAGCAAAGAAATACTCACCTAGCTAGATGGGCATGGAGACTCTCCTTCACTCCAAAAGCAAATTTTTTTATGTGGATAGCACTGCACCAAAAACTAATGACAAGAGAAGGCCTGACTAGAAGAGGAATGAAACTCCCTTCAACAGTTTGTATTTTTTGTAACTAGGCCTCGAAACCCTGTAACTATGCCCTTGTGCAATCGCTCAACAAATTTTGCTACACTACTATGTTTAGGTTTGAAAATACTTCCATCACCTTTCATAACCTTCGGGCATCATAGAACATTGGAGAAATCTCAACCTAACAAAGAAAGAAAGGATCATGCTAGGGGCTCCATTGCATTCATTCCTTGGTGCATATGGGAAGAGAGGAACAATGGGGTGTTCAATTCTCAAGAAACTGAGATCAACCAGCTTAGTGAGCTCATTTCCAGGAGAATCCCTTATGGGCTCAGCTCTCTTAAGGAATTCAGAGGATTTGAATGGTACTAGTTAAGGGTGTAAACGGAACGGTAACGAAAATGGTCCGTATCCAATTACTAAATCTTATACTGTTACCGTTTTCGCCCAATTATTTTCGCTTCATCTTTTGCCGTAATAATCGGGCGAAAATGCTTCTACCGTTTTCGTCCGATTAGTTTCATTTCGATTAATATTTGCATTCTATTTTCGTTACTTACGTTCTGGCCCGATTATTTCGCCAGATTAATATAGATTTATCGGATAGTAATTAAAAAAAAATTTAAAAACCAAATAAATTACAAATATAGTTCCAATAGGTCTCTCCACCTCACAAATCACAAGTCAAATCCCTTCAATACAATTGAGTTCCCCCAGCGAAAATTAGAAATACCAAAGGCTACTCATCTGCATTTCCTATTGGGAAATTTCCTGATACGTTCGGCAGTACCATTTTTTGGATTTCTTGGTACCAGTCGGCAGTCGACCAGACAAACCGTTAAGAGGCTGAAATTAACCATTCGAACACAGAGATCAATTTGTGGATTAAGAGATAATAATCCCGAATAAATGAGAAAATAAACAACTAACTATAAGAAATGTAAAGCAGACAACAGAGAAAATAAAAAGAGAAAAAGAGCAAAGACAGAATAGAAGCTATAGTAAAACAGACTCGAAGGGAAAAAATCGACAGCAAAGAGGATGAATAGCAAAACAGAAAAAATAGGGAGGATAAAACAGAAAACTGAAAACAAAAATTTTAGCCATAAAACAAGAAAAGTGAAAAATTGAAGGGAAAAAGAGAGGGAGAAATAGGGAGGAGAAGACCTGGAAAGGATTTCGACGAGAGACGACCACTTCTGCAACAGCGAGGACAAACGGAAGGAGGAGGACGCGCGTCAATGTAACAACGGTGTGAAGACTCTGAGAATAGACAAATGGAGACAAGACTGGTGAGAATGGAATCAGTGAATCAGGAATTACAGAAATCAGAGGTAAAAGAGAGAGAAATCAGAGGGAAAAGAGAGATCAATCAGACGGAAAAGAGAGGAATCAGACAAAAAAGAGAGGAATCAGAGGGAAGAAGAAAAATACCTCGGCTTTAGACAGAGTTTGCCAAGAGATGAGCGGTACGCTGGTAGCTCGATGGTCGCCTGACTCGCCTCTCCGTCTCGCCTGGATTTAGGTTTGAACAATTTGCACGGGACGCTGGATTAGGGCATTTAGCCTTTTATAGGGCTCGAGTAGTGACAGTGACTCAGTGAGTCACCGAGTGTAGTTATTATTATATATTTACTCTAGACATCACATAAGTCATTAGATTAATAGATTTAGGACTTTGCTTTTAATAAGTTTATAACAAGGTAGATTTTAGGGATTTGTTTTTAGAATATGCTAGAAATTATTAATTGGATCTTTGCTTTTTAAAACTTTGGAGTAATAGAATGATGATAATTTTTTTAAAAAATATGATAAACAATCTTAAAATTTGAAATTTTTGGGTGTCATGAAAGTGTTACTTTATTTAATATGTGGTTCTTGATAATGGACTCATAGACCCATGGTCATTGAAAAACAAAAATCAAATGTATTCTAATAAATGAATCAATGGCATATAATACTTGTAAATTTTATTTTGGTTGATGTATAAGTAAAACTGTGGAAGATTGCTTATTAAATGTTTATTTGATTTAATTAAGGACATAGACAGGTATTAACTATTGCTTAATGAGGTATTTGTTTAGTCAATAATAAGTTTAGTAATTTTCATTCAATTATAGTAATATCATAATTTATGTAAGTAAATTTAAGAAAATTGGTTGATTTAATAAATATTCACATATTCTATATGTTACAAAAAAGTAATAATTATTGCATAATAAAGACCATAATAGAAACTTAACTCCTATTACAAATATGTTATTTTGACAATTGTTATGTATAAAACTCTAAAATCTCTAAGCCATTGGACAATGAGTCATTATATTCAATAACTTATATAAGATATAGCCCATTCGAAATTAAGATTCTAAACCAATAAGATTGCTTATTAAATGTTTATTTGATTTAATTAAGGACAGAGACAGGTATTAACTATTGCTTAATGAGGTAATTGTATAGTCAATAATAAGTTTAATAAATTTCATTCAATTATAGTAATATAATAATTTGTGTAAGTAAATTTAAGAAATTTGGTTGATTTAATAAATATTCACATATTCTATATGTTACAAAAAAGTATTAATTATTGCATAATAAAGACCGTAATAGAAACTTAACTCCTATTACAAATATGTTATTTTGACAATTGTTATGTATAAAACTCTAAAATCTCTAAGCCAATGGGCAATGAGTCATTATATTCAATAACTCATATAAGATATAACTCATATAAAATTAAGATTCTAAACTAATAATATTGTTTATTAAATGTTTATTTGATTTAATTAAGGACATAGATAGGTATTAAGTATTGCTTAATGAGGTAATTGTATAGTCAATAATAAGTTTAATAAATTTCATTCAATTATAGTAATATAATAATTTGTGTAAGTAAATTTAATAAATTTGATTGATTTAATAAATATTCACATATTCTAATTGTTACAAAAAGTATTAATTATTGCATAATAAAAACCATAATAGAAACTTAACTCAAATATGTTATTTTGACAATTGTTATGTATAAAACTCTAAAATCTCTAAGCCAATGGACAATGAGTCATTATTTTCAATAACTCATATAAGTAAAATATTTTTTTGAACTTTATTTTATCAAAACAAGTAAATAAGTAAAATATTATTTTTTCTATAATATTTATATGATATCTCATTGTGTGAAGAGTATACTTGGCAAATTAATCAATTAATAAAAATAAAATGTTAAACATAAAAAAGATTGATAAATTTACCATACTACCCTATTTAAACGGTCGAACGGTAGAACGGATACGGAAGAGCTATTTCTGTTTTCGTCCCATTTATTAAACGGTAGAACGGTAATCGATAGAACGGTAAACGGATAATATTATTTATTGTTTAGAGACGGTAATCGGTCGGACGGTAGAGCGAATAATCAGATACCGTTTATACCCCTAGTACTAGTCATAGAGCTTCACGGGACAGCATTGCAAAGCTCCTATCGCCCCAAGCTGAAACTCATGTTGTCCAATGGACCCCACCCCTGATTGGACACTTAAAACTAAATGTGGATGGGTCATCCAGGGGCAACTCTGGTCCAGCTGGCTTCGGTGGAGCCTCCAGGGACCACAATGGACATACCATTTTAACCTATGCGAGTCCCCTACCAAATACAGATTCGGTAGAAGCTGAAACTGTTGCAATGTTACAAGGCCTGAAAAATTTCTAGAAAGGTTAAATGGGGCCTTGATAGTGGAAAGAGATTGCCTAAACATAATAAGGTTGTGCAACAAAACCTCCCAGCCCCCCTAGAGGCTCGTGGTCTACTTTAGGGAAATCTGGTCCATAGGACAATCCACATCATGTACATTGGTACATATCCTCAACGCTACAAACTTTGTTGCAGACTTCCACACCTGGAAGTAAAGGATCCACAGTAGAACTTGGATTAAGAGAAGTGTAGCAAGCATTTTGCATTAATGAAATAAGATCAACTTCAAAAAAAAAAAAATGGAAAGCATAATTGAGTAAAAAAGGGATAGCAGAATTGAGAGTTCTTAAAAAGCAATAAATAAAAAGCAACACAGAACAAAGACGCTTGAGAGGTAGGGCAGAATAAGAAAGGAGAAGGGAGAAGCAATCCAATAAGAATTCCTTAAATCTCTATAAACATCCGCCAATCAGTAGAGTGCAGTCTACGTCATCTGATGTCGAATTGCAAAGCCGCCGATCAAAGATGCCACAAGAAAATCCACGCCCTGCACTCTTCTGCCTCTCACTCGCTCGTTTAAGCTATTACCTTCTGCAGGAAGCCATTTGTGGTCGCCAGGGGAGCTGCTGAGGATTAAATTGGTTGGAGCAAAGGAGAAAAATACCACTGTAAGGAGTTGCACTCGTTTCAGCAGTGGAATTTTGCAGTGGATCAGCTGGAGAGAAGGGAGTGGCACTCGATTGGAGCTCAGAGTTGCTCTGCGGGGGAAAATTTGCGTGCGTGAGGTAAAAAATTCAGGAAGGGGAGAAAAGCTGAGCGGGCCCAAGGGGAAGACATATGGCAATGGTTACTTTTTAACAAAACCATGGTGATGACGATCATCAACAAAATTGTCACCAAATATTTTTTTGGTGGGGATTATATATGGACCATCACTCATTGCACAAATGGCGAGGTTATACCTTACAACAACCGTCACCATATCCAAGTATAGGTGACGGTTACAATGTAACTGTCACCACAAAGTTATTTGGCGAAGTTTCCTTTTGACCGTTGCCTTATGCAGTATATGGCGGCGATTAAGGCTTTAAGCCTCTCTAAAAACCACATATGGCGATGGTCTAGCGCATGACCATCGCCATAGACCATGTTTCTACTAGCCTTATAGATTGATCATCTGATAATGACCCTATTAAGCCGAAAATGTACTGTGAAACAGAAAATCGAGAGAACACTAAAAAAGTACAGAGAAAACCGGAAAAAACTGCAGTCAGACCCTCAATGTGGGTTGAGAATTACATTCTTACTATGTTAGAATAAAGTGACATGGGGGGTTCTAAATAGGACATATCTCTACACATGAATAACATATTAGGTATCACATTGGAATTCCAAAAACTCTTCCCTGTATCAGCCAACCGATAAAATCTGTTGGGTCATCTTCAACTGTGTCAGAATAAAAAATTACATTTAAAAATAATAACTCAATATATTAAATCGGGATCGTACTGATAGTTTTAATATCTGATAGATATAATCCAATACAATACACCCATTCATGATTCACAGTGTCATGGCAACACCAGATTCTATCTCTAGAATACAAGTAGCAAATTGCAGACAGCGGAAACAGATGCAAGAAGTGAACAAGTTTGAACATAGGGATGTCTTACTCTCCAACTCACCTCAAAGCGTCCCATCCTTTGCCAGGTCATCAAAGTCTGCAGAATGCATAAAGACATATTTTTACCATCTGATGATGATCATCAATGTTGACATTGGTTAGAATGGTCTTTAGATCACAAGAGGAAGAAATAGAGGACACCTCAGCACGGGGAATGGGTGAAAATTGACGACTGAAATGAGGCATATTTGGTAGAAGACCTGAGAATAATAACCAGATAAGCTCAATGTTCACAGGAAATCAGAAGAATATGCAAACTGTTTGAACAACTGACTTCATTATTCTCATGATTACTTCATTCTGAACAACAAATAAATAGTTTCCACCAGGTTCGCAGTGAGTACTGCCGTTATAATCTAGTTCTTAAACTGCACAAATTACAAAGCTATTGATTTAAGATTCTTATCCATTGGCGAGACATTGATTTCCATGAATGCAATATCAGCAGTTTCCTCTTTAACGAATAACACCCTAGTCTTCCAATTCAATTAGCCACGAGAATCGGTTACCCAAGTGTATATTTATGCTTTCGGACTTAGTACTATTCGACCTTCATGAATTAGAACAAAGAGCTTTTTGTCTAGGTATGAAAGTAACGGACAAAACTCTAAACTTTCAATGGAATCTCGGTGGAATCTATGGACCCAGTTCGTACCATGGTAGAGCCCAATTTTGGGATGAACTAGGGGATTTAATGGGAAGATGGACGGGTCCTTGGCTCCTTGCCGGAGACTTCAATGCAATCCGTTTCAGAAATGAGAAAAAGTCCCAAGCAATCTCAATTAATGCCACTATGCGAAAGTTCAATGATTTCATAACTGCATACAAGTTGAAGAAATAAGTACATCCGGGAAAAAGTATACGTGTACTAATATGCAAAGCCAACCGATCCTCTCTAAATTGAATCGCTTCCTAGCATTGCCTGAATGGATGGCTATACACAGATACCACAGGCAGAGTACTAGGTAAAATCGTTTCAGACCACTGGCCCATACTACTTGACACAAAACTAAGTAGGTGGGGAAAGAAGCCATTCCGTCTAGAAAATACATAGCTATCTGACTAAGTCTTCAAGCAGAATCAGGCCCACTGGTAGAGCAATGAAATCAACACCGCCCTACCCAAAAACACCTTACATAAAAAGCTTCAACTCCTAAAGAAGAAAATTATTCAATGGGTGAGACAAAAAAAGGCTGCAAACAAAGCTCAAAAGCAACTGCTGAGACTTCAAATTGACGACTTGGATTACTCGAAAGAGGCGAGATATCCATCTGATGAAGAAAGGAGGGACAGAGCCTTATCAACTAAAATGCTCCGTGAAATAACCTACCACGAGAACATTTTCTGGAAGCAGAGAACCCGTTACAAATGGCTAAAAGAAGATGACGCTAACTCAAAGTTTTTTCATGCAGTGGCATCGAACAGGAGAAGAAAAAACAGAATAAACTCTCTCACAAGCAACGGGGAACTAATTTCTGATAAGGAGTGCATCACGCGAGGGGTCGTGGAATTTTTCCGAGCTCTCTATAATGACAGCCATGAATGTAGACCATGTGTATCGGGCTTATCTTTCAAGAGACTATCAGCAGAACAATCAAACTCCATTGAAACCCTTTTCTCAGAAGAAGAAATCTGTTTAGCTGTATCGTCGATGCCAAAGGATAGGGCGCCAGGCTCAAATGAATTCAATGATGAATTTTTAAGGGAAGCAAGGGCTTTTATGAAGAACGATCTGATAAGATTCTTCGAGGAATTCTACTGCAACGGTCTGAGACAAAGTTCTTTAGGAGCCTCTATTGTAGCTCTCATTCCGAAGAAGGGGTGGAACAAATCAAAGACTACAAACCGATTAGTTTGGTTAAAGGCACCTACGAGATCATTTCGAGAGTGCTCGCTACAAGACTCAAAAAATTTCTCCCGAAATAATTAGCAAAGAGCAGTGTGCATTTATGAGGAACAGGCAAATACTCGACTCAGCAATGTTGGTACATGAGGTAGTCGATCTCTTAAAAAAGCAGGGGACTCTGAAATTCATGTTGAAACTAGATCTAGAGAAGGCTTTCGACAGGGTGAATTGAAGGCACCTTGATCTTGTAATGAAAATGATGGGTTTTGGCCTAAAATGGAGGAGATGGATTCACTCTTGTATATCAAACGCAAAATTCTCTATTGCAATCAACAGATTGATCTTTGGGTATTTTTCCAGCTCCAAAGGTCTACGGTAGGGGGATCCCCTATTGCCCCTCCTCTTCAACATTGTGGGAGAAGGCATGACAACCTTTTTTCAGAAACTTCACGAAGTGGATTGGCTTCAAAATCTTTTCGGCAATGATCTCACCCCAATAGTGCAATTCGCAGACGACACAGTCGTCTTCAGCAAAGGTTCCTTACCGTAGATAAAAAGGTTAAAAGTTAGACTCGCTTTGCTTGAATTAACCACGGGCCAGAAAGTCAACTGGAGGAAAACCTCCTTAGTTGGCATCAATGTGGAACAAAGTCTACTACAAGAAGAAGCAGCAGAGCTTGGTTGCTCAGTCGTGAACTTACCAACAACACATCTCGGATTACCAGTGTTCAATGGGAGACTACACAAAAGACTTTGGGATCCCATCCTAGAGAAGTTGAAAGGAAGTTTGGAAACATGACGAGGAAAGCATCTTTCGAAGGCAGGCAGACTCACACTCTTGAAATCTTGCCTTTACGGCATCCCCACATAAAATATTTCCTTTATGCATTGCCCAATGAGAGTAGCAAAAGAAATGGAAAAGTTGATGCCGAACTTTCTATGGAGAGGCCACGGTAATTCTTTCAAACATCATTTGTTAAGAGTTAGGGGTAGTTTAGTAATTTTACTAAACTTTAGTTAGTTATTATTTGTTTATTGTTTAGTTTACTTGCTCTTCAAGCCATGAATGGCATCATTGTAATTTTGTATTTTCGGATTCTATTAATACATCTTTTAGGGCTGTAGGTCATTAAGACCGTACAACTTCTTTCTCTCCTTCTCTCTTCCCCTTCTTCCTATCTCTTCACTTTTCTCTCATCTTCTATTTTCCTTCACTAAATCTAACATAGTATCAGAGCGGGTCTGTATGTGACGACTCGTCACTTACAAAGGTTATGCAAGATAGAAGTTCTGGATTATCCCTTGATAATGGCTTCTACTGCTGACTGAAGTGTTGTGCGTATGAGTTTACAACTAAAGGAAGTTCTTGTGCTGCTTCTGGGTTCATAGAAACCTGTATCTGCGACTGCTACTACTGCTGCTGGTAATTGAATATTTACTCGGCCTAGGGATTCGTGCCAAACCAAATATATCTTTGAGCTGAGAAAATCTGCCACTTTTAGTCACAGGTAGTTCTGAACGTGTTTCAAAGCTTCCAGGTACATAAAACTCGTGTTTTACACTGCCTTGGGAATCGTACCAAAGATTTTTTCTGAATTAGAATAGGTTTTTTGGTGTTTCTGAGCTGTAGCTCGTGCTGCTACTGGTGCTGCTGCTGCTGACATTATCTATTGTGTGGTCGGAAGCTAAAGATTCAATATTTCTCTTTTTTCTGCCATTGTCAGAAGGCTAATGGTTTAAATTCATGCATAAGTGCTAAATGCACAACCTACTACCCTTAAGAAGGGTTTTCTGCTGTTGTTGAGTCGCTGGACTCGTACTACTGGCATCAATTTTTACTGCCTCGATAATGGTGCCAGACTGTTTTAGCTCACCAAAGGCTGTGGAAAGGTGTTTTCTAGGCGTCAGAGGCTTCTCCAGGGTTTTAAAAGCATAAAGGTGTTTTCTTTCATACTTTGTGTTGTGTTGACATCATCATATTAGGGCTGATGTCAACAACTTTTCTTATCTGAATTTCATGCTCTGGAGAAAGATTTGGATATCTAGTTATTACTGCCACAAAGGTGATCGCTAGTACTGCTTTTTAAGTGTTTTACATTCTTAGTGCTACATCCAAAAGGAGTTATTTTGCTGTTGCTGGGTTCATAAAACCCACTTTTTGCTACTGCTATTGGCGGGTTCACAAAACCCTCTTTCTACTGTTGTTGGGTTCGTAAAACCCTCTTTCTACTGTTGTTAGGTCTGTAAAACCCTCTTTCTGCTACTGCTACTGCTCCTGCTAAAGTGTTAGTCTCTGTTTCATTGTCTGCCTCGGTATTCGTGCATTCTCTCTACATATTACCTGAGCTTGCAGAAATCACTATTCTAAAAAATCCAGGTATGCAAATCCCATATTTTTCCGTGCTAACATCATCATTGCTCATGCTGACATCAGCAAGCTTCAAAAAAATTGTGTTGTGAGTAGTTAGCTGGTATTTTTCGAGGCATATTATGTGTGATTTGTGCACAAATTAAGGTTTCTGAGCGTAAATTTGCGGTGTGCTGATGTCATCGGTTATATTGCTCAAATTGAGATTTTTGGTCTACTGCACATTGATTTAGTGATTCTGAAGTGTTTTATGGTTGTCGGATTCTATTTGCCGAAAGTTGTTTAGTGCTGACTGGATATCTATTTTGGACTTGTGAGTTATTCTTTAGTGGTTTGCTATCATGTCTACCGGTGAGATTGTCGACTCTACTGCCTCTGCCTGTGTTACCATACTTGCTAAAGATACCATTCAATTTGCTGCATCTAAATTGAATGTTGAATATTATTTGTTGTAGACTTATTCGATTAAAAGTATTTGAGGGCAAAAATGAAAGGTTTTGGTCTCTTTCGGTACTTCTTGGGTATTGAAATTGCCCGAAGTAAGGGGGGATCAATGGTTCCATTGTAGAGAAAGTATGTTATGAATATGTTTCCTGAGAGATCGAACCATATAAAGGCGGATTATCACTTTATTTGAGATGCATTCCTACAAGGCACGGTATTCGCTCCATATGTTAACTCTGAGGACCAATTGGCTTATCTGCTCACTACAGGTCTTCGAAGAAAGGAATTCGAGTACCTTCTCTCCAAGTTGGGCCTTCATGATATCTACGCTCCAACTTGAGGGGGAGTGTTAATAGTTAAGGGTAGTTTAGTAATTTTACTAAACTTTAGTTAGTTATTATTTGTTTATTGTTTAGTTTACTTGCTCTTCAAGCCATGAATGGCATCATTATAATTTTATATTTTCGGATTCTTTTAATACATGTTTTAGGGTTGTAGGTCATTAAGACCGTACAACTTCTTTTTCTCCTTCTCTCTTCCCCTTCTTCTTATCTCTTCACTTTTCTCTCATCTTCTATCTTCCTTCACTAAATCTAACATCATTCAATTAGATGGGAAAAGGTTTGTCTCCTCAAACAAATGGGAGGCCTCAGTATACAAAGAATAGAGCAATTCAACCAAGCACTGCTAATGAAGTGGTGCTGGAGACTGAATTCGCCGAGTCCTCCAACATGAGCTTCACTTCTCCGTAGTAAGCTCAACATTCCAGCAGATGACTGGATGCTCGAGTGGCATCCTTCACCGTCCTTGTCACCTACATGGAAGAAAATTCATAGGTTGTGGGCTGCTTTTAGGGAAAAGATCAGGTTCCTCCCAGGAAAGGGCAATAGAACAGACCTGTGGCACAATAAATGGCTCTCTGACAGACCTCTGAAGTTTACATTCCCGGGTCTATTCAATGCTACTAACTCACCAGATGAAATAAAACAATTCAAAACTAATTCAGTAAAGGAGAACTGGAACTATCAACTAGAGTAGTTTTTCTGGGGGATGGAGAAATTACCGAACTCTCCCAGCTCAACCACCAAGTTTCGGATTCTTTTTCGATACCATACAAGGAAGACAAGCTCATATGGCTGCCTAACTCAACTGGGAATTCAGTGCGAAATCGACATATCTATCCATGATTCACTACCCGTTGCAACAACCCCACAAAGCAAATTGGGCATGGAAGTTATCGGCTCCTCCAAAAGCTGAGTTTTCTCCTGGACTGCACACCATGGCAGCCTGCCTACCAGAGAAAACCTCTCTAAAAGAGGCATGACACTTCCAATCACATCATGTCTCCTGTGCAACAACTCACCCGAATCAGAAGAGCACGTCCAACTACAATGCCCCTATGCACAACAAGTATGGGACTTTTTCTGGTCACTATTTGATCTAACAAACCCCCATGCCCATTATCTATGTACCATGGAACTTATGGGAGGAAAGGAACATAAATCTATTTAGCAATAACGAAAGTCAAATTGACGATCTGGCCACCAAGATTTTCAACAAGGTAATTCTCTGGCTCTCTGCTACCCCAGAATTCTCCAAACTTGATGGAGCAAACCTTCGAGCATCATGGATGAACATTGCAGAAGTTCCAACAGTGCAACCGACACCATTACCAGCAACCTGGTCTCGACCCTTACCTGGACTTTTCAAGTTAAACGTCGACGGTCATCACGGGGAAATCGGGGCCCAGCAGGCATCGGAGGGGACCATGAAGGAAGAACACTCCTTTCCTGTACTGGACCTGTACCACCAACGGATTCAACTGAAGCAGAAACCCGAGCAGTCCTCCAAGGCTTGAAACTCTTCTCAAGCAAACTACAAGGAAATCTCCAGGTTGAGAGTGACTGCTCCAACGTGGCGAAGTGGTGTAACCAAACCTCCAATCCTCCCTAGAGGCTTGAAGTATTTTCAGGGAAATTTGGTCTTAAGGAAATGTGTTAAATTATAAGTGGAACCATGTTCCACGTTCAGCCAACTTTGCGGCTGATAGTCTAGCTAGAGGGGGTCTCCCCTTCCACACTTGGAAGGAAGTCAGACAAACCCAGCAACTTTGATATAATTTACGAACCTCTATAACTCCAGTTATTCTGGTCAAATGAAATAAAAAAACAACCTCTTCAACCAAAAAAAAAAAAAAAAAAAAAAATTCAGTTTATATATATATGCTTTCCAGCCATCTCCGTCCACACCTCAGTATTCTTTGCACACTCCACACTGGCACAAAAGACAAAAACTCTTTAATGCAAAACCCATAACGCCAACATTTAAAAATCTTCAAATAAAATGAAGAAATAAAATCAAATAATATTACCAAGAAATAAAGACTCCATGAATTAATCCACAGTTTCTCTGATCTGTTAGTGGACAACTAGCACTACAAAAGAAAGCATTGTGTCAGATGCATGAAAAAAGAATGTCAAAGACTTGAATAGTTTTTCATAGATACTAAAAAATATATCAAAGAAATGTCATTTGGATATTGAAGTGTGGAAATAGCAAATAACTTTTTCCACCCACTTCCAATTTCTCAAAAATAAATTCTTTCTACTACAATTATTCACATGGATCATTTTCTATTCCTCTAAATCTCAAAAAATTGGTCAAAAAACTGATAAAGAGCACTCGACAGAGACATACTTTGTCATATTCATGTACAAAACCCACGCAGAAAACCACAGTTATTCAATGTCCATTGGTCTTAGTAAGTTTGATGTTTTACAGGATACAAATAAAGATGGCAGCAGCGCTAAATGCTGGGAAGGCATCATATATATCTCCTGTGCTGCTGGGATGGGGTCCCAGATCCCATGCATGTCCCTGCATCAAGAAAACCCATTCCCATATAATTATATACAGTATTATAGAGCACTTTTAGGTTCATCTTTTTTTTTTAAACAGAGTGCTTGCATGAAGGCCCCTTGCTGTATGCCCCTAAGGAGACTTTTGAACCCAAGGCCTCCCACTACAAATCCCCCGGGTGACCACTAAGCTATTGTTTAAGTTTTCCAGTACTCAAAATAATTATGGTTATAATTGTGTGCTTTCTTTAAATAATTACCTTAAATTCTCATGTGGGGAAGGGGCATAGAGATGAATTTAAAAAGTCAACCCGTCACAGGACCAGGGCTATTACGCTGAAAACTATGTAACAGAGTAGGTTGATTCCATTGATATTAACTCGGATAAAGTAGTTTTTCTTCTGCATAGAATCATTTCCTATCTCCATATATGACAACATATTATGAGATTATAGGGAAACTGGAATCAGGATTGAAGATGTCCCAATTCTAAATCATTTTGAACTACTACTTTCACCAACAACTGGTGATTTCATTAGGCTTAGCATGAAGGGATCCACAAAGTCATATGCTCAAGGAGTCGTGAACAAAAATGGCAAAAAAGGCATCCTAGACTCCAAATGTTGTTGGAAGACTGTTTTTCACCTCATAATTATGTGGCAAGGTACTGTAGATGCCCACTCTATTCTTAGGATTTGTTGCATGAAACCAAGAGATGTAAAAAATATAACTAAATTGACAAAACAAAGAAACAATGATTGGAATAGACAGCAGTAATAGCCTAAAACAAACCTGCAACATTTCAAGCTTCTATCTCATACTGCATGTAATATTGGTCAGATTCACTTGCAACTGCATGTCTGATTGAGTTTGAAGTTCCCGGTTCACAGAGACCAGTGAAGCACCAACGTAACCCCTAGCTGCACACAACCAACATATTGAGTGACATCATCTTAGAAACAGTATAGGATCATTGGAGACAAATGCTCATTTACGATCTGACCTCAATAACTAGTGAAATCCACTGCACAGAAAATGCGGGGAAGCACACAAACTAAGTGGTCCACCAAGCCAATCATCATGCAATATACTTCACCTTCTGGCCACATACTAGGATTAACTCCATTACCAAAAGAAAGCATTTATGAATTTTAAGCTTTATCGGATCCCTATCAAGCACTAGACCCGATAGACAAAGATTGGTCCACCTCTGTTGCTCTGTAAGATGAAGCTGATTGTCAGAACAACCCAAAATCTCTTCAACAGTAAAAGACCAGAAAAAGCCCTTTGAAGAGAAGATCAGAGTAGCAAAAAAGATGGATACTGAAGCTAAACAGCATTTCTGCACCAAATTATAATCAGCATGATAATAAGATCAGAATGAAAGGCACTTTGAAAGATGCAAGTAACCATAGTCACCATCACCTTTCCTCCAGTCCCTCAGACAAAATACTGCTTATTTTATCAAAATCACCAGCTTCATTAATTCTTGATTCTACTATCTCAACATGTCCAGTCAACAAACCATGAGTGGCTGCATCCGGGACCCAGCCACATTCCAACATCAGATCCAAGAATTTACAAGCATCATTTCTGTAGCCTTCTTTCCAAAGTCCATTGATTACTGCATTATACATTTTGGAACTAAAAGCCACTCGTTTAGACAAAATTCTGTCCAAACTAATTCGAACTGTATGTACTTGAGAATGAAGAGCCATACACGTCACAATAGTATCAAGCGTTTCCAGGTCAGGGGAAAAACCATCATAAACCATTTGTTCAAGCACTATAGGTACCTCCTTCGTCCGCTTGTCAGCACACAAACCACTTAACAGTGCACAATATACACTTGGCTCCAAAGGTAAACCCTCCACAAGCATCTGTGCAAGCAATACCAGTGCAAATTTTACTCTGTTTGACTTGCACAAACTGTCCATAATTATGCCATAAGTGGTAGGACTGGGCAGAGTGCCATTATAATATGCAAAGGATTTCAGTCTGATAGCTTCATCTACTTTTCCAATCAAGCAGATTTGACCAATAAATAAGTTGAATGAGGAAGTAAGGAGATGGCATCCTTTACTGGACATATATTGGAACACTTCAAGAGCCTCTTGGATCTTATTCAGTTGGCAGAGAACATCAATTAGTTCTGAGTAGGAAGCCAGATTCAGAGACCAGTTTTTGGCACAGATATGACTAAAGATATCTATAGCAACCTGCACACTCGTTTTACAGAACCCACTCATAAGTGCAGAATAAGTTGAATTATCAGGCATAAAAGAGGAAACAATCATCCTACAGAGGACTTCCTGAGCTTTGTCAATCCACCCCAATTTGCAAAGCCCTTCAATAATGAAGTTCCAAGAAAAGTTATCGCATGCATCTCTCTCTATCATCTTGTTGAGAAGAAAACATGCCTCAGAAAATTTACCTACCTTACAATAGCGTTCAATCAGTGCATTGAATGGGGAAGTCTCAGAGATCAAGTACAAATCCAGGAATATTTCAGCATCAGCAAACTTGCCTAACTGGCAATACACATTCACCACATCTTCATACATCTGAATCCCCGGAGTTAGATTTATATCAGTCATCTCCATCAATAGCTTAATTGCCTCATCCAACCGATGACTTTGACAACAAGTTGCAATCATTGTACCATAAACTGCCAAAGTTGGCAACAGACAAGCACCTCTCATCATTCTGTACAACCTAATTCCTTCATCTAATTTATTAGTATTACAAAGCAAAGGTATTACACTATTATAAAAATCACAATCAAAGAGATTACTCAACTCAGACGTATGATCTAAAACCTTAAGCGCTTCTGCAATTTGGTTTCTTGAAAGAAGTCCAACTATGATTATCTTAAAGGACCTACTATTAGGATTAAGGCGCTTTTGCTGCATTCTACGGAATTGCTCCAATGCTATCTCCATATGATCACTTTCACAAAGCACCTCCATCAGATGATTTAAAGTTTCAACATTTGGAACGGTACCAGCTTTGACCATTTCTTTGTAGATAAAAATAACTCTTTGCAGATCCCTCTTCTTAACAAAAGTACCCATTAGAAGATTACAAGTGGATATCTGAGGATAGCATTTTGTCGATTTCATAATTTCAAACACCTTTACGGCTCCATCCAGTCTCTGGCATCGAGAAAAAGACTCAACCAAGAAACCAAAACTGAAAGTTAACTCATCTCTATTCAGTCTCTTTATATTCGTCATCTCATTCAAAAGCATCTCCATTTCCTGCACTCGACCAACGATGCCCAGCTTTAAAATCATACGGCAATACGTCAAAGCAGCCTGACGGAATGGTTTCTGAACAGCGGTCCACTTAAAGATCTTCGAAGCAGAGCTGGAATCATGCACGGAATCCAGAACTGAAGCTAATCTATCCGGATGACGTCTTCCCCGCAAAACACGAATAGCATCATCAAATTGCGCAACATTTGGCGGGTTTTTCTCAACAATATCCAGCGGAATCTGAATGGTTGCCGCAGTAGAAATTGAATAATATAAACTCAAATTAATAAAGACGGGAAATTTCTTCGAGTAGCGCCAAGGTCGAAGCTTTGATGCCATTCGCTATATATATTCTGAACAGCATCCGGCCGGCAACATTGGATTACATTCGCAAATAAAACACCAAGATGAGGAAGAAAAGTATCCGGAACCAGTCAGTCACCTGATTACTTTGAATGTCAATCTTTTCGTAGGAGACGAACGACTCATTGTTCTGCGAGTGTGCAACACTGCAAGTCTGCGCTCTACAATGGAGATTGGAGAACCTCTTCTCACTCATTCAAAGAATCAAAATTTATATCTTTCCAATTCGTTCGAGTTTAAAGTTTGGACTGCACACGGAGTCGGAATTATCTCTGAGAATAAAAGTATCGTATGGCCCCAGAGGGTCAATGGCTAGGATGATTAAATGAAAAGATAACGGGCCCACATTCTTAAAATTTTAGTCTTACGAGGAAAAACCACCAAATATAATGGATGTCGAGGACAGCGGGGGGCCTCAGAGCCGGCCAGATACGATGACGACCACTGTGCCACTGCAGGCCTCTCCCCCGTCAATCCTACAGCCGCATAAAACGCGCCGAGGGAGTCCCCCCACCCTTCTGTCGCTCGAATCGTGCGCTAACATGGCGGACCTGAGACAGTTCCACTCCCAAACTATCCGACTAGGCCTCTCCGAAGATAACGACGCCATAGGACGCATTGTCAAGTTCTGTGCCGTATCTGATTCTGGTGACTTCAACTACGCACTCAAGCTGTTTGAGAGAATCCCTGAACCAGATGCCTTCATCTATAACACCATCTTAAGGGGTCAATTGAGAGCTCAATCCACCAGAAATTCCATCCACTTGTACGTTCGTATGTTGGAGCGCTCCGTTGTACCCAATAAATTCACTTTTCCTTCTCTCGTAAGGGCTTGTTGCATGGAGAATGCGGTTGATGAAGGAAAACAAGTACATGCCCATGTCTTCAAACTTGGGTATGCAGGAGATGAATTTTCCCAGAACAATTTGATCCATATGTACATGAACTGTCGGTGTTTGGACGACGGGCGAAGAGTTTTTGACAAGATGTCTTGCCAAACTGTTGTTTCGTGGACGACTTTGATCAGTGGCTACTCTCAGTGGGGCTACGTCGATGATGCTTATGCTGTTTTCGAGATGATGCCTGTGAGGAATTCGGTGTCTTGGAATGCTATGATTGCTGCCTATGTGCAGAGCAACCGGTTCCAAGAGGCCCTTGCTCTGTTTGAAAGGATGCGGGCGGATGACGTCGAATTGGATAAATTTGTTGCGGCAAGCATTTTGTCAGCATGTACAGGTTTGGGGGCTCTTGAACAAGGGGAATGGCTACATGCTTACATAAAGAAGAGTGGAATTACATTAGACACCAAATTAGCTACTACTATCATCGACATGTACTGCAAGTGTGGGTGTTTGGAGAAAGCATTTAAACTCTTCAACTCGTTAAGCCACAAGGGGATTTCTTCTTGGAATAGCATGATTGGGGGTCTAGCAATCCATGGCCAAGCACAAGCGACAATTGAGCTATTCAAAGAAATGCACAAAGAGATGGTGAAGCCCGACGATATCACTCTGGTCAATGTACTTAATGCATGTGCACATGCTGGCCTAGTGCAAGAAGGACGATATTATTTTGATCAGATGAGTACACTGTATGGACTTGATCCCAAGATGGAGCATTATGGCTGCATGGTTGATTTGCTCGGAAGAGCTGGCTTGCTGAAAGAAGCCAAGAGGCTGATGGAGGAGATGCCAATGAAGCCTGATGCTGGTGTATTAGGAGCCCTGGTGGGTGGCTGTAAGATCCATGGGGATATAGAAATAGGGGAGGAAGTAGGGAAGCAGCTCATTGAATTGGACCCTCACAACAGTGGCAGGTACATTCTGCTGGCAAACCTCTATGCTAGTGTTGGTAGATGGGACGATGTTGCAAATATGAGGAGATTAATGAACGACCGGGGAGTAAGCAAGTCCCCTGGGTGCTCCATGATAGAATTGAATGGAAATGTTAGTGAATTCATAGCTGGAGGGAGATCCCATCCCCAATCCAAAGAGATCTACTTAAAGGTTGATGAGGTGCTTGAACGCATACGCTGTGAAGGCTATGTCCCTGACACAGATGGAACGTTTATTGACATTGGTGAAGAAGAGAAGGAGAACCCACTATTCTACCACAGTGAGAAGCTCGCCATTGCCTATGGACTGTTAAACACCCGCCCAGGAACAACAATTCGGATCTCCAAGAATTTAAGAATCTGCAAGGATTGTCATTCTGCCAGTAAGCTCATATCTAAGGTTTATGATCGCGAGATTGTAGTCAGAGATAGAAATCGCTTCCACCACTTTACAGACGGCAAATGTTCGTGTAGAGATTTCTGGTGATCATGTTGGTGTAGATAAATGAAATGCAGAGCTTATTTAAGTGTAAATTTCGATTACTGAAGCCTCCCCGTGACTCTTCTCTGATTTAATGAGCGTAAACCTCTGTCAGCATCTGAACATGGCAGTAGCAGGTCATGCTAGAATGAGTTACAGAGGGCGAATTCAGATACTAAATGGTGACAAATATCAAGCGGACCAGATTAGAGTTCCTGGTTGACATCAATTGGGTAGCCATCTATTTTGTTGATCCATTGGTAAGTCGGAAAAGGAGGTGCAAAAAATGGCCACTTCCTCTGATCGGGAAAGGAAATGGAGAAACTGTGTTGCCATGGGAGAAAATTAGGAGCTATAAAGAACTTTTAACTGATGATGAGGCAGGCCTACTTGCATCGAGCGCTTAATTGGTTGGCTTTTTTCAATCCGCTTTCCAACTTCGTCGCAGTGAAGTAATTGCGCCACGTCGAGATCCATGTTGAGGACTTCATACGTTGAATCGGAAATCATGAACACGTTTCTGCAGATCCCCGTCTCACTGGATCACGCGCGGCCCAGAGAGCGGTTCACCCGAGTGTTTAATAAAATCCGGTTTACTGAGTCAGGAACGGCGGGCGGACCCGTCACGGAGAGTCGTGCGTAGGATCCGACTTGAATTCCGTCTGCACACAATCGAATCGACGGCCACGCGATTACGTCCGCCTCTTGCTATCTTGGACGTATTCCCTCTCAAAGTCAAAAGAAACGTACACCTGTTTGGAGACGCTAACCGGTTCCCCGTGCGCACTACGCCCGAACGAGCTCCCTTACTGCCCTCGGCCGAGCCCGACGCGGCGGCCTTTTCGTCCGAGCTGAGGCAAGCCACTCGTTCCCGAGCGTCGCAACCAGAGTCTGCATGAGCGATACGCACCTCGCGCACGTCAGAGGAAATCGATTTTCTTAATTATACGATGACGCTGGAAATGAAGGAAGAAGACCCAAGGAGAGTAGAGAGGAAATGCAGGGCGATGAGGCGAAGGAATTGCTAGGGTTTCTGCGCAAGTGTCACTTGTTGCAAGTTCAGGTACTTGGGTAATTTTCTGTGCTTCGGAACGCATATAAAGGATTTCTTCTACAACGTCTCAATTGCTCTTTTTTCAGTTCTTTAGGGTTAATTCTCTCATCAATTTCGTTTATTTGGACAATGAGCATGGTAATCATGGTTTTGGAGCTTTGGTTGTTGTTGCAGTAGGTAGTAAACACTTTGATTTTTCCTTCATTCTCATAATTCTTCTTATGTGGCCTTAATAATTCTGCCGGTGCCAGTTATAGAATTCCGTTTCCGAGTTTCACCATGTCTTGGATATGAAGTCTCTTGTATTTCGAAGTTTTATCATGTTTTACTATTTAAAGAAATTCTTCGATTTTTGGGGCATTTGTTTGGGAAGGGCATATAGTTGTGAGTAAATGGCTCAGGCTGGGCCCACCTATGAACCATATGTTAGTATTCAGAATTTTTATGTGCTTACAAGTGTTTTTGGTTTATGAGAGCTTAACTTTGATATCTGCTTTTTCTTTCATTTTTAGCTATATAATTAATTGTAATTATCTGGGCAATAGCTTCCCTGTGTTGATGTATGCAAATCATGTCTTCATAAGAACGAGCATACTTTCTTTAAGCAGTATGTTATCTTTTTCAGAATAAGAACATTTGAAGCAAAGTAACATGATTTAATCGAAGAGAAATTCAGAAATATCTTCCCTGGTATTCATATTTTAATGGCATAACTTCTTTCATGTCCTCGATATGGTAAAACTTTAAATGATGTTTTAGAAGCCGAAGTTCATTTGAATTCTGTGAGTTTCTACCCTCACTCTTAGTACGTCAACATGATTGTTAATCTTTTAACGAATGGCTTTCTCCAATGTAATTGTCTTCTCATTATGCTGAAGTATTTGTGAGACAGCAATATACTCCAAGCAATTTGGCATTTTTGTGGTACTTAGCTTTGTATTTTTCTTCAAATAATAAAATATATCTAAATGCAGCTTAAAACCGCATATAAAAGGAAAGCATGGGAAACTCAACCTGCAGAGTGTTTTCAAGAGTACATGGAGTATATGGCTGAATCTATATTGGAACTGGTATGCTCTGTGAACTGAAAATTGTATGGTCTCATGGTGTAGGTTTCTTCAAATGTTAAAATTAGTAGGTTTTTTCATATGTCAAAGTTAGTGGGGGTTTTTCTGTACATTGAAGTTAACATCCATTTGTTTAATGCATTTGTCTGAAGTTCACTTCACCATGGTGGCTCAAAGTCCTGCAGATCTTTGAAGCATACGCTTGTCTATGTGCTGGTAATTCTTGCTTCCATTTATTACAGTGGAGTGTGAGAGTGTAATGATTCATTAATTTGACTGTCTGAAAATATTTCCAGGATTCCGGATGTCTTTTATCTTGGTGTCACTTGACAACATTACAGAATGATATTTGCTAGTAGAGCGTTTCTGGATAAGACTCGTTTTAGAACCAGATGGTTTAGTACTTAATCATTTGGTTCATTCAGCACCTAAATGCAATGCCTATTTTATCTGAAACTTACTCCCTTCCTTTAAATTTGACTTGCTTGGGCTGCAGTTAAATTGTTTCTGACAGTGTTTAACTTTACTTCAGGGACTTTTGTAAGGTCATCTTTGAGGGAGAGAGCTTTGGTCGTACTCAAGCTCTGGATGCTGCTGGGGGCAGCAGGACTTTACAAGTGAGCCAGTCATTTGACCAATTTAAAAGGTAATTAATCTCTTTACGAATTTTTTCAGAATGGTAATTTTTAGATGTTTTTCTGTTGATAGAAATTCTTCAACTCGCAGTTTCAGTGGATTCTGCTGCTAGAGATATTTACTGGCTTAATTTATTTAAACTGTTATCTTTTGTTGTGCCAAGATTTCAGCCTAGCTTGCACACTTATTTTATGCTTCCCATTATGTAAATTGTCTTTTTAGATTTACCTCTTTATCATGTATTAAAGAAACGAATTGAAAAAATCGGTTTTATTTTATCAAGAAAGTTTAATTGTGCTTAAAAATGGCTTCTAGAAGGTTCTAATTCATATCTCTTCTTTTAATTTCATGAAGCATCGAATTTGCAAAGCGGTGAAGGTTGTGAACTGTTAACGTTTTCAGCCATTGAGGAGATGGTCCCACCTCGCTCCACAGGATCTACTGATCCTGGATGGGAGCATGGCGTCGCCCAAGATGAGAAAAAGAAGAAAGTGAAGTGCAACTACTGTGGAAAAATAGTTAGTGGAGGCATATACAGATTAAAACAGCATTTAGCTAGACTTTCTGGGGAAGTTACTTATTGTACTAAAGCCCCAGAAGAAGTATATCAGAAAATGAAAGAAAATTTAGAAGGGTATCGAGTTGGCAAGAAACAAAAACCTGAAGATGAAGAACAAGGCTCCCCTGAGTTGCACTCAAATGATGATTTTGACGATGAGGAAGAAGCAACTGAAGGGAACAAAAGCAAGGGTAAGCAGGTCGCTGATGATAAAAATATGGTCTTACATTTAACCCCTCTGCGGTCAATGGGGTTTGTGGACCCTGGATGGGAACATGGTGTGGCCCAAGATGAGAGAAAAAAGAAGGTAAAATGCAACTACTGTGAAAAAATTGTTAGTGGCGGTATAAACCGATTTAAGCAGCATCTAGCTCGGATACCAGGAGAAGTTGCATATTGTCAAAAAGCCCCTGAAGAAGTATATCTTAAAATGAAAGAGAATATGAAGTGGCATCGCACAGGTCGTAGACAAAGGCGAACTGAAACCAAGGAGGTTGCAGCATTTTATATGCCCTCTGACAATGAGGAAGATGACGAAGATGAAGGATTGGTGAATGGTAGGAGTAAAGAAACCCAGGATGCCAGTGATAAGAGTATTACTGGTAACAACAGAGGCACCAGAAAGAGATACCGTGGGAGGTCCCCGAATAGTCGCACTATTGGTACTGAGCAGCAACTAAAGAAACAAAAGTTTGATACCATCATGAAGTCACCAAAAAGTCAGGCATCATTATCATGCAAACAAATGAAGGCAAAAGCAGGTTCTGATAAGAAAGCTCAAAAGGAGGTAATTAATGCAATCTGCAAGTTCTTTTACCATGCTGCTCTACCATTTAATGTGGCAAATTCCCCATATTTTCATAAGATGCTGGAACTGGTTGGTCAGTATGGGCATGGGCTGAACAGCCCTACAGATAGAATGATAGCAGGCCGATTTCTTCACGATGAGATTGCAACAATTAAAGAACATCATAAAGAGTTTACAGCTTCATGGACAGTAACTGGTTGCACAATTATGGCAGACAGCTGGAAAAATGTACAGGACAGAGTAGTGGTGAATTTTTTAGTATCGTGTCCACGTGGTGTGTACTTTGTTTCTTCAGTTGATGCTACAGATATATTGGAAGATGCTCCAAGTCTCTACCAGATGTTGGACACGGTTGTGCAAGATGTTGGTGAGGAAAACGTTGTACAGGTAGTCAACTCACTTGTTTTTGTTTCTAGTTTCTAGTTCTTCTTTGTTTTCGTCAGTTCTGTTTTTTCTTGTCTCTAAATGAATCAAATGTACAGGTGATCACTGAAGATACTGCAAACTATAGAATTGCTGGAAAAATGCTGGAAGAAAAGCGAAAAAGTTTATTTTGGACACCATGTGCCGCTTACTGTATTGATCGAATTCTTGAAGATTTTGTGAAGATAAAAATGGTCGGGGAGTGCATGGGAAAAGGCAAAAGAATAACAAAATTCATTTACAACCGTCCTTGGTTGCTAAATCTTATGAAAAAAGAGTATACATTTGGGAGAGAACTTGTTAGGCCTGCTGTAACTAGATCTGCTACAGATTTTCTGAATCTGCAGAGCCTGCTGGAGCACAGGAATGGTCTTAAAAGATTGTTCCAATCAGAAAAATGGGTATCATCTAGTTTTGCCAAGCTGGATGAAGGCAAGGAAATTGAAAAAATTGTCCTGAATACGCCTATCTTTTGGAAGAAGTTGCAATTTGTCAAAAAGTCAGTGGACCCTATTCTCCAAGTACTTCTGAAGGTAGACAATGAACTTGGGCTATCAATGGCATCTGTGTACAATGACATGTATAGAGCCAAACTTGCTATTAAGGCTATTCACGGTGATGATGAGCGTAAATATGGACCATATTGGACTGTAGTGGACAGTCATTGGAATTCACTGTTCCTCCATCCACTCTATGTTGCAGCATACTTCCTTAATCCATCATACCGTTATCGTTCTGACTTTTTAGCGGTATGAAATAGTAATTTGTTTTAAAATCATATGATTTTCTGTGACATGTTTTTCTATAATTATTTAAGCTATTACTTACTTTCTCTGTTCTACTTCCTACTTGTCTAGCATCCTGAGGTAATGCGAGGTCTAAATGAATGTATAGTTCGATTAGAACCAGATACTGGAAGGAGGGTAGCTGCGTCCATGCAGGTAGACGTGTTCTGGTGTTTCTTTTACTTGGTTTTAGTGTGATTTCTGAGACTTCTTCAATTACTTTCTTTCAGATAACTGAGTTTGTGTCTGCCAAAGCTGATTTCGGGACTGAACTGGCTGTCAGCACTAGAACCGAGCTTGATCCAGGTGATAGAAAAGTGTCATCTTTTAAATTCATTAATAGTTGGCGAATTCGTCCTGGTAGTTAGTTACTAAGTTATGTACATCATTTTAATAATTTAGCTGCTTGGTGGCAACAACATGGAATAAACTGCCTGGAGCTGCAACGCATTGCTGTGCGAATACTAAGTCAAACGTGCTCCTCATTTGGCTGTGAGCACAACTGGAGCACATTTGATCAGATTCATAGTCAAAGGCGCAACCGTATAGCTCAGAAAAGATTGAATGATCTTATGTATGTCCACTATAATCTGCGCCTTAGGGAACGGCAATTAAGGAAAAAACTTGAGGAGTCTGTGTCACTGGACAATGTTTTAGTAGAGAACCTTTTGGATGAGTGGGTTGTTGAGGTGGAGAAACCAGCCTTCCAGGAAGATGAGGTAAATATAACCTTTTGGCCTTATTTTTTGTCTTTAATTTTGCAAATGATTGTTATCCTTAACTTAGATGGGATGGCGTCATACTTGTAATGTAGGATATACTTTATGGTGAGATGGAACAAGTGGAGGCAGATGACATCGAGGGTAATGAGATAGAAGATATCGATGCAGAAGCAAGAAGGGAGGCCATGGAGACAGGAATTTTAACAGTTGTTGAACCACTGGACGTTCAACCCCCACTTGTTGCATCAAATGAGGATGAGGATGATGATCTTGATTTTCTAGATGAAGATTTTACTGATAGTTGATTTGGTTTAACCTGCCCCACATTTAAAGAGCCGATAAATCAAATTGTCGTTCTTTCAACTAACTGCTTCGATAAAAAGAGACGTCTAAGGCTTTCAAAAGCAAATTGGTTGATGTATGTCATGTAATTTTTAAATTTTGCTGAGAGGAAGTTGGGATCTGTAGTCTGGTTACATTGTCCTGTAATAGTATTCTTTTTCATGTTGTTGAAAGTAACTAGTCTCATACAGACCGTTGTAGTGGATTTGCATTCAATCGAGATCAGCCTGTAAATTATCTGGTTATTTTAGCTGCTCTTTAGAATCTTCAGTTCCAGCAGCCAATTCTTGTATACGTTAAATTTTTTATTGTTAAGAACAAATTTGATCTACAGAGCCTCAATATGTGGGTAGCTGTGAGGCCTGACCATCCGAGTGACAGGCATTGACATTTTCAAAATTTTGCCACAGCTCAGATGGGATACGACTGCCGCTTGAGAAACCGGAACAACATACAACTAGCCACAACTACTAGACACAGAGATCAGGTGTCAAGAGAATTTAAGCACCCAGCCATAATCCGGCTCATTCTGCAATGTGCGACTTATTTGCAAGGTTGGTTTATGCCCTTATTGGAAAAGCTTAGGTCAGTTCAAAATAGAAAACCTTTTCAACCCTCTCACTCTGCAATAAAACTCACAATCAAGACAATCCTGGACATTAAGACGAGAATGGAAATAGAACCTCTGCGTCCTGCAGATCATTGCATTCACAAGGAAGAGCAAATAATAAAACAAGACCAAACGAACATATTAGTTCATGTGTCTTCGAGCTTACAAAAGTATCCTGGAAACCAACGTACATGATTATACAAAAGCAAACTTAATGGCATGACCATTCTACTGAAGTTGGCCATTTGCTGTGATCTTCAAAATCTGGGGAAGTCATTATTTTCGTAGATACAAATGGGGGATTCCCTTTCTAAAAACAAGACCCGTCTCATTGTGGTCTTCAGAACCTGGAAGGCAGTGCCTTCAAAATCTGGGGAAGTAAATATTGCATACTCCTTAGTTCATTCAACTTACTGCATAAACTTTGTTAAACTGAATACGAAGCATCACCTCCAGATTTTTGTTGTATAAATGAATACGATGCAACCAAGACACCTGCTCAGTAAGGTCCCAAGATGATTTAATTGTCATGTGAATGGAATTGCCTCCATGTTCCAAAGATGCACGAGGTCGTCTAACCAGCCAAATTCTTTCCAGCAAATGGAAGCCATCTGGCTTTCAAAATTCAAAGCTGACTATTTCCATCTTCACATGGAGATCATCTGATTACTTAAATGCTGCAACTAATTGATATATTCAAACAGTTCAAAACATGATGTCACAAGCACTTCAAAAAGTTCAAAACAAGTAGAAAACTTCCAACTAAACATTTCTCTGTGACCGAATAGAGAAATCAAAGTCGACCATTTAGATCCTCACAAGAAGGTCAGCTGATTAAACTAGTTGATTTGCATTCATGATGTTCAACCCACTATCCAAAGAACTTCATATAGTCCAGCGAATGTAGTAAGAACTTGATATAGTTCAACCAATGCAGAAAGAACTTTCTATAGTTCAACCAATGCAGAAAGAACTTTCTATAGTTCAACCAATGCAGAAAGAACTTTCTATAGTTCAACCAATGCAGAAAGAACTTTCAATAGTTCAACCGATGTAGTAAGAACTTTCTATAGTTCAACCAATGTAGTAAGAACTCCATAGAGTTCAAACCATGATCTAGTAAGAGCTACAGTCTTCCAATTGGACATTGCTTTAATCCTGATTGAGATTAATGATTCAAAAAGAATCGATAGGATAGACACACATCCACTGAAAGATCACTAAACCAATTGCAGTACCAACGAGTATATACTAAGGCAAGAATGCATAGGTTGCGCAGCAATTTTACTGAACGGCAGATCTACAAAACCAAGAAAATGAGACCCTGCCGCATATCCCTGATCTAACCAACCTGTAAATTCCTCGCTTCCAGCACACATAAGTACCATCTTTTTAACAATCTTACCATATGTTTTACCCTTCCGCCTATGTAACTTAACAAATTCAAGTAGCAGCATAAACTGCATCTATTTTAGAGGTCCATTTTTCAGCTTATCTGTGACTAGTAGAAGCCCGGATTTCTGAATTAGCTTCAGGACCTTCTCCTTGTAAAATGATTAAGTCGTAGAATCAATGCTGGCATCCAACACATTGATTGTTAAAGGCTGCCAGCCAGAGGGATGAGGAATGACCCACTTCTTGACAGTGATAATCATATGTAAAATCTGGAAAACTTCACCCAGAGTTGAGTCTGTCAGACATGTACTCTTCAGTATCGCAGCCGCTTTATACCTATCAATAGAGTCCAGTAGAAAGAAAGCACCACATTAAATCTTGCTCATTACAAACCAAAGATAAAATCTTAAACATTAGCAGAAAAATTATGAGAACTTTACCTGCAAGGAGAAGCCATCATAGTGGCACGCCCACCTACAGATGTTATAAACTTTTTGACAGCTTCACACCGCTGCTTGCCTTTTTTTATATTAGTATTGATAGGGTTTACACACTGCCACAGCTTTTTACCCTTTGGAATATAAACCTGCAAAGCACCTCCAGCACTGTACAACACTACTAACTGTAGCTCAAGAGCATGAGATAGCGCTGTTTTAACATCAAAATTTGGCTGATTAAGTTCTCCATAGTGGATACAGTCAGCTATATTTCCCTCAGTAGGAACTATCATCTCTTCTTTAAGTGACTCCAGGGCTAACAAAATGGTTCCAGCTAAACCAAGATCACAATTAGAAGGTTGGGGATTCCCAGCAGCAGCCCCTTGTCCAGGGGAAGTGGTCTCTCCCATGGCAGGTGGACGTACGGCCTGATATTCTGGGCCACGAGGGTATTGGCCACCAGATGGACGAGGATGAGGAAAAAATGGCGGAATGCTTGGAGGAATATCAGAAAAATTCTGGACTCCAACAGGCCGTTCAGAAAAGTTTAATCTATTGATATCAGGTACACCTGCTGAAGGACCTGAGGTAAAGGTTTGTCCATCAGGCATAGGTGGCCATGGATGAGAACCATTAACAGATGAATATGGAGGACGCAAATTTCCAGAGGCATATGTCGGTTGTGCTGTAAAGATATCACTTGGTCTTAATGGTTGCGGAGAATACAGATTTTTCATATTATCAGGGACAGAACCCCCATTGTTCCACAAAAGATCAGGATGAGGTGGACCAATGTTATGAGTGGGTGCAGCTGTTGTTTTGGGCGTATTGTGTGTAAAAAAATTATGAGGAGCTTCATTGAACGGCTTGCCATGCATGTAGATAGATTGGTGAGAGCCAAAAGTGGAGGGTGGTCGTTGTGGCATGTTTTGTCCAGAAGTAGGTAAATTCACTGGAGGTGGCTGAGAAACAAAAGAGCTTGCTCCTGTAAAACTAGCTCGCGTGTTCTCTACATATTCAGTATTAGACAGTCCTGGTGCAGGTGTTGGATTTTGAGAAACAGCAGGCTTCCAAATAGGATTAGCTTTATCATAATTGCCAGAGGTAAACCCATCTTGAGTTCCACCAGTGTACTGCTGAAACTCGGTACTTGAGCTCCTTGATAAGTTGTATTGAGAAAGGTTTCTCGATGGCTGTTTTACTTTATACCTATTTTCAGCTCTTCCATCACCGTACGGCTTCTGGCTCCCCAAATGGGGGCTATCAGAATTTACAGGTCTAAAATCTGCATTTGATGTCATATTATTACTTGGCTGTGATGACTCACAATTTGATAAGGGAGAACCCCCTGCCACAAGACTTGTCCAAAGCCAAACATTCTTTGCTGCGGCTACAAGAGGTGCAGATACATTTTGAGGTTGTGCTAGAAGGATGTTATATCTTCTCAGACGTAACTGATGGAGAGCATTAGAAAAGTCACGATCACCGGAAATCAGCAAATAATTCGCTGGAGCAGGATTATCAACGGCCCAGAACAACATGTCAACAAGAATTTTTTTGTCGCTGGCATCTTTAACACCTGAATGTAATGGGTGTAATAAAAGTGAATAATAGCAAAGAGCAGAAAATTGCAAAAATATGTTTGACTTAAAATGAAAAGTGGCCAGTATAACTTAATTGGGAAATTATAAATCGACGGATAACAACTACGACTTTTATGATACGACCAAATCAAAATGAACTCATATATTCATTAGTAATGGATATGAATTAATTTTAATAATTAAATCTACACCAAAGAAAACATATTTTTCCTGCACAGCTAGGAAACAATTGAGTGATTACGTCAACCAATAGATGGATTTAGAATCTGAAGGCACTAAATTTTAAGGATTTACTGTCATATGACTCAATTCTTCAAGCTAAGATGAAAACAGAGAGTTAAAAAAATAAATAAAAATAAAAAATAAAAACACAGAGTCAATCTAGATAGATACCATGAAAAGCAATTAAGGATAGTTGCAAAGAGCTTAAGGATTAGCCACTTATAAAGATGCTTCCTAACTTTGGGTAGTCATTTTGCGATAAAACTTGGACCAACTTTAACTTTGTATCATAGAAGATGCATACATAGGTTAAGAAAAAGTATTCTAAGGTAAATAAACTCACATGGATATAATCCTTGTAATTTTAATTTATCACTTTTGAATGAATCTGTACTAAACTTTAACAGGGCATTGCCCTCCATCTCCAAAAAGAAGGCAGACATGTATTGAGTGCTGCATGGATCTAAGTTTAAACGAGACCTCCTACATGGGATTGTTGCAAGCAAGTGGAACAATACTTTAAGAGAGACGGAGAGAACTGGAGGGAAGTAGAAAATGCTGACTATACTAGAAGAGAAGAATTGAAGGATTTAAAATATTTTTAAAGAAAACACACTATCAACTAAACACAAACGAGGTTATGATTTCATGTCACAAGAGCAAGTTGTTCGACCAAAAAACCCTAAACCTTAAATCATAAATTCCTTCTAAAAGATAAACAGAATAAAAGGGATAGTTCAATTCAAGTACAAAAAGCCTTCTGCAAAAAGGTGGTTATACCTGCAGGAACATGATTCAGCGCGATGCCAGTACTGGAGAGCGCATGCTGCACCGCAGCGGGTATCTTGTAGGTATCACCGTATGCGCTAATTGTGAGCGGTCCTCGGTAGTCCATTCTCTCCAGCGCCATGCTTATATTCTGAGCAATCGCATGGGGATCGCATCCTTTCGGCACGTGGCAATTCTCTATATCCCACCACACGGAAGTCTTCGAAAGAGCGTACTCTCCACCGGAATTCGACGGCAACGATGACGACGCCGACCCTCCGTTTGTCGATCCACCGCCCATGTCGCACGATAGGGTCGAACAACTTTGCCCCCTTGGATCACTCACTCGTTTCTCAGCTGCCTATTACCGGCGCCCTCCAACGTCTTGGAGGAACTACAATCTCCGCGAGAAACGGCGATTTTGCTGGATTTTTTGCGACTACGGTTAGCTGAACGAGTAGGTTTTATAATGATATGTTCGTGTCCACCAAACTGGGTGATTTTTCTCCGAATCAGTACGAGAAGTCAAGGTTACCTTCTTTCCTTTCTCGGTCTCTTCCCTCAATCAAGAGCCGAATAACCTCGATCCATCTACAGATTTTTACATAATATATACCAGAAATAGAAACACTCAACAAACTTTACCCCAAGAAAAATCGTTGTACCTCGATAACGAGTTAAATCAACTCTCAGCTCTCAAACCTCACGAACTCCTTTTTTTCCCCCTTTCTCGGTCTGACTTCTTCAACAACAACAGATCCACCTGAATCAGCCTCCGGCAATAGTCGTGGTGATAGCGTGCGCTGGCCGTCGGAATTTCGTATCCGGTAACAGATATGGCGGCCGTCGATTCCCTCTCCTCGAATCGATCATCTTGCTTTTCGATCGCGTACTGGTTCCTCTCTGTTACTTCTTTTGATTTGCCCTTTTCGAAAGAGAACAAAAAAACGTCGAGTCGAGTGACCGCGGCCCACTCTCCGCTTCCAGCGCGTCGGTTAAGCAGCGCGGCGGCAAAATTGACATAAATGCCCATGCGTAGCACGTCCGTCGTGTGCAGTCGAGTCCACTGAACAGACTTCCTAGAAGAAACAGCATACGTGGGTCCCACCATTCTATCCAATTGGAAAGCGCTGCTACGTCTGACTGGCCCCACGTCCCGTGGACTGGACCGTCGTTCAAAGTTGAAGTCTTCGGTCTTCCAAAATTGGCCACACGTCCCGTGCCAGCGCTATCTCGTTTCCTTAGCAGGGAAGGCTATAAAGTCCATATTTATATTTTATTTTAGGAAAATAAATCTATTTTAATTTACATGAAACAACTATATGAACTATTGCATTCAAAAACGAAGATGTATATAATGATGGTTGTGTAAACAGATTTTAAATAAAGGTTAAATGTGCACAAGTAGCATTCTTCAAAAATATCTAGTTACTTAGATAAGTGGTATCCTTTATTTATATTTGTAGGTGTCTTTATTCTTTTATGAAAAATGCTAATTGCACCTATACATATTAATTATTTGATATACGCATAACCAGCCAATTCTAAACACACTTGCATAAGGTTATCCTTTATAATTTAAGATTTCATAAAATAAGAAATATTTTATTATTTTTAAAGTTTTCTAATTATCTAGTTATGTCAAGTACTTCGCATAAGTACTATTGCCTAGATTTAGCTAGTATTACTTTTCTTTTATTTGACTTTTATTGTCAAAAATATATGAGGGAGTGAATTAGTGTGAGAGAAGTAGGGAAAAACCTTCACAAATTGAGCGGTGATATAAGTTCTGTAGCTTTTTACATCTTGACATGGGGTCCATGTTATACTTCAGGTAAGAGAAAACTCGGAAATAAAATCTGTAAAATTTTAATTTTCTAATAAAATATTATCTACCTATTCTATGAGTAAACCCTAAATCTTAAATTTTCTCTCACTTAGACCACCAGCAGCCATGTCACCCTAAACCTTAAACTCTAAATCCTAAACCTTAAACCCTAAATCCTAAACCCTAAACCCTCGGAAGTCAAATCAAAAAATTTTGATATCATTTTTCATTCTATAATTAATAAGGAAAATGCTAGCTTGCACAAAACCTATCTAAGATACATGACGTAACTGATCAATTCGAAACACAGTTGGGTTTATCTTTTAGAATTTAAGATTTTATATATATATATATATATATATATATTAAAGTTTTCCTATTGGCAGCTAGAATTACTTTTTTAATAATTATAATATATATCAGTGTTTTAAAAACCAATCTGGACCGGGTCTAACCTGGTCAAACCGGAACCGAATGCTTTCTTGGTTTGATATGAGTCCAGAACCGTTTGGGCCTCAAAACATAATACCTGCCTACCATGTGTGGGAGGCGGGTTTCGAACCCACTAGTTGTTTTGCCATTAAACTATACTCACCTCTGTAAAATTTTTTTCGGTTGATGGCTGGTCCAGTTTTTAAAACATTGGTATATATAAAGTAATTAAAATATTACGTGAAGTTAATAGGACTTTAGTGAAATAGTAAGTACTTATATTTGTACTTATAATTTCGACATTCAATAGGAATTGACTGAAAATCGAATAACTCCATATTGGATGAGCCTTGCTTGATTTTATAACCCCTTAAAAAGTCATATATTTTAGACAATTTTTAAATAAACAGTATAACTATAAAGAAGATAGTTTTTTTATCCGATAAAGAATAGTCATACAATTTTTTTCTACAGAATAATTTCTCTAAAACCTAAAGTGAATTCTACACATGAGATCTCCAACTATATATAAGACCTCCAAAAGAAAGGACTACAAACCCCAAAAAGAGGTTGCTCCACACTCAATCTATAACCTTTAATTAGCTACGAACGGCAGCCGTACATTAAAGTAATTTTATTATAGTAATACTGTAATACTACCCAGGCAGCCGTACCTTTGTTAATAAAATAGTAACATGATATTTAATAGCATAATTGCTCATTACTTTAGTTTATTCACTAGAATGTAACAATTATTTTTTCTTTATTACTTCATCGCAAGTGGTAATTTTGTTTAAGATTGAACAATAAATAACAACATTATTTGCATTAGCCGTAAGCAAGTTTCAAGCACAATATCTCCAACTAGAAGACTCCAAAAATAAATTAACACGATAAAAACTAAAATGAGATACTCTCTTAACAGTCACAACTTGCTAATACCCCTAGGTAGGTATGTTTCTAGTTGGCTTGTACAAAATAGTTATTGTGCCAAGATGCAATTAGTATCTTTTTAGTATTCTCGCGGGGTTAGTCCAAAGAGAAAATGATGTTAGGTGTGCTGAGAGAATTCAAGAAAATTTAAAATTCTACTTATTTAAGAGTGACTAAAAATTCTGACAGTGAGAATTCAACGTCTCTCCTAAATTTAGAGAAAATTCAGTTTCATACTATATTCCACTAACCCAAAAATGTATTTTTCCTGAGATATTTATGTCCCCGACACTAATATCCCGTGCACCCCCCTAAATGTACCGGTCATTATTCTTTATATTATCCCGTAAATGACAACTTTAATATAATAATTTTTAGTATTTTTAGTTTTTTTAATGATGGCTACACACATCCTTTCCTTTCTCGTGAGACGAACCCAAGATCGGATCAGAAATACAAAAGAGCCAAACCAAAGACCCAACTCACCCAATTCCCTTG
The DNA here is from genome assembly GCA_022405105.1 of Aristolochia contorta. Taxonomy (NCBI): domain Eukaryota; kingdom Viridiplantae; phylum Streptophyta; class Magnoliopsida; order Piperales; family Aristolochiaceae; genus Aristolochia; species Aristolochia contorta. The sequence continues at coordinate 22,177,330 of CM039664.1, forward strand.
TGTCTCTGGCCCAGAGCCAATAATAGGTCTCATTTATTTCCAATAGTTTCTGGAGTTAACATATCAATTTATTGTAATTTATGTATCCCTTATAAGAGTGCTCTCCACTCTCCCGCCTTTTGAACACGGCGGGAGATTTAGGCTCTACTTTTCTGAGGCCGGCGAAACCGGAAAAATAGAACGAGGCGAAAAATAAAACGCCGTGTGCCTGTGTTATGTCTGAAGCATCCTACGGAGCATTGAACAAGCGAGGCTCTTTCCTCGATTAAGCTCGAAGCTGTTTTCTTCTGCATCAAGGCAACTGAGTGCAAAGGGATTTCGCCGCATGCCGTCAGTTTCTTCGTCATTGAGGTTGCCGAAACACCGGTATTAATTCTCTTTACTCTCTTATATCTGCGTGTCCATCTTCTCCGGCGTTTCTATACCTTTTAAATGCCATATGCTGTGCGGTTGCATTTATGCTTACTTGTTTATGGTTCTTCCGTGTTTGGTTTAGTTTTGAGCTCGTGGTTGCAGCGATTATGAATCATTTTTGTGCGTAACTGATATCGATAGAATGACAAATGTTTTCCGATCTCATTTGTGGATTTTATGGATTAGAATTTTTCATTAAATAGAGAAAACTTTTTCATTTAAAAGCGATATAATTGTAACAATTTCCTACCATAACGCTGCCTTTTGCAATTTATAGTATTTATCATTGTCATAAATTTAAAACTAATTACGAAAGTTTATTTAATAGTTTTATTGACAAAGTAAAGACCTGATATCCGGTTAATGATTTTCACATAGATTTCTTCGACCATTGAGTTTTTTATCTTATTTTTTATCTTTCTCAATTATACTTTTTACATCTACCCAGACATGACAATTGCAGTTCCTTTCAAATGTTGTTACCACTTTCTCCATGCAGCAAAAGAATAGAAGAATCCATATTTCAGTTCATCTTCTTTTTTTTTTTTTTTTTGAAATTCTGAAGTTGTAAAATTCTTTTCCTTTGCTCAATTCCGTTGTTTCATTCACAGCCACTCGCTGCAATAAGAGGATGGATCGACTTTCCCAATGAGATACTCCTTTCGTGCTGGTTCTTCTCAATTGACATTCTTGATTCCCTCTTTCGGAGGTTCCACTATTCATTTCAAGAAAATTGCACAATATCCGGTGCCTTTCTCACAATTTGATGTTTCAGATACCCCTACAGGGGGTATATTTCCTCAAAGATCAATTTTGAAGAAACTTAGTAATGCTCAATCTACCTCAACCTTCTCACAAATTCAGGGAGAATCACTTCCAGGTAAGTTAAACAAAGAACCCCTAGCTCAAGACGGTGTAGTTGAGGTTATTTTAGGAAATCGAAATAACCCAAAATGGGCACTTAGTTATTATCAAAAGGCCAAGAAGGTGGTGGGTTTGGCTTCTGGTGTCGAAGCCTTATGTTGCCTGCTTCACATCCTTGTGCATCATGGAAACTCTGACGATGCTCAGAAGCTTATTAAACAATCAATTTCAAGCAAGTATGGCCCAAAAGGAGGTTTTCTTGTTAATCAACTGATAGAGAGTTCAAAGAAATGTCAATCAGATACTAGTGTGTACAGTTATGTGTTGGATAGATATATACATGTGGGACGGGTCAATGATGCTTTGGCTGGTTACAATTTAATGGTCAACAATATTATCTACCCAGGAATTGCTTCCAGAAATTTTCTCTTGTCAGCTTTAGCGAGGTTGAATTGCATACCGAAGGTCAAGGAGTTGTACTGTGATATGCGTGTGAGAGGCATGGAGTATGACTGTTTAACTCTAAGTATATTGATGCATGCTTGCCTGAAGGAAGGTCAACCTACAGAGGCTGAAGGTTATTTTGAGGAAATGAAAGCACGTGGAGTTAAACTTGATTCTATTGCATATAATATTGTAGTGCAGGCAGCTTCCATTAGACTAGATACAATAAAGGCTTGTAATTTGTTGAAAGAAATGAAAAAATTGGGCCATGATCCAAGTGCGGTTACTTATGAAAATGTTATTGGGGCTTGTGTTAAGCAGGGTCATATGGAAGAGGCTCTGAAATTGAGGAATGTAATGCTGAAACATGGTCATCCACTAAATGTGGTGGTTGAAACAAATCTCATGAAGGGTTTTTGCCTCAAGGGAAAATTAGACAATGCTTTTGACCTGATTTCTAACATGGTTAAGAATGGAGTTGAACCGAATAATGTATCATACTCTGTCCTGATTGAAGGTTGCTGTAGGCGAGGAAATGTGGAAAAAGCAAACGAGTTTTATATTCAAATGAAGCAGATGGGATTATCTCCAAATGTCTTCAATATCAACTATTTAATTAGAGGGTTCCTGGAATATAAAAGGTGGTCAGAAGCTTCCAAGTTGTTTGATGAGGCAGTGAGCTTTGGGATTGCCAATATTTTTACGTATAATAATCTCTTGTGCTGGCTTTGCAAGGAGGGAAGCATGAAAGAAGCTTGTGATTTATGGGATAAGATGTTGAAGGCAGGTCTGGAGCCAACTATTGTCTCCTATAACAGTTTGATTCTTGGTTACTGTAAACAAGGGACGATGGAAATTGCAAAAGACGTGTTTTCAGGAATGTTCCAGAAGGGGATTAAGCCTAATGTTAGAACGTACACCACTTTGATAGATGGATATTTCAAGAAAGGGGAGATTGAGCAAGCATTTGACATGTACAATCAGATGGTTGGTTTGGGACTTTCTCCAAATGATTTTACTTTCAATACTGTCATAAATGGAATGTGTAAAGCTGGGCTAACATCATATGCAGCTAATATCTTGAAGACATTCATGGATGAGGGCTTTACTCCCATGTGTATGACTTATAATTGCATTATTCGTGGTTATATGGCTGAAGGGAACATGAGATCGGCGTGGGACACTTTTGACTACATGTGTCAAAGTGGGATTTCCCCAAATGTTGTTTCCTACACTTGTCTGATTGATGGATGCTGCAAACATAACAATCTAGATCTTGCTTTGAAGGTGTGGCAAGAAATGCACAGTAAGGGTCTTGCATTTGATGTTGTTGCATACAATGCTTTAATTGATGGATGTGTAAAAAATGGAAATATGGAAACTGCACTTAAGCTTTTTAGGGAACTTCGCGAAGTAGGTTTGGCTCCCATAACTGCTGTCTACAACAGCTTGATTTGGGGCTATTGCCACCTAAATAATGTGAAAGCAGCAGTTAACTTGCATAACGAAATGCAAAAGGAGGGGATTCCTTGTAATTTAGCTACTTATACTACACTAATTGATGGTTCACTAAGAACTGGAAATGTAACACTTGCAGTGGAGAACTATGCAGAAATATTGACAAAGGGGATTAAGCCTGATATTATTACTTACAGTGTTCTTATAAAAGGTCTTTGCGATAAGGGACAAATTGAGAATGCAATGAAAATATTTGATGAAATGGGTAGAACAAATATACTACCCGATGTTTCTATTTATAACTCTTTGATTGCTGGGTACTTCAGAGGTGGAAATACTGATGAGGCTTTCCGATTGCATTATGAGATGCTTGACAAAGGGGTTGAACCTAGTGCTGAGACCTATGATATCCTAGTAAATGGAGGATTTGATGGCAATGTCTCCATGCCTGTTACTTAGTCCACCTGTCACATATCAAGTTAAAACGGGATTTACATTTCCATCCAATTGGGATTAGATCTCAAAGAGGATGCCTATGGTACTCAAGCATGTGCTTCAAGGTACTCTCAGACCCCAATTGTTGCGTCTTGTAGTAAGTGTATTTGCTGGCTTCATTTTGGGTTTTGAAATTTAATAACCTTGGGTCTATAGTATATTAGATTAAAGATATTGCGGCCCATGTTAGTGGCCTTCTCTTCAAGTCCATCTCCATCTTCCTACCTTGAGCACCATCTGCCTAGTTCATATGGTTTGGTATTGATATACCTTGGTCCCCTACCCCTGAAAGTGAACATATCTATCTGTTGAACTCTAACTCTCTCTCTCTCTCTCTCATTCCGCTTTTTGCATATTCAACTCCATTGTTTTCTTGACTTCTCTCTCTAGGTAGCATTTCACAAAAGAGTCTAAATACTTATAAACATCATTTATTTATTCTTTAGTGGCTCATTGTACTCATTACTGTGTCTGGTTTCTCTGCAATCCTTTTCACAAGAAACTGTAAACTGTGGTTATTCAATCAGAAGCTTATTGCTGATAATCCACCACAACCTCCTTCGCTTCTTGGGTCTCAGTTTCAAGGTGAGAGTATATTTATTGTGTTACTTAGATCTTTTTAGTGAATTTATTTCAAAATATTGATCGGATAGTCTCAATTAAATTCTACGACCTCTGTAGAGAGTGTTCTCAAAGAGCGTTACATTGACGAGGCAAGGATTTAAACAGCGCGTATATGGAGACTCACAAAGAGAAACAATGGTATGATGATTCCCAACAAGTTGATTAAGCTGTTTTTTGACTAAATGTAAAAGATTATCTTTTGAAAACTAGTTCAGCTTGTTCATGTTTTAAATTCTTATCTTGTTTCTATTTCCTACTCCAGTGAACCCGGAGTTCAGGATCTTATATTGTGCTTATAATGGATTGAGTTCTCTGAAATCCCAGTGTCTTTTCTAAGGCTCTTCAAAATCGAGATCTTGCATGTGCTAGTATTGAGTTGATGGTTTCATTTGGTTCTCTGTCTCACTCTCTCTCTAACTTCTTGCAACTATTTTTTTTTTTGAAGAAAAGGTGCTCCTTGCTTTAACTTATTAAATACTAATAAGTATAGAATTGATTTGTCCAATTGATTATAGAATGGAACAGCATTATGTAACATATATTCTAGTTGGAGCTGGCACGATCAGTTAATGACATCAGTCGCCTGTAGTTGCACTTAACAGGAAAAGCGTTAGTTGTACTACCACTATTCGATGCTCATCTCTACTTCTACTACTACTGGTTTTTTATTTTCTTGAGATTTTTTTCCTTCTTTAACTATGTTGGGTTTGATTGATTGATCCATTAATTATTTTTAGTAGTTTAAACTGCGATTGGTTGGATGCTAAATTGCTTATTGCCATTGCTCCTAATTTTATTTATTAAATTTTGTGTAACTTTCGAAAAAAATTATTAAATTCTCTCTCTTTGCCTTCGTATTCCCCTTTTATTATCTTTATAATCTTATGAAATGTTCAGCATATTGTTGGTCTACATTGCTCTTGTTATTTATGAAAGATCGATGCAGCCATCTTAGAAAGTGGTAAGTATTGATGATCTTCACAAATACCTCATGACAGAATCACATGTTAGAAAGTGCATGACAGTCTTGATGAAGCAAGATAGTCATCTATGAAGGAACTTGTGTAGTTGTTTTCAAGGCTTGTATTTCTTAGGGGACTTCTATAGCTTAGTTTCGTTGAGTGATTGAATGAATTTGTTTTTTTGTCTTATGTATGAGTGTCTGCTCTGTAGCTTTTTAATTATAAAAATTATTATTTTATTTACTTCTTTTCCTTGCGTTTCTTACATCCACATGCAAAGTAAAGGACCTTAGATTTGGGTTAAGTTGCACTTATGCCCTCCTCTTCTTCGTATGATTCTTATTTTTCTGATTCTCGGCACTTCTTCCTTACAGGTGGAGCACATTTTATACATCTTGGAGGAGACTTAGCATTCCTCATCTTAAGATTGCATAAAGCGAGTACCTTGTGATTCATACCAGAATTACACTCTCAAGGAAAAGATCTTACTTAACTTTCAAAAAAAAAAGGAAAAGATAAAATACCTTTCAGTATCGTATGCACATCCATGTTAGATGCAAGGTATCAATTCTTTGATTTTTCTCTACGTATATTTTATTTTCTTTTGTTACCTAACGGATGTAGACTGAAATTGTCATTTTATGGATTTATGATACTGTTTGCAGTTGTGCAGAAGGTGAAGGAAACCAAGCGCGCTATACTTGGATATGATAATTTATTTCTTCTTTTGTTACTCATAAACAACCAGAAGGTGAAGGAAACCAAGCGCGCTATACGTGGATACGGTAATTTATTTCTTCTTTTGTTACTCAAACAACCAAGTCGAAGCTTTCAAGAAGATCGAGACTTGAACGACACTGCTGCAGAAGGATTGGAGAAAGAGCTGGGCGCAGTGAATAAGAGACAGTAACCCCTTGTATCAATGCCATAACCCTTATAGAGCTGTAAGAAGAGCCGAATCTGTGACTTATCTCAGGCCTAGTTTATGACAGTAACCTGCTCTGAACGATGTTGCGTTCTATATAGATATATTAGTATACTCTATTTTCCCCGGTTGCCATGGACAGAAGGCCGAAAAGACCATGCGTAAAGCCGTATTAAATTGGGTTTTGCATTACCAGCGTCATACCATATGAGGACTCGTAAAAGCAAACGCGAGCTGTTGACAAATTCTTGGTTTCCAGCAATATGTCATGGAAGAACACTATTCATATAATATTGCATTTTGAACTCCACTGGAACTTCGCAGATGCAAGCGAACAATGAATAACGAATGCTTAATCAGGTTTTGAAATTAGTAGAAGCCCAGAAAAGCCTACAAGCACCGGAGGTGTATTTGTCTAAATATCGCTTAATCTGCCAACACAAAGTATACCATGAAGCAACAACAATCATGGTAAAGGCTCTTCCGAGTTCCCCAGTCGGCTCAGATGAAGGTATGCATCAGTTCCTGCCAACAAACACAAGTTATGTGAGGAAAAAATAAGTGCAAGACCTTAAGTAAGAGAAGATATTGGCAACTGTATAAAAAAGGTTCTGTTTAATTTTATATTTGTCCACATAAACATCTTTACCGTATCCTTCCATTGAAATAATCTGCAAATCTCCTCCAAAATATCGAGCATATAGTCGGCTTATAGGGAGACCATAACCATATCCAGCCATAGTGACCCCTTCACCTGCTTCTTCAACATCATCACAATCAGAGAGAGGATTCTTTGCTGTGCTATAAAGGTAAGTGAATATCTTGGGGAGACCACTTCTTGGAATGCCGCCCCCTTCATCTGATATCTGAGTGAAACAAAAAAACCAAACAGTTAAGTACAGGAGTTGGCGAAAACATTCAAGTTTGAAATCTCAACTATTGCTTTTGGATAATTTGATAAAGTCATCGATAGACACTTCTAGGAAATGCTGAGAGCAGATACTTGTGAAAAGAAATAACAAACAGCTCATTTTCAATAGCACAAGTGCAGAACATCAAACTCCAGCAGTCATCACCAGTTATGCTGAAGTCAAGTTTCGCTTATCCACAAGCATCTTGGTATAAATCTAGAAATAAAGTATTAAATAGAAAATATAAAATGCATCGAACCTTTATAGTGACGTCTTCAATTCCATCAGCTACTATGATTCTAACAGGAGGTGGGTTTCTGTCAGCATTCATAAATCTTTCTTGGACAGCGCGAAGAGAATTTTTTACTAGCTCAAACACCATAAGATGCAGGTGTGAAGGCACATATCTGAAACAAACAGTGAATTAAGAGAATAAATGATATCGCTGTGGTGAAACATATAAACTACAACTAAGAATTATGTTGGGCTGGAAAAGCATACGGAAAGGTGAAATTGGGATCTCCATATATTTCAACTTCAGGGGCACTTCCATATTCCCTTAAACAGATGGAACGAGCATCCTGACTAGCAGCTTCTGCAACTACCATAAGAGACATCTTACAATGAATTTGACCCACAACGCCAGGCTGAGGGTCGGGATCATGCAAAGCAACATGTTGTCCTGATTCCAATACAAGATAAAGAAGCTTTAAGTTTTGCAAACAAATACTCAAAGAGTTAAAATGCCAAATGATGAAAATGAATAAAAGAGGAGAGGCAAACAAGAGAAAAAAGACCAAGACAAGCAACCTATGAGCATGCGTATCCCAATTCGTGACAAATAAAAACGATCAAGAAATTGGTGAATCTCCTCTAGGTCTTGAGGAACACCCTTTGGGTTCAACTCTTTCTTCAACTGTTGAACACCCAAAGCCATTGCAGGAACAACATTGTTGTGGCGCACTTTAATCATCTTAATCATTTGGGTAAAAGCAAGCTCATCACTTGAATCCCTGATGTCCGGGAAGGACCTCAAATCACGAAAAGAATCCAAATACCAATCACGAACCTGAGATACGGAAGGTAGTTCAGTTAACCTAGCAGAGGTTATAAGAAATAAATAGCTAATTGAAGGATTCCTTTCGTTACTCATTCATGAGAAGAAGTGTTTGTTCATGACTGCAAGCTCCACTGCAAAACGGAGATGATACTAAGAACAGGATACCAAAGAAGGTAGATAGTACCAAATATTTTGCACCATCATATGTTGTCTGAAACACTTAGACTAGACAATGAGAATTTGAGCATGATAACTTGCAAAAAAGCCAGTAAACAATGGAGTATCAAAAGCTCAGCAATCATAATTGAATAAAATTTAGACTTCTATAACATAATAAATCATGCTTGAACAGGGGTATCAGTTTAGGATCAATACACATTTAATATACCATAGCAAATCTGCTATCGCCAAACAAAGAAGCAACAATAGAAGTGATATCGGTCACCTACAGATTCTCCAAGAAAAAGCATCAAACCGCTCTAAATCCATGACGAGGTACAATACTTCATGGAACCGAAAAGCCTCACTCATGATCAAAACAGAGAAACAGAAAAACGCACAAGCAAGTCCACATAACAGTACTCAAGCCTATTCAAAAGATAAATGATACACCAAAGCCAAAAACTAAATGAGAAAGGAAATAATAAAAAAAAAACTACAGCAAATAGTAAAAAAATTTCACTTGTGTCAACGACAATGCCTGGGCATCCAGTAACTGCTTAATAGATGGCAGGAGCAAAGACATGCAACACCCGAATTATAAAGACCTTGATCCTAATGAAGACACGATATAAGGTGAGTCGCACCCAATTCAAAAAACCAAAGCAAAAAGCAAGAAGCCAACCAAATCGCTTCCATATCGAATGGAGCGACATATATTAATGACAATAATTAAGCCACATTTGAAGAGTAAGATATATTCATATAAGACAATAAAAAAAAAGAAGAAGAAGAAGTTGAAAGAGAAAATCATGCGTCGGAACGAATCTCAAAAAATAAAAAAAAATTATTTAAGGCTAAACAGTCGATAAGTAAAGATGCGCTACAGAAGCTTCGAACTCACAAAACTAGTCCGTAGCTATACATAAACAGTAGAGTGTCTGAACAACTGAAAATAAGGATCCGGAATCCTCGAAGTGCCCAAAAGATCGCTTCTGCATACCAAAAAGTACCACAAAAAAGCGCCAGAAAGCCTACCACAGCTGAAATTCACTCAAATTCTTTAATAAACCAAGATTAACCGAACGGAACCCAAACCAAAAGCACCTTCAAAACAGCAGGTTTCTCCGAAAGCCCAGAAGGCAAGCTCTCCAGCTCAATAGCCCTCCTCGCAATTCGAATTGGAAGCTCCTTGTGCAAAAACTGGGCGGAGATTAACAAGTTCCTCTCGATGGGTTTGGAGCCGAATTCCATCATATACTTCAAACTCACCCCCGTCTGCTTCATTCCTCCCCATCTCTGCACTTCATCTATCAAGGCCTTCGAAAAAGACTCCGAAGCCTTCTTGACCGCCATGTCTGCTCCCCCTCGTTCGCATCAATTTGCAGATGAAAGAATAACATGCAAGGAGAGACGATGACAGGTGCAATGCAGTCTTCACGGAAGCGCAAAGACGTTAACCGTGATTAGCATTTTAAGCACATTACCTTCCCCCTGGTCACAGACGGTGAAGATCTCGCCACGTGTCAAATGGACCCCGCAGTAGCTGATAATTGTGCAAGATCCGCCAACAGTAGCTGCCGGCCTGCTGTTTGCCGTTTCAGAACGGTTACAAATTTTGTAAGTATCATAACATGAAATTTTCCTCATGACATTATTAAAAAAAACAAAAAATTAAGTTCTTAAAACTTATAAAATAATTTTATTATTATAAGTTCAGGTAGACATTACGTGATGTAATTTTACTAGGCTTATATGAAAATGTAAGAATCATTAAATTTATTCAAATTATTTTTAGTAAGACCAGGAAGTTTTATTTCTCTTGCTTGACGTATATAAAAAAAATTAAATTAAATGGGGTTTCAGATATTTTTCCAATATCTTAATTTAATGAACCTTAAGATCCAATGTGGGCCTCTCACGTACAAGATCGTTATCCTGCACTACTTGTTGGGACTCCTTTAATTATTGATGGTCCAGATCCCCTCGGTTCAAGTGTTGGGCCTTAAATTGTAATTAATAATATCTCGCGAGTTACGGTGAATCTCGGACACTAAATTCCCGAAAATGATAGGGAGAACAAAGGTGGGCCCCTTGTCACTCATCATTCGAGAAAATGCGTCGCGTGACTCAAAAAGTTTTAATCAGATCAATAAATGGAGCCATGGAGATCGTGTGGTGTAGGACGCTGCCTTGTGGGTGTAATTGGACCAATCTCCACCACACGTTTCCTGGTGGCGCACTCGTGCTCTTTCCTGACGTGGGACCACGCTTCCTGGTGAGTCGTGACCACTCATCGCCTCATCCGGTTGCAAAGGCGTCCCTAGAAAGATATAGTTCATGGCGGAGTGGGGCAACACATACTTTAATATGATATTATCTTAAAAATACTCATTATACTTTACAACACTCATAAGAGCCAATTAAGTAGGTTGTGGAGAAATATCTTTTTCTAAGAAGAAAAATTAGTGAACGATTTAGTCAGGGTTTGGGTTTGACTAAAATATACATTTTACATACTAAATTTCTCAAAAAAATTGTCTTAATTACAACTTCAATGACATATGATTTGTACAAATATATTAAAAATAAATCACATAGACTGGGTTTTTAAATGATTTGGGTTGGTCTGAATGGAATTTATATGGAAGGGCTAGGCTTAATGGGTCAGGATAGAGTTGAACGTTGAGGATCTGAAAGAGATGAGTTTGCATTTGTCGTTTAGAGGAGACCATGAATATTCCTGACTGGACCTTAATTTCTTCAAATCATTCGTAAGCTGTAACGATGTTGGGTATGCAAGATTTCTATTGGTTTCTGTGGGCAGACTGAGTACAAGAAGGTTCATCCGAGTAGGAATTCTCTCAATAATTATTTAAGAATGAAGAAAGAGAATGATTTTCCAATCCCGCATCGGGTTCGGGTTGGGCCGGGTTTGAGGGTTAGATGGGGTCAAGTTCGGCAGCACTTGGTAAAAGGGTTCTTTTGGATAGGCTCTCCGAAAAAGTCTGCTCTAAGTACTCTTAGAAAAGGAGACGAAGTTTTAGATACATTTACTAAAAAGAGGTTTAACAAATAAAGAAGAAGTAAATTATGTTTGGCCAAAAAGCTGCTTCCAAATATAAGTTGACAATAATACCCATATATATAATTACATAAAATAATAATTATATAACAGAAAAATATTATATAATATAAAATAAATATAATAATACAAGAGCTAAACAACTGTTTATAACTTTATTAATTATATATGATAGTTATTTGAGTATAATCATGAATTAATATCATAATTATTTTTTTGAAAATGAATTAATTATTTATGGATGATCAAATAGCTGAATATACTATTATTTCATGATTAAAATGGAAATATGTTAAATTAACTACAAGGTCTTTTTGTCGAAATATATTGTCGTGACATTAATCACTTTGGTAATGAAACTAATATTTTGCTATAAAGAATGATCAAGTATAAATAAATAATTTGTATTATAATCTTTTCCCAATGGCAAAATATGCACACATGATACTAAAAAATTTAAATATAATATAGGAAATTGCTTAAATAAACACATGTGATAGATGATTGTCGCTGAGAGACTTGGCCATAGGGAGGATGCTGAAGTAGAATTGCTAGAGATCTTCCCAAATCATTTCTTTCTCAATCCAAACACAAGGAAATCACAACATATTATAGTGGTCGGAGACACCTTTTATCACTTAACATTTGTTCAAACTCAATTCACTGAGGACACCCAAATCTCTCTCACAAAAACACAGAACAATGCAAAATGGCCAACGAAAAAAATATATTAGCTCTCAAATGTTTTTGATTTTCAAATAAAAAGAACTACAAAATTATGAGAGTACAATCTTAAAGACTGTCCTCTAATAGTGAGGCAATTCCCGGCGACACGATACGATTTCTGGTAAAGACTTGTCGGTGTTTAATCTTGGTCTAGGAGAAGATTGATCATAACCAATTTCCCGCGACTTCACGTGAGTGACCGAAGGAGAGAATGAAAAAGCAATAACAACTCCGAGTAGAATCGAAACTGAAGTTCACAAGAACAAGAAAACTTCACCAACTCAAATCGATGGAAAAAAACCCGGATGAATGACAAATCTATCTAGCTTAGTGGGTATGGAAGTCTTCATGCCCGCCAAAAAATAAAGTTTTGCATATGCATTGTGCTCCTCCAGAAATTATTGACAAGGGAAAAATTTTCAACAAGAGGGATAACTTTTCCCTCAACAGTGTACACCCTCTACAGTAGTATCCTTGAATTTTGTGAGCATGTTTTGATTCAATGCTGTTGTGCTAAAAAAATATAGACTGATTTTTAGTCCATGTTTTGGTCTAATACCCTGATTTTCATTTTCCAAAATCATTGAGCAATGGGCAAACCTCAAGCTTACCAGGAAAGGAAAAATTATGCTTGGGGATGCATCTCTTTCATACCATAGTGGTTATGGAGGAAAGAAATAATAAGGTGTTTTTAGTAGAGAAGCGAAGCCCAGTCAACTTAAAGAACTTATCTTCAAAAAAATCCTATACTGGCATAGTACCCTTCCTGAAATGTAAGATTTAAATGGTGTCAACGTGAGAGCGTCATGGGACAGTGTAGCAAGGATTCGTTTTCCTCAATCTGAAATTTAAGTAGCTCAATGGATCCTACCACCAAATGGGGTCATAAAACTTAATGTGGGTCGATCATCCAGAGGCAACCCTGGCCGTGTAGGGTTTGGTGGAGTTTTCAGAGACCGCACCTGTTAAATCTTACTCATTTTTGTTAGATCCCTACCAAATATTGACTCAGTAGTAGCTGAAACAGAAGTCATGCTATAAGGATTAAATATATTCCAAGAAAAGTTGAATGGGGAACATGAGGGAGACTGTTTAAACATCATAAATTGGTGTAATGAAGTCCCCTAACCCCCACGTAGACTAATGGTCTACTGCAGGGAAATCTAGTCCATAAGCCACACAACATCTTGTAACTGGGTATATGTTCTCAAATATGCAAATTTGTTACAAACACTCTAGTTAGAGGAGTTTCACTACCCTACTTAAAGTGAGGGGTCCACCATAGGATCTAGATGTAACAGAAATATTAACCTTCAATTCTGCATTGATGATATTCAAATAAAAAGAGAACTGCAATATTAATTAAATTAACTCATATCAAGCATATTCACACCATCTAGGAGGTCATGTAAAATATATTCAAAGAAGGGGATGCTCAACTATTCTATCACCGAACATCTTTTGAAAGGGTCTAAATCCAAATCAATATTTTAAAAATCGAATAAGACGGAGTAGTCGATCCTGGTTGAACTAGAGTTCAAATCAATGTTTTAAAAACCGAATCGGACACACTAGTCGAACCTGGTTGAACCGAAACAAGACACTTTTCCGGTTCGATTTGAGGTCGAAACCGTTTTTACCTCAAAACAATACGACCCCCCGGGTTTATATGGTTTATTCGAGAATTGTTGTTGGTGAACCAATACTGTTAGGAAAAAGTAGAATCAGAAGGCAAAACTTATTTGTAGGAATGATTTGTACCCAAACTTGTTATCCCAACTTATCTATTTTGTGCCTTCCTTTTGAGCACAAAAATTTAATAATTATTAAAATATCTACGTGTATTGAATGCCGGTTCATTGGTCGAACCCGATTCAACCAAAACCAGGCATTCGACTGTTTTGGTGGTTGGTCTGGTTTTAACAACATGCATTTAAAAAAATAAAACTATGTATTTGATGTATTTTTGAAAATGATCAATATAAAAAAAAGAGAATAAAAAAACAATGACAACCAGTGGAATCGAAACTGAAGTTCACAAGAACAAGGAAGCTTCACCAACTCAAATCGATGGAGAAAACCGGAATGAATGACAAAACTATCTGGCTTAGTGGGCATGGAAGTCTTCATACCCACCAAAAAATAAAGTTTTGCATATGCATTGTGCTCCTCCAGAAATTATTGAGAAGGGAAAAGTTGTCAACAAGAGGGATAACTTTTCCCTCAACAGTAATATCGTTGAATTTTGTGAGCATGTTTTGATTCAATGCTGTTGTGCTAAAAAAATATGGACTGATTTTTAGTCCATGTTTTGGTCTAATACCCTGATTTTTCATTTTCCAAATCATTGAACAATGCGCAAACCTCAAGCTTACTAGGAAAGGAAAAATTATGTTTGGGGGATGCATCTCTTTCATACTATGGTGGTTATGGAGGAAACAAATAATTGAGTGTTTTTAGTAGAGAAGCGGAGGCCAGTCAACTTAAAGAACTTATCTTCAGAAAAATCCTATACTAGCTTAGTACCTTGCCTGAAATGTAAGATTTAAATGGAGTCAAGTTGAGAGCATCATGGGACAATGTAGGAAGGATTCCTTCTCCTCAATCTGAAATTTAAGTAGCTCAATGGTTCCCTCCACCAAATGGGGTCATAAAACTTAATGTGGGTCGATCATCCAGAGGCAACCCTGGCCGTGTAGGGTTTGGTGGAGTTTTCAGAGACCGCACCTGCCAAATCTTACTCGTTTTTGTTAGATCCCTACCAAATATTGACTCAATAGTAACTGAAACAAAAGTCATGCTCTAAGGATTAAATATATTCCAAGAAAAGCTGAATGGGGAACTGGAGGGAGACTGCTTAAACATCATAAATTGGTGCAATGAAGTCCCCCAACCCCCATGTAGACTAATGGTCTACTACAGGGAAATCTGGTCCATAAGCCATACAACATCATGTAACTGGGTATATGTTCCCAAATATGAAAATTCAGTTACAAACTTTCTAGTTAGAGGAGTTTCACTACCCCCACTTAAAGTGAGGGGTCCACTGTAGGATCAAAATGTAACAGAAATATTAACCTTTAATTCTGCATGGATGAAATTTAAATAAAAAAAGAATTGCAATTTTGATGAAATTAACCCATATCAAACATATTCACACTATCGAGGAGGTCATGTAAAACATATTCAAAGAAGGGGATGCTCAACTATTCTACTACCGAACTTCTTTTGTAAGGGTCTAAATCCAAATCAATATTTTAAAAATCGAATAAGACAGAGTAGTCGATCCTGGTTGAACTAGAGTTCAAATCAATGTTTTAAAAACCGAATCGGACACACTAGTCGAACCTCGGAACCGTTTTTGCCTTAAAACCGTATGACCCCCCGGGTTTATACGGTTTATTCGAGAACTGTTGTGGTTGAACCAATACGGTTCAGAGAAAAGTAGAATCAGTAGGCAAAACTTATTTACAGGAGGAATTTGTACCCCAACTTGTTACCCCAACTCATCTATTTTGTGCTCTCCTTTTGAGCACAAAAAATTTAATAATTATTAAAATATCTACGTGTACTGAATGCTGGTTCATTGGTCTAACCCTGTTCAACCAAAACTGGGCATACGACCATTTTGGTGGTTGGTCTGGTTTTTATAACATTGGTTTAAAAATATAAACCTATGTATTTGATGTATTTTTGAAAATGAACAATATATAAAAAAAACAAGGCAAAAAATTTCTTCTCCCAAAATTAGTCATACTCAAACCCAAATTTACCAATTTTTTACCTGACACACCTTACAAATGCATATAAAAAATTCTTTTCTCGATCTATCATCATGAGAGTGGTTTGGGTAGTTTTGTTCTCTATGGACTCTTATCAAGTATCGGGGACCAAAGGATTTTAAGCCATATTTTCAAACATCATTGTACCGTTTTTAAGTATGATTTCCTTAAAAACATTCAATTGATCTTAATCTTTGGTTCCATGAAACCTGAATTAAATAGTTATTTTCGATTCATAATAGAAAAAAAGTTGAACAACTAAACCCTTTTGGGGATTTTATGCACTTTAGCCTATGTAATGTGGCATACAAAGTTAATACCAAAATCCTTGTCACTTGTTTGACCAAACATTTTCCAGAAATTATCTTCCAACCCAAGTTGCATTCATCATGGGGAGGCATATGGCGGACCATCCTATACTATTCCCCAAGATTCTCAAATCCTTCCAATTGAAAAGGAAAAAAAAGGCATATTTGGAGGTTACAAAAGATATGAAGGTCTTTGGCATGATGTCATGGACCTTCATAGGACACGCATTAAAGTCCTTTGAACCCAACACCCTTTCCTATGGGTTTCTGTAAGGTGATCTATTGTCCCCCCCTCCCCTTTCATACTGGCCATCAAGCTTCTCTCAGTAAAAATCACTGAATCCATCACTTAAGTCCAAATTGGGGTACAACAACCATTGACATATATGGGCCTATTTGTAACGTCCACTATGCAGATGACACCCTACTCTTGGGAAAAATTGGCATTCCAACTACATTTGAACTCAATAATACTTTTAGAGGAATATGCTGAATACTTAAGACAACAATTAAACCCCATGAAATCCTTCATTTATTTAGCAAGTTGGGTCCTGAATCGACCCAGTGAACAGTCATGCCTTTTAATCAATTCTCCACTTTTGGGCCGTATCTCAGACTAAATAAATCCTCTTCAAGAATCACGAGTAATACATATGACTTGTAATTCAAGCCATCAACATAAAATTTAGTATTTGAACAACTATGCCTTCTCAATAGATGAGACATTAACCTTGATAAGATCGGTATTAACCAGCATGTCATTACATGCACTTATTTCAGTCTCATGATCAAGATATTGGAGAGCATTAAATTATTATTCTTGTGGTCTTATAAAGGGAACAAGAAGCAAGACCTTGTAAAGCATCAATTGTTTAGCGATTCACACAGAGATGGGGTCATGAGCCTAAAGTTCTTAACTAAGCAAATTTTATTTGACTCTCTTTGCTAGATAAACTCCTTACAATTGATCAACAAGTCAAGAGATTTTTGCGTGTTGACATTGTTACCCGAATTTGTGGATTGTCCCAGAAATCAGCTAAACACATTCTCCTTCAACTTGTCTTTGGAAAGACAATTTGGAACATGCTTGAGCCATTACCGCTTCTAATTCCCTATGAATACAACTTAATGCCTTACCTTCATGATCTATCCACCTCTGGAGACAACAAGAACCTCCCCCACATGCACTTGTCAACACACTATGGGAACTATAGTGTACCAGAAATTAAAAACTCTGTAAAAAAGTCAATTTAACGCCTATGGAGTGCTATAACCAAATCATTTTTCAGGCTGAACAAACCATAAAACACAAACGAAGCCCGAAACATATCAGCCAAAAAATAAATGGGGAGAATATCATTTGAATCCCCTCACCCCGATCCCCACATGAAAGCTAATCTTGATGGTTTGACAAGTTTGGAGTTCACTAGCAGCAGTGTAATAATCCAAAACTCTGATGGGACTCGCGGTCCTGCCACTAATTAACTAGACAATATAATGAAGTCGAATTCCTTACACTAAATATCACCTTTGTTTCACTACATTTTTTTTCCTAAAATCTTTGTTATAATTAAGGGTGGTTCGAGTTTTCATAAACTTTACTTCAACATGACCCATTGTCATTTCAAAGGAAACTCCTTCCATATTACGAAATGTGCAAAGAGGGAGAGGTTCAAATTGATGAATAAAAAATAAAATGTATATTTTTAGCAAACTATATCTTAATTTTTTTTTTTGCAAAAAATCAAAAGAGTAATGCTAGTTTGGTGCGCGGGTCCCACCACTAGGTACTCATCCCGTGCTCCCGCTCCATACTCGTAGCATTATTAAAATAAAATATCTAAGTAAATCAATCAAAATACCAGTTTCATAATGCAAGAATTAATAAAATTACCTTCACCAACACACCTACTAACTGCTGTTTTAATTTTTCACCAAGAAGAAAACTTTAGCCAATTATGAGTTATGACTTCCCTTATTGTCTTTACTTGTGGTTGTCTCCAATAATACGTATTCAGATTTACTTAGGGTATCTTAAGGAAGGTACTCCCCTTACCAAATATTATTTATGGTAATTGTTATTTTTAAATAAGGTACTCAACATGTAAGGAATGGAGATGTAAAATAGTAAACACACGGAATGTAAAGTGTGGGAGCAAAATCAGTATTTTAAAACGGAACGAATCACCGAACAGGTAAAAACTCCGATTTGGTCAAACCGGATTAAATCAGGTAGACCAGTAGTTGAATCGGTGAACGATATTTTACTATATTTTCAGCACTTCCATACTTTCGAATCCTCTCTCCAACAATAGTCCATTTTTTTATACTTTTAAACTCATATTTTACCTACAGTTTTAACCAAACCGGATCAATCCCTGGTCGGACCAAACCAACTAGCCGGTCCGGACGGTTCAGGAGAAAATCCGACGATTCAAGAGAAAATCCGGTTCTCTCAAATCAAACTGGGATTGTCCCCGGTTCCGGTTTTCAAAGTATGGACCAAAATGGTTAAAATAATGTACCATTTTACACCTCTTCTTTTTACATTGGGGTTATTACAAGGCTTGATCGATTGGCCAGGTCCATTTTTATCTATTTAAAGTGAAAAACGATAAGACGAACATACAAAGCGATCATTTTTAAAATCATGCACCTTAATATGTCAATAATAAAATCGAATGATTCAAATTGATGAATACTTAATAAAATGTAATATTTTTATCAAAAATATATCTTAATTTGTTCAGCAAAAATCAAAAGATCTGAGATAATCAATCGGAATACCAGTTCCATATGGCAAGAACTAGTCAAATTACCTTCAACACTCCTACTAATTTCAATTTTAATCTATTTATAAAGAAGAAAGCTTTCGTAAAGTCATGATTTCACTTATTTCAAAAAGAATAATGTTAGTTGCACTTAGCCTACGTACCTATTCTATACACTTGTTAATCTAAACCATTAATGCTTAAGGTTTATCCTCTAGAAAATAGAATTTTATAATAAAAAAATATTTTTAAGAATTTAAATTTAGGGTACCATAAAGTAGATATTTCCTTTACAAAATATTATTTATAGTAATTCTTATATTTAAATAAGGCACCCAACTCGTAAAGACGAGAGATGTAAATCGGTAAACACAGCAAATGTATATGTAAAAGGCGGGCAGGGCTAAATGGTTAAAATAGTTTACCATTTTTATATATCTAAAGTGAAAAAAGCCGTTAAGATGAACATACAAAACGATTCTTTTCAAAATTATTCACCTTAATTTCAATAATAAAATCGAGAAAAATACATGTAACCTTATGTACAATGGTACATAACATTTAATAGTTTCGAATATAAAAACATAACATTTAATATTTGTAGTTTATCCCTATCCTGTTCCTAAAAACAACAAATATCATATGGTGGAACATCCCCTTCCCGCTGTCGAGGTTAGCGGTTCAAATAAATTCAAATTATTGTTTAAAAGTCAAAAAGACCCTCCTCATTTCTATTTAAGTCTGACAGAATACTGCTGAAGGGATAAGAATTAGACGCCAGCGTGAAGGGGGCTGATGGTCTTTTAACACAGACATTACACGCTTTCGGGGGAAGAAACGGAGGAAGCGTGACAGCGCATTCCAACTCAGAAGCCAATCATTGTTTTCTAATCTTACGAAATACAAAAGAGGCTTGCTAATGTACGCCTCCTACCTCGTGTCGCGCTGGGCGCCGAGATATGTGACGCGCAATTCAATTTATCTTTACGGTGCAACGCGAAATTGCCACCGAACGAATCGGTTTAAATATTGTGTCGTGAGGACAGACCAAAGGGACGACGACGAGAGATGTCCATTCGATTATTTCGCTAGTTTGTTGCATATATATCGCCGCTCATTGTAGCAAGGGCAGGAAAACATTTCACGGAGTTCGAAATGAATATGAATAATTTTATAATTAATATTTCCTTCCACCGAAGCTTTCCGTCTGACAGACCTTACCAGCCCGCACATTCCTTCTCCCCCGTTCCCCGTTTTTTCAAAACCCTAAAATCCAGCAATCTCGTACGAGAGACCTTTTTCGCTCCTCTCGTCTTCTCTCTCTTCCGAGGTCAAATTATTTTTGTTGTCTCATCTTTCTTGTTTTCTTCCTTGATGGACTTCGTAAATTACCGTGAATCGGTTCGGCGGGGGTTTTTGGCGTCGAGGATGGTTGTCTGAGATCGAGAGGCGGTGGATTCTCATTATTTCAGAACCGTCGTTTGAATTTTTTTCGCGGCAATGGCGTCTGAATTGGGGATGAGTCCGCAGCTGGAGCAGATCGAAGGCGAAATCCGCGATCATTTCCGAGCACTTGCGTACTTCTCGAGCTTTGAATTTCCATTTTTTGGAGTTGTGCAATTTTTCTGTGTTAAAATCTCGTCGCAGAGGACTTTAGAATTTGTCTGCGCTACCTGATTGGTCTTATAGATGCTTACAGTGGATATTTGAAGCAAGATTTTATGCTAGTCTGTTGTACATGCGAGATCTATTGTCTTGCCATTTCCAGTGGAATGGTTTTGTATGTCTTGATAGTTTGACTTGATTTTCTGAAAAAATGCTGGAAGGTGTCTTTGAGAAAACATATCAACACAATCAAAATGTCATAACGGAATCAGCTCTCGACTTGGTGCGAAAACTCATGAAGATAAATCTTTAATTAATTTTGATTCTTTGAACACCTTTTCTTAGTGCAGCTGTTCGGCGAGGGTTACACTATGTATACAATTATGTTATCTTGATGTTGTGTTTGTATAATCTGCAATACTGATAATAGACTTACATAACTATAACCCTAGTACCGGAGTCTGAAAACATCTCTTTTACTGAGTCTTTTTGTGGCATTAATAGCAGTTGAATATTTCTCACTTTGCTGCATGTTTCTTCTGAAGTTGTATCCAATAACCTGCTGTTATCTTTGAGCTCCTTTCCAAAGGAGTGCGAGAAGGTTTTAGGTTTTTCTTTTATGTTCATGTTCTTTCTTTTTCTTTATAACTTCTTTTTTTGAAAAATTTTCTTTGTAATCTTTTCAAAGTGATTGCAGAACTAAGCTTTGCACAGTATTGTAAGTCTAAACTTGATTTGAGTTGTTCCATTAATCTATCTTTTGTAGTAAAACAGAAAAATTGCTTTTTCTTTCCCTTTTTGGTGGATCATCAATTTTCTTACTTATTAGATTGCTTATTATTAGTCTTTTGAGGATGATTAAAGGCATCTTAAATTGCAGAAATGGCTTCCAAAAGCTGGATAAGATTAAGGATCCCAATAGACAAAGTAAACAATTGGAGGATCTTACAGGGAAGATGAGAGAGTGTAAGCGGTAGGTTTCAATTTTGGAACGCTTTTTGCTTTGCATCTCTTTTAACTATGTAAATAATCACATAACACGAATATTCAGCTGTTAAAATGTAGAGTATGTGTTGCTATTATGTTATTTGAGAACTAATTTATATCCTGTTCAAAGCTTTGAGTTGATCATTACCTTGTCTAGATAGTTGCAGAGTTACATGCAGACACACACACACACATACAAAGACATTATGCATTTATTTATTATTACATGCTATTTGGCTATCCTTCAGTTTAATTAAAGAGTTTGATCGTGAAATTAAAGAGGCGGAGGATGGCAATCCTCCTGATGTTAATAAGCAGCTGAATGAGAAGAAGCAATCCCTGGTCTGATACTTTGAGCTTTCATGTTTTTATTTCTATTAATATTCTGTTCATTTAAGTTTACTTCCATCATGCATCTTTGGATATATCCTTTAAAAAATTCATGCACTATATTTGGTGCAGATTAAGGAGTTAAATTCATACGTGGCCTTGAGAAAAACGTAAGTTATCTATTCCATTTTCATTCTAAAAAGAAAAGTAGTGGGTTAAAACCCTGGTGCTATTTCCATTGCTTGTGGTTCTTTTCTTTTTTCTTCTTTTTATCTTTTTATGAAAGGGCCTGGATTTTATTAAAACAAAGGAAATGGAAATGGACCCGTCCTTACAACAAGGTATTGGAGGGTGAACCATTCTTTTGGCTAAGGCATCAGGTCGGCCATTTACATTTATTACATACATGGGACCAAGGAACATATATATGAAAAAGGTTTTGGATTTTAAAAGAGGTTGACCACGCCTCCAAGGAGGAACCTTTTTCCCTAAACACCAACAGATGACACATCTAATGTTATCATCGAAGCGATTATGCAATTACTTGATGGCTGCAGTTTATACCTTGAAGCTCGGCAGTGGTACAGTCAATTATCCCAAGAAGCCTAACAAAATAAATAAGTTCCTCGCAACAGATTCTTCTCTACCCCCTATCAATTGCGAACATCATGGAAAATATCATGAGGGATTTTGTATGGTTGGGTACATCAAAAAGATCCAAGATACATTTAATTAAATGGGAAGATGTATGTCAAGCTTGGGAAGATGTATGCCAAGCTTGGGAAGATGGGGGCTTGGGTATCAGAAGGATCAGGGCTATGAATGGTGCTCATTTGATCAAATGGTTATGGAAGTTGAATACAACTAGAAATGTGATTTGGAGAAAGTTGATTACCAGAAAGATGGACAACAGGCATAGAGAATTCTGGATTGAAGCAACAAGGAAAGGAGGATTATCTCCAATTTGGAAGAGAATTATTAAAATCCTACCATCTTCGGTCAAAATGTCTCCCTTCAGTCTGGCAAGGGCTACAAAACGCTTTTTTAGACTGTTTTGTGGTTAGGAGAGGCTCCCTTAGTCGACTGTTTCCCTTGGCTATATCTTCTAGCCAGGAACTAGAATTGCTTCTTCCATAGCTTCTAGTGGGCGATTGAGAGATGTTGATTGGGTCCCCTTTGAAGAAGACTTAAAGGCGATTAAGCCCTTGAAATTTCTGAGCTACTTGGGGAACTAAACAACTTGTACTTGAGAAGAGATCAAATGGATTAATTAGTGTCAAAACCTCATCCTAAGGGGGTTTACCTGGTTAGTTCAGGCTATTCTTGTCTTACCAATTGTGGGAGTAGTCGTCATCAGGCTGCTGCAGCTTGGTACCTTTCTTGTCCTAAAAAAAAGGTTTCTTTGGCTGGTGTTGTATGAGAGAGAGGTTGCCTACTCGAGACTATATGAGAGGCGGGGAATGCATATTCAATCCAAATTGTTCCCCTATGCAATGGTGAATTGGAGTTTGCTATTATCTACTAATTCACTACCCCTACAACTGAAACATCTGGACATTTTCCTTGGCAATTTTGGTGTTGCTTTTGTCATTTCTGAAGATCTCTATGGTATTGCAAAGTTAGCTGGTTCTCTTAGACTCTACACTAAGGGAAGACAGATGTACAATTGCTCTTACACTTCTTCGTATAGATGCTTTTGGAAGAAAGGAATAACAGTGTTCCTTTACATTGCTAAAAAAAGTGGAGGGACACTGTCACCTCATGCTACATCAAGTGATTGGGTGGCAAATGTTGCCAAAAAAATTACAGTGTTATTGAATGTGACAAAATATGGAATTCTTGGACTGCACATGCCTGAGAAGGTAGAAGCAATATGACTAGGATCCAGCAATGGTTAACCCCACTTGTCTATTCCTATAAGCCGAACTTTGATGGATCCTCCTTGGGAACCTTGGGCCTGCAGGGTTTGGAGGTTTGATTAGAAATCACCATGGAGATATTCTTCTCACTTATGTTGGACCGACCGGTACTACCGATTCTATAGCTGTTGAGGCCATCTGCTACAAGGTCTGAAGTGTTTTCTACATTTGCAATTTATTGGGCCACTACATATTGAGGGTGATTCCAAAGTAATTATTTAATAGTTTAAATGAGATATCTAGCCACCTTAGAGACTTTGGTGGATCTTGAATGAAATATATGATCTAGCAAATGTTGTTGTAAGATGGTCGCATGTAATTAGAGTGCAAATTGGTAGAGTTGATGCTTTGGCAAAACAAGGGGTTTGGGGGCAAATCTTATCGTTTGGACCCTTTTTCTGCTAACTCGGACCGATGGGGCTATACTGTAAATTCTACTATAATGCCTAATGGCAAATGGAATGAAAACACAACTTTCAAAGAAAGAAAAACAGAATTACATAATAATGGTTATCTTGTTGTCTTCTTACACCACTTATTTCTTAAACCTGAACCTTGGCTCATCTGATTGGAAGAAATTGATGGTTGTGTAGAGGGAAGGAGGGGCTCACTCTCAAGAAGTGATTAGTGGGCGATCCCTTCTTTGGCAATGCATCAGCTCGGCCATTTACCCTTCAACATACGTGGGACCAAAAAACAGAGAGGTTTTGACTTTTAAAAAAGGCAATTGAGGGGCCTTCCTGGAACAAGAACAGATAAAGCATCTACTGTTACCTTGGATATTAAGGCCATCAGATAATACAAAGGCTGTGATGGATTGCATGAAACTCACAAGTAGTAGAGTCAATTGGGCCAAAGGGGCTTAGCAAAAGAAAGAAGTTCATTAGTAGAATTATATAATAAAAATATTATTGGCCCCTTACCCTAAAGTTTTTTCTTAATCCTGAACCCTGGTTCATCTTGCTGATCTGGAAATCTATTCATCCTCAACAAAGACAACTATTTTGTTTTGAAATACAATGAGCCTGGTTTGAAATAAAGCAAGCTGGTTTCATTTGAACTAGTTTGAGATCCGAATGAGGTCATTGGTTAGATTTGACTTAAGAATCTTATCTACACTTTCTCATTATCTCAATCAGTTGTCTGGAATCTCAGGTACACAAGCAGCCTTGGTAACAAAAGAGTTGAACTCTTTGATACGGGTGCTGGGACTAGTGACCCAATACCAGAGGATAATGTTCAAATGGCATCAAGTTAGTACAATTGTTTGCTTGTTTTTTCTTTGGACTATTATTAAGTTTTTGCTCTCCATGCTCTTTGATGAAACCGCTGTTTGCAATTCAGAACTAAAAATAAAAAATGAAGTAGCTGTTTTACTTGCTTGTTTCTTTGTCAAGCTCTGTATGTTTTAGTTCTAAAATTTCAGGTTTTTTTTATTTTATGATAGAATTTAGATACCTGCCTTTCTCATTTTTTATGTTCATATATTTAACAAATTTTCATCCTGCAGATATGAGTAACCAAGAACTCATTAATACTGGGATGAAGACTATGGATGAAACTGACCAGGCCATAGAACGTTCAAAGAAGGTGAAACATACATAATACATACGTGCCCTTTTGTGCTTCATATAATGTATGGTTGTTTAGTTCGTGATGGAAACTGTTTCTGCTTGTATTTCTTATCTTCAAGACTGATTTTGCTAGGTTGTTTCGGAAACAGTTGAAGTGGGGACTCAGACAGCAGTAACCTTGAAGGGTCAGGTAAGGTTTGATGTTGTTTTTATAGATGTGTTGGTTGGCTGGAGAGGGACTAAGGAAGTTCCTCTATAGATCAGTTTGTCATTCTAGTGTTTATGTTTGATCAGGCCAAACAAATATTTACCAAAATGTATGCTATATACCTTCATATGGTTTTTCATTTGATCTCGTTTTAATGGACTAATTTACTCAATAATGTTGCAGACTGAACAAATGGGTCGTATAGTTAATGAGCTGGATACTATACAATTCTCTATTAAGAAGGCTTCCAAGTTAGTAAAGGAGATAGGCAGACAGGTGAAGACTTGTCAGCATTTCACAAGTTCATATTTAATGTGTTGTTTCAGAACTAACCCTTGGGTCTTGTCTTTCAGGTTGCTACTGACAAATGTATTATGCTCTTTCTCTTTCTTATCGTTTGTGGTGTCATAGCTATTATTGTCGTCAAGGTGTGTGTACATCCATAAATTACCTTATGCAAAATCTTGTTACCTTGTGATTCATGCTAAACAGCTGTTTAATATCCAGATTGTCAATCCGAACAACAAAGACATCCGAGACATTCCTGGCTTGGCCCCACCAGCCCCAACCTCAAGGAAGTTGCTGTCTGCGCAGTTGCCAGGGGATTTTCATTGATCGTTTCCTGATTAAGCCAACTGTTCCCTATTCTTGCCTGTGGGTGAATGTGGAGTTCATAGTCATACACAGCACGGTTAAGTTCGGGCTTTACTCGCATTTTCATTGCTCTGATTGTTTGGCATCTTTGTTGCTGAGTTGTGCATATTCTGGCAGTTATTCTTTTCCCATTGTAAATCACTCGAGGCTCTGCTGTTATTTTGTACAACTGTATGCTTCACGTCTGTACTTAGTGCCTAGAGTTGTATATGCAGTTGAGAAGCAGCCCTTTCCATGGGTTACGGAATTCTGTATTTCTTTGAATTCGTGTTTCAGTTTGTGCTTCTATGGCATGTACCGTTTTGGCCGCATTTGAATAGTTGTTGCAAATTCCAGCGTCGAAGCTCTACAATTGTAAAAGTAGTTGAGGAAGAGATCCAAGAAGACCTATGGAGTTGCGTGCCCGGGCCTCAAGTTCAGGAAAGCAAATGTCCCTCAGCAAACAGCGGTCAATTGCATGGTCGTTCTGCGTAGTGGAGTGTATGATGCTAGGAAAATGTGTTTAAGAAGTTGCGATCATTGTTATAGTTCGTGTATAGTTCATTTGATTATTATCCGAGCAGTAAATGAGTCCAATGAATAGATATATTGTCGATAGTTTGTTCATGTTCTCATTGTGTTGGGAAATCTTAAGACGTGGGAGGAAAGACATCCAGCCGCATACTGCAATCTAATTCTAAACCTCAATCTGAACCATCTCTGAATTTCAAATCGAACCTTCTACCAGACTAGCCTTGCTCTGGCCCAACAACTGTCAGGGGCGTTGAGTGCATTCAACTGTACCAATTGTGTGCAAGGCAGATATCATATATGCTATTTAGATAAGAAATTTTTATATTTTAAATAAGATAAGATAATTTTATACACTAGTCGGATATTATAAATAGGTGTGTATTTTCTAATTTAAATCATCAGGAATTTATTTTTGTTGCCATATTTTGCTATGGAGCTTTACGTGTCGTGACGAGGCTATTTCATGGCAGCATAGTTGGCAGTCGAGACACATAATATAGGAAAATAGAACCAATTTTATCTCTTACTTACTCTGCCAATGAGGACGCCTCGTTACACGGTAAACCCTCATAGTAAAATATGACCATATGCATATCACCACTCATTTTTGTTGGAATTATAACAAAAATATTTTACATACTAGCCTTAGACGGACTTGAGAGCCAGGTTGCATGCTGTATAAGATCAAGTTTGGGCATTGTTTAATCCAGTAGCGTGACACTTGGTACTAAATCTAAATCCAAGCTAGCATTTAATCCAATAGCGTGACACCTGGCACTAAATCTAAATCCAAGCTAGCATTTGGACCTCACTGTGAGCCTAGCTTTGAACCTCATTCCGAGCCTAGCTTTGGACATCATCGTGAGCTTCACTCTGAGCCAACCTTAGACCTCACTCTGAGCCAACCTTAGACC
Organism: Aristolochia contorta; assembly: GCA_022405105.1. Taxonomy (NCBI): domain Eukaryota; kingdom Viridiplantae; phylum Streptophyta; class Magnoliopsida; order Piperales; family Aristolochiaceae; genus Aristolochia; species Aristolochia contorta. The sequence continues at coordinate 22,205,022 of CM039664.1, forward strand.
TCACTCTGATCCTAGCTATGGACCTCAGTCCAAGCCTAGCTATGGACCTCAGTCCAAGCCTAGCTATGGACCTCAGTCCAAGCCTAGCTATGGACCTCATTCCAAGCCTAGCTGTGGACCTCACTCCAAGCCTAGCTATGGACCTCATTCCAAGCCTAGCTGTGGACCTCACTCCAAGCCTAGTTATGGACCTCTGCGGAAGCCTAGCTTTGGAACTCAGTGGAAGCCTAGCTCTGGACCTCAGTGGAAGCCTAGCTCTGGACCTCAAGGGAAGCCGCTCTGGAACTCACTTTGAGTCTGGCTTTAGACCTTACTCCAGCCTACCTCTAGACCTTACTCTAGCCTAGCTCTAGACCTTACTCCAGCATAGCTTTGGACCTCACTCCCAGCCTAGCTCTGAACCTCACTCTCCACCTAGCTCCAAATCTCACTCTCAGCCTAGCCCTGAATCTTACTCTTTGCCTAGTTGTGAATCTCACTCTTGGCCTAGCTCTGAAACTCTCTCCCAGTATCATTTCAAGCCTAGCTACGAATCTCATTCTGGCCTTAGGTTGGAACCTGCCTTTGAGCCTCACTACGAGCCTACCACCTAGCCTCACTATAAGCCTAGTTCCAAGCATGTACTATGTTCACTCGAAAACTAGGTCACAACCTCATCTCAAGCCTAATTTTGAGGTGTACTCTGAATTTAGCTCCCAGCCTCTGATCCTAGCACTAAGAGCCTAGCTCATAGCTGAGCCTTGCTCTGACCTTTCTATGCCCCTGGCACCAAATTTCACTCCAGCCTAGCTTTGGACCTCACTCTGAGGCTAGTTCTGGGCCTCACTTTGAGCCTATTTTTGGGCTTCACTTTGAACCTACTTCTGGATCTCATTTTGAGCTTAGTTTTGGACCTCACTCTGAGCCTAGTTCTAGATCTCACTCAGTACCTAGTTCTAGACCTCACTCCGTGCCTAGTTCTAGACCTCACTTCGTGCCTAGTTCTAGACCTCACTCCGCACCTAGTTCTAGACCTCACTACGCGTGTAGTTCTAGACCTCACTCCGTGCCTAGTTCTAGACCGCACTCCGCACCTAGTTCTAAACCTCACTCCACGCCTAGTTCTAGACGTCACCCTAGCCTTGTTCTAGACCTCATCCCTAGCCTAGTTCCAAATCCCACTCCTTGTGTTGCTTTAAATCTCACCCTTAGCCTAGCTTTGAACATCACTCTTAACCTGGCTCTTAACCTCACTACTAGCTTCACTTCAAACCTTGCTATGAGAATCATTTTGGGCCTAGGTCTGAACCTACTTCTGAGCCTCACACTAAGCCTCACTTCAAGCCTAGTTCCAAGCCTCTACTAGCTTCACTGGAAACGTAGGTCCCAACTTTCTCAAGCCTGGTTTTGAGCTGCACTCTGAACTTAGCTCCCAGCCTCACCTTGAACCTAGCACAGAACCTCACTTTGAGCCAATGTTTAAGCCTCACTTTGAACCTAACTTCTAACCTAGTTCCTAACCAAGCTTACAGCCTACCTCCAAACCAGCATCAAGCAGCTCTGAGCCTCGCTCCAAACCCAACTCCAAACTACTTCCAAACCTTTGTCCAAAGCTACCTCTGCAAGCGATTCCATACCTACTTCCAAACCTTGCTCCAAGGCTACCATGTAACTTAAGTCCATGCTTACTTCCTAACCTTGCTACAAAGCTACCTCTGGTCCTGACTCCAAACCTGATCCCAAGCCTACTTCAAAACCTACCTCTTAGCCTCCCTCTATCTATGAACACCTGACACGTAGTGTAAACCTACCTCTTAGCAACTTTTCAGTACTTTTCCCCCAAATTAAATTTTAGGCTTCTCTTATTGTTAAAGTTTTTTTTTGGTAAAATCATCTCCTTTTCTAAAGAGTTTTTCCTAAAAACTTTTCTAAACAACATATCTAAAAGAGAGGTGATATAAGTACTGCGGTTTTTTACATTCAAGATTTTACATCGTTACGTGGAGTCCACCTGGCATTCCACGTTAAAAAAAAATACAAAATGATTTCAGTACTGCCATATTTTACTTGAGCCTTTACATTTTGATGTGCTTGTCATCCTGGCAGCCTAGTTAGCAGTCAAGATAAAGTTTAGGGTTTTGGCTTATCTATTGAATAAGAAGATAGTTTCAACTTTATCTTTTACCTGGACTGCCAACGAGGACGCCATGTCATGTTATAAACGCTCACAGTAAAATTTGGCAGTACTCATATCACTACTCAAATAAAATCGGGTTACTTGCGATCGTGTAAAAAAATCGATTATAACGAATGCACATGCAAGCGCAAGCTCCGGCCAATGCTCCCCACACCAGAGTTGAATTCTCTTCTTCTTTGTCTCTAGGATCCAGCTTTCTTTCTCTATTAAAACACCAAAAGAAACTTCAATCTTTCACTTTCTTTTGGTATTTCAATATATAAACAGAAGGATTCACACATTTCTGGTCCGTGGCAATCAAAGAGAATCAGATGCAGTGTTAGATTATGTATTTTTATTTGGGCATATTTGAAATTTTACCCTTCAAGGGTATTTTTGTCTTTTTCCCTTGTACAGTGTATTATAAATACCTCAAGTGTTAATACCAAATTCAGCCTATTTTTTTTTTATCTAATTTGTCAATTTATCATTGTATCAAAGCCGACTCGGTCTTGACTCGGTTCAAATCGAAGTGTTCTTTGAGATTTGGGTTCAACTCGGACAAGTTGAGCGAGTTGACTCGTCGTAACTCGTTTTCGTCCCTGTTTAGGCTTTTGCTTGATTGGCCTTATTTTTTGCTCAATTGGAGTTAGTTCTTGCTTGATTGGACTTCGTCTTCGCCTCTGATTCGTCTTCGTGCATTCGGATTACACGATTTGTTCAAGATTTGCTCGAGATTTGGTTAGGGTTGCTCGTGCTGGTCAAACCTGTTTCTGTGGCCAATTTTTGCCTCTCATTCTCTGTTTCCGTGGCCAATTTTTGCCTCTCATTCACTGTTTCCGACGTAGTTAGACGCCTCCCTCACCTTGTAAGCCATCGTTGTTGCCGTCTCCGCCCCCTTAGCCGTCGTCGTCGCTGTGCGGCCTCTTCACCTATTGTCCGTTCGTCGCCGACCGCCTCCGTCGTCACCGTCACCGTGCGGCCTCTTCACTTTCCTCTGTCGTAGCCGAAGCTACGCACGCCGAATTTGCCCTAGCTTCCTCTAGTTTTCAGCGAGGAAGAAGACTGGTTTGAGTGAACCAGAGTAAACGAGACCAAATTAAATTAGATCGGGCCAGACCGAATTAGACCGGACCAAACCGGACCAGACCAGACCGAATCAGATCAGTCTAGCTTAGGATTGTGTGGACCATTGACTGTTGTTTTTTATTTGCAACTTTGTGATTGACATTTTGCTCGGGCCATATTTGTTAGGATGTCTTCAGCCGGTGATTATGTTCAGAATGTACCAGTCAAATTAGACTCGACCAATTATGTTCACTGGTCGTCTCTTACGCGTAATTTTTTTTAGAGGACGAAATTTATGGAAGTATATCTCTACTGACTGCCCTATTCCTGTTAGAGCTACAGATGGCTCGTTGTCTAAAGCTCTTGAAGATTGGGAAAATAATCATGCTAGAGCCATTACGAGGCTAGCTAGTGTTGTTTCTTTACCTTTTTTTAGCTTGCAGGCTGGTAAATATAAGAACACTCGAGATGTGTGGTTCTTTTTAGTACAGAGACACAATGGAAATAATTTTGCACAGAAGTACAAGCTAGAGATGGATATTCGGTCTTTACGACAGGCTCACGATAAGTCTATATCTGATTTCTATGGTATGATGTTTATGATGTGGGATCAATTGACTGCTATGGATCCCAAGTTTGACACCCCTAATGATACAGTGATTTTTCAGAAATATACTGATGAGGCTCATTTAGTTCAATTTTTAATGGCACTTCGAAATAATTATGAGAACATTCGATCCTCCATGCTTCATAGGAACCCTATGCCTTCTTGTGAAGGTTCTTTTTCAGAATTATTAGCAGAGGAGATACGACGTCTTACTGCTGGGCCACTTAGATTTTTGGTCAGAGATATTGATACTGTATTTGCTACTATTCGCCGACCTCCTTCCATTCAGAGTAAGTCTTGTCCTTTTCGTGATATGAGTCGGGAGCACAGTAATTATTGTAAAGATTATAGTCACATGAAATTCACTTGTCTTACCTTGAAATCTAAGAAGCCTTAGCATATTTCTTCTCTGTGGCGTACTACTACAGCTTCAGTTTCCACTAATGGTTCATCTTCTACAGGTCAGTCTTACAACTTTGCATTGATGGATATCCAGGACATAATTAACAAGGCCCTTACTGGTCTTGGTCAAGGTAATTCCTCTGCCTCAACATTGTCTGCCAACTCATGTAAGGGTTCATGGATGATTGACTCTGGTGCGTTTAATCACATGACATTTGATTCCTCTATTTTTGTTTCTATGTCCTCTTCTTCTGTTTCTCCTTCCCTTATCTGTATTGCTGACCGTACTAAACTTTTTGTTCAATCTACTGGTTAAATTTGTACCTCTTCATATCTTTGTTTCTCAAATGGTCTCTGTGTTCCTCATTTATCCATGAATTTTTTATCTGTTGGTCAGTTATGTGATATTGGGTTTCATGTTCTTTTCTCTTCTTCTGGATGTCAGGTAAAGGACCCGTTAACGGGGAAGGTTCTTGGGACTGGGCGTAAAGTCAGTCGACTGTTTGAACTTGTTGATTTGAAAATCCCATTTGTTGTTCCATCGTTGTTGAATTGTAGTTTGGTTGCTAGTTCTAGTGAAGTATTACCTACAACTCTCACTAAATTAGTTAATACTGGCCAGTTGGGGTAAGTTTATTCAAAATTATTGCATTGTGTTAGTTGTAAACCTGGCAAACATACTATTTTACCGTTTAATACAAGTGATGTGTGTTCTTTAGCTCATTTTGATATTATTCATTATGATATTTGGCGACCATCCTCGGTTCCATCGATGGGCGGATCTAGTATTACGTTGTGTTCATTGATGATTATTCTTGTTTTGCCTGGATCTATCTGTAACGATCTCGTTCCGCTTTTTACGACACTTAAGTTGAATTCTCCACAATGATTCACACTCAATTTTCTAAAGGTTATACACAGGAGTATGGTATTGATTATGAGGAGACGTTTGCTCCTATTGCCCGGTTAACTTCTGTTCGTTTGTTAATTGCGTTTGTCTCAATTCGACATTGGGACTTATATCAGATAGACGTGAAAAATATTATTTTGAATGGCGACTTGTTTGAAGACATTTATATGTTGCCCCCATCAGGATTTCCGCATCCATCAAGGCAAGTATGTAAACTTTGTCGTGCACTATATGGTTTAAAACAGGCACCACGTTCTTGGTTTTCTACCTTTTGTTCAAAAATTGTAGAGTATGGTTATTGCCAGAGTTCTCATGATTCTGCCTTGTTCATTCGAAAATCTTCTCGAGGTATTGTGTTGTTTTTGCTTTATGTGGATGATATTGTTATTATTGGTGATGATTTGAAGGGTATTTATGATCTTAAACATTATCTGGGTTCTTGTTTTGAGATGAAAGATCTTGGTCGTTTGCTTTACTTCCTAGGGTTGGAGGTTCTCCCTTTATCTGATGGATATGGTCTTTCTCAGGTCAAGTATGCTTCTGATTTGATCAATCGGGCTGGCTTGACAGATAATAAGACTTGTGATACTCCCTTGGAGCTTAATGTTAAGCTCCGAGGCTCAAATGGCGAGTTACTTTCGAGTCTTACTCTTTATCGACAGTTAGTGGGTGGCTTGATTTCTTTGACGATTACCCGTCCGGATATAAGTTATGCAGTTCATGTTGTAAGTCAGTTAATGTCTGCTCCTCGTTCTGTTCACTATGTAGCGGTGTTATGTGTATTGCGTTATATTCGGGGCAGTTTATATATGGGTTTGCATTTCTCGTCTGTTTCCCATCTTACTTTGTCTGCATATTCTGATGCTGATTGGGCAGGTGATGTTACCGATCGATGGTCCACTATAGGTTATTGTGTTTTCTTAGGTGACTCATTGATTTCTTGGCGTAGCAAAAAGCAGTCTACTGTCTCTCGTTCTAGTACTGAGGCTGAATACCGAACCCTTGCTGACACTACTTCTGAACTTGTTTGGCTTCGTTGGTTACTTTAGGATATAGGGATTTCTTTTGTTTTTTGTCACTCCACTTCATTGCGACAATAAGAGTGCTCTTCAAATTGCTCACAATGATGTGTTTCATGAGAGGACAAAACACATTGAGGTTGATTGTCATTTTGTTCCACATCATTGTGTTTCTGGTACTCTCACACTGTTGTATATACTTTTTGAACATCAGACTGCTGAGTTTTAGTTTAAGGGGGGGGATGTTAGATTATGTGTTTTTATTTGGGCATATTTGTAATTTTACCTTTCAAGGGTATTTTGGTGTTTTGCCTTTGTGCAGTGTATTATAAATACCTCAAGTGTTATTACGAAATTCATCCCATTTTTTATCTGATTTGTCAATTTATCACAGAGATGGCGAAGCTGTTGAAGCTTCTCATCTTTTCAATAATGTCGATCCAAAGACCCATCGTCACAGCTGTAAAATCTTGTGTCGGCGTCCATGGTCTCCTTCTCTGGTGAATACCAAAAATTTGGACAGGATCTTTCTTGTTGGAACCCACCCACTTCGTTCTTTTCAAAAGTTGTCAAGTTTCATTGTTGTTTTTGTTGGGCATGGCTATCATTGCAGGGAACGATGAAAGGTCATTTAAAGAAAGAGCTAGAAAATCGATTGGGATTACCCACATCAGTGGTTTATGATTCTTCTCCATTTGTGGCAAGCGGTAGGTTAAAACCTGATTTTCTCTGAGTAAGCCAATTTTTTCTGCTTACCTAGATTGCTAGGTAGACGCCACGATGTCTTCCTTGTAAAAAGTCATAGTGTTGATATCATTTTTCTATCTAAAAAACATTTTATCAAATGAGTGGTGATATGAGTACTGTGAAGTATTACCGAAAGAGTTTACATCCTAACGTGGCTTCCTGAACCCCTGGTTGCATTTTGGGTATGAGAAAAATTCTTAGATAAAATTGGCAAGATTCTATTTTTTTACAAAAAAATATATTATCTTCACATGCTATGGGTAAACTATAAACTTGGATTTTAAAAACCGAACCAACCCAGCCAGTTCGACCGAGTTCAACCAAAATCGGGGATATGAACGGTTCGGTTTGCTCAAAACCCTAGAAATGGTCAAAGACTGGTTTATTGGCCAATTTTAGCAGTTCAACTATTCTAGCGTGAATCAGACCAGACCAGTTGAACCGGTCTAGCCTTTTTAGCATTTTAATAATTTTCTCCTAAGCATAAATTTTGTGTATAAAAATCTTATTATTAATTTTTTTAATGAGATACAACTCATATCGGTTGAACTTGGTTGAACCAGAATTGAAAGCTCCACCCGTCGATCACCGGTTCAGTTTTTGAAACACTGCTCTAAACCCTTAATTTTCTCTTAACTGGACTACCAACTTGTTGTCAGCCACATCATGATGCAAAACCTCGGCAATACTAATATTATGAATTTTCTCTTCTTTAGTCATTAGGGATGAATTTTATTTAACTACGGTGATATAAGTCTGTGGGTTTTTGCTTTCGAGACTTTATATCCTGACGTGGCGTTCACGTTGCAACTTAGTACGAGATAAACTTTGAGATAAAATCTGTGAAATATTAGTTTTTAATAAAATATTATCAACCTATTCTATGGGGTAAACGCTAAACCCTAGATTTTCTCTTACGTAGTCCGCCAACTAAGCAACCACGTCAGGATACAAAACCTCAAAGTAAAATCAAGAAGTACTAATATCATTTCATATTTATATTTAGAACAAGTGGTGATACATGTACTGCGAAGTATTACTCTAAAGGTTTACATGTTGAGGTGGCATTGCCATTCAGGTAAGAGATAAAATAGGAGATAAAATCAGCAATATTTTGTTTTTTTAAAATAAAATATTATCTTTTTATACTGTGGGTAAACCCTAAACTATAAATTCTCTTACCTGAACCGCTAATTATATTGCCATATCACAATGTAAAACCTGAAAGTAAAACAACACAATACTGATATCATTATTCTTAGAAAAATAATTTTATGTCATATTTTACTGTGAATAGGAAGATAATTCTTATTTTATCTCTTAAGTGGACTGCAAATAAGGACGCCATGTCACGCTGTAAACCCTCAGAGTAAAATTTGGCAATACATATATCACCACTCTAATATTTAACTTTGCACGTCCAATTACCAATATAAAACTTGAAATAAAATAAAATTTGAATATTATCGAGGATTATCTAGACACTTGTGTTACGCAGATTTCATCCAATCTTACTCTGATTATCGACGGAAGACGTAGTCTTTTCCTTCTTGTCTTCTTATGATGGTAAAATCTTCGCAAACCGACTATTATGTAAGTCCATCAGATTGTTTCCCAGCAATGCCGGGCACATGACACCCACGGATGACAGAACCCATAACCTAAGTTATTTGCTCTCACGTTAGTAACTATTAAAAGAAAGCAGCATAACTGCAATACAATAGGAAGGAGAGAAATTAATTTAAGGTTATCTCTGCACGCAATGCTACTTTTTCAACACACAAGACAAGAACTTGTGCGTACATACTGCAATATTTATGGGGTCAACGGTTACGTCCACATGACATGAATTCGTATTCCTTAAGTTGGTCCAGGTTCTATTAACAGTTCACGATGCACCAGTAGCGGCCACATAAAACATTAATATATTGAACGAAGTATAAACTAAAAACCGTAAGAGAAATTAATAATACACAACGAATTGAACCGGGTCGGTCGAAGCATATCTGCATATATATATATATATATATATATATATATATATATATATATATATATATATATATATATATATATATATATATATATATATATATATATATATATATATATATATATATATATATATATATATATATATATATATATATATATATATATATATATATATATGTGTGTGTGTGTGTGTGTGTGTAGGAAAATGTGGAATAATTTCGGTCTGCATGAGTTGAGCATTTATAGTTCCTTGATAGGTAGTAGGCATGCAGATGACGCTCCTCCTTTTGATACCTTAAGGCAGGTAAATCGACGGTCGATGTAGGGTTATGCTTATTATACTCATCATGATCAGTTCAAGATAAGTATGGTCATCGAAAAATGATGTAACCTCCTAATTATTGCTTTAGCAAAAGGAACGGCTAGAGTCACAACAAATAAGACACGGTAACGGAGATCAACCTAGGGCCGACATGATCTACTTTCCGCATTATCAGTTAAACAAAAGTCACGCTGACTATAATAATGAACTTTGACGGAGTACTAAAGCAGATATATCTACGGGCTGCATGATATAGTATCCAAGTCATCGATGTAAAGCCGGAGTAACAACGACAGTAAATTAAGCAAATAAATCTAAGGCCATCATGAAAAACTTTATATCCAAGTTATGGTTTCAACGTTTCATGCCAGAGTAGCAATGACAGAAACAGCATATTTGACGCAGAAATACATATATAAAAGTGTACGCACCTTTGTTTGGATATATCTGAGAGGTAGAAGACGATAAAAATATCGAATCGAAAATTCGCTTCAGCATTTGTCTTCTGTCATTCACTATAGTCCGACTTAATTTCTAGTAAAAACTGACAAATCCTTCTTCATCGGATCGTCGACCTACTGACCTTTATTTGGATCTGATCAGACGCTCCAGCATGTCCTTTTATTTCCTCGGCAATTGACACCTCGGTGAACGCGATTAAAACGCCGCCAGAGAACTTCAATTCGACATCTGTACAGACTTGATCATAACAGCCGGAAGCATACATGTGGATGAGATGAGACAACGACTTTAACTCGCGTCCCTGGAAAATGATTCACCATTTCCAGATCTCCAGTCCAGACACTACTCGGACAGTCGGAGCTCCTATGTCCCTGACTTTTTCCTTTTTCTAATCTGAAAAGGAAAGCAGCAAATCGGAGATGGCCAAGGTCGGACCGTGGGACAGCCTAGATTCAAGGATATTCAGGCAAATCAATCAATAATAGAGAAAGCCGGAAACGGACACGATGATTTCTCTCTCTCTCTCTCTCTCCTCGTAAAAAGAAATCATCCTTTCGCATTCTCATTTTGTCTCTGGCCCCGAAGCGATTCTGTCCTTATATATAGTGTAGCCAACCCCTTTCTTCCTTCCGCTCGTCGCGCACGGCTTTACCCACACAATTTAGACAAAAATAACCTTTGCCCTACTTGCAACAGAAGAGTGCGACAGCAGGCTACGTTAGGAATTTCGCGTTGTTTGGTGTACCGGATACGAAATTTGGATTTGCCGCGCAGTGGTCAAATTGAGCGGGAGGTTCACATTCCGTCATTTTTTATCAAACCTCGGCTTCGGACTCCGTCCGAGCCTCCTCCGAGCCGCGTGACGTTATATAGGCTGCGTGTCCGTTCGCAGTGGCTGCTGAGGCGTGTGCGCATCTGTCCGTCACCTTCTGTGATGGAATTCCGAAAGTTAGAATAGGAAATGTTCCTCCCGGAGACTCTGATTAGGAACGCGACGTCTGATGCCCTGGAAAACCTACAGTTTTTATGACTATGTAATATGAAGTTTCCTGTTGAAGTTATTTATTAATCTGCTGAGAGGACTTCGTTTGTATATTGGATCTGGATTTGGCTGCTGTTTTGGTTAAATCAAGACTGAGAGATTTTCTTTGTCCTGCCGAGTACTCCTCTCTCAAGTACTCTTTTGCTAAAATTTGTCGACATGAACTCATGGATTTATCTTGCTTCATTGACTTGCGAATCTGCTTGATGTCTTAATTTCACGGGTTTAGCTGTGGTTATATGATTGTGCGGTGGTTTTGTTTGGAGGACAGAGGCGGAGGCGGTGGTCGGAGCTTTTGATCAGTATTACGGTGCTTTCAACAGTCGGCGGTTTTGCGATTTGATAACTTTTCGGAGTAACTGAAGTTCAGATTAAGTTTGGAGCTTGCAGATGACGCTCGTGGTGCTTTTTTTCAGGCTTGGATTACTGTTTTGACCAGAAGTTCTTTAATCCAGCGATGGAAGATACTCTTATATTTTTTTGAGGAGTTGGTGAACCGGAAAGACGCTCGTTTGGTGCGAGTATGCAGCATGTTTCTCGATGATCCTTCGGAAACTGAAGCGTAATCTGCTCTGTTTCTGGCTTTCTTTTTTTCACGGCAAAATCAGGAAGACCTAAATTTGATAGCTGGAGAGATTATACTCTTTCTCCTGTCGGCAGTGAGTTATTACACAGAAGAAGAGATTTCTTTCCCAGATTGGACAAAGGTGTCTATCGTCTCGACTCTACTATCCAGTAAAGGTACAATTTTTCTGATGACTTTACTATGTTGATCTTTATTAACTGTTTCTGCCACTACTGTGTCGCCGGAACGACGCACAGAAGCTGGAACATGTGGCTTCATTTTGCCCCCTTGTTTATTTTTGCTGCTATTATTTGTTAAAAAAACGTGAGCATCGGCTCTCTTTCCGTTGATGAGTTGCCTTTTTTCCGATTTCCTGACGTTTTTTGTACATATAAAACGTCAAAAAAATTCTGATTACTAATTTCCTGATTCGTGATTTCAGTTTCTTTTTATTTTTTCTGATTTCGAGTACGCAGTTATTTATGAGTAGCTACCAGATGAGAGCCCTTTTTAATTTTTGGCCACGACTTGAAATTAATGCAGAGGCAAGGACTGTCATGTGAGTGGGTAGATTGACCACCGGAGAGCGTTTTCAGCGAAGCTTCGTCTATTGCACCCATCGTTTTGAGGAGGAGAAGCTGCCGCGAGAGCTATGTATCTCAGTTGAGAACAGAAGAGAGAAGGGTATTTGAAATTTGTCTGTTTGACTAAAGAGCTTTTGGAGGTACTTTTGGATCGGTGATGTCGGGACATTCGTATAGCCTAGAAATAGATCCACTACTGAAGGATCTATCCGAAAAGAAGCAGACCTTCAGGAGGAACGTGGTGACTTTGGCAGCCGAGCTAAAGGACGTGCGTAATCGACTGGCCTTGCGAGAAGAATCATTTGCTCAAGAAGCCCTAACAAGAGAGGCATGTACTGTCGGAGACGGCCGAAATATTATTTATTTATTTATTTATATTGGATTTGTAGCTTAGATTTGGGATGTCTGCGAATTTTAGGTTGCGGAGACGAAGTTAAAGAGCATGGAAGCTGAGCTTTGCAGATTGCATAGCAGATTGGAAGAGAAGGAAGAGCTGTTGCAGGCTTCTACATCTACTACTGAGCAGGTATGATATGTGGGGCTGCGTGGACTGCTTTTCTTTCTCTCGTTTCTGTAACTCTTTTGACTTGGAATCATTTGAGCGAAAAGATGGTGGGGAAGTTCCTCATTTTCTAATTGTTGTCATAATTCCTTTATAAGCCGTAGCTTTTAGTGTTCTCTTGAAAATTGATGGCAAGGTTCCCATGGTGCGTACTTTATCTGCTGCTTTGTGTAATCTGAAGGAGCCTTTTAGTCCATTATTGTATTTTCATATCTCGTTATACAGCTGTATTTTTATTCATTACGCTTTTGATTTTCATTCTTAAATTATGTTTTATGTTACTTGGGCGTGCTAGTAATGAACTCGAGGAAAATTGGAAGTGTATGCCTTGGCTTTTCCCTTCCTTTGCTTTAAAATTTATAGTTGTAAGAACCCTAGAGAGCTTTAGTTGTAAGTTTTTTAAAAATAATATGTATCTGAAACTTTCTTCATTCCAAAACTGTTTTGGGGTGGGGCACCTTTTCGTAATCACCCTTTTTCTATTAAGTCTAGGTCATACTGTGTACTTCATCTGACTTTCTGATTTCGATTGTATGAAATTTCATTTTTGAGGATCATGGATAGTTTGTTCCATTTCATTTGTAAATGGTATCCCCAGTTTCTGAGAATGACTGATGGTTCTTTAATCTTCATCTCTGTCTCAGTATGTCAAGGAACTGGATAATGTAAGAGATCAGCTATCAGTTGCTCAAGCAACTGCTGATATGAGTGCTGCTTCTGCCCAGTCTGCACAGCAGCAGTGTTCTGCCTTGATACGAGAACTAGATGAAAAAAACACTTCCCTGAAAGAGCACGAGGATCGTGTCAACCAGCTGGCAGAGCAGTTAAATATTCTTCAAAATGATCTTCAAGCAAGAGAAGCTTCTCAGAAACAATTAAAGGATGAAGTTTTGAGAATTGAACAGGAAATCATGAGTGCCCTTTCAAATGCTCGATATAACAAGGAATGTGAATTAAGAAAGATTTTGGAGGAAGTATCCCCAAAGAACTTCGAGAAGATTAATAAACATTTGCGAGCCAAAGATGAAGAGATAGCCAGATTGCGAGATGAAATCAGGATTATGTCTGCAAACTGGAAACTCAAAACTAAGGAACTGGAATCGCAGGTTGGTAGGGAATTCATATTGTCTCTTGGTGTGTTTTCCGACTATTTTAAACTTTGTTTGTTGCATATAGTGTAGAAAGTAATTTTTAATCTAATGTCTGACTCTTCAAAATCAAACAATTTAACTTGAACTCTTGAAATTTTAGATTGGAGATTCTCTTTGACTTTTACTTTCGTAGTTGCTACTGAATTACGAACAATTGTTCTATTTTTCTGCTGCACTTATATGAGTCTTATTTCATGGTTCTGAGGCTCTTTCCTGCCCAAAAAGGACTTTCTGTCACTCTCCTTTTCACTTATTTTAACTCCTAAAGATAATGTTTGGAAAAAAATTCAATTAGACTTTTTCCCCTTTATATTTGGCTTGGGGAATTTAAATATCTTTGATTTAACACTTCAAGAAAAATACCATGGGGCATTTATTCAAACAGAGATTAAAGAACATAATTTAATGCATGAGATGTTTCATTTTTGTTCAATTAGCGAAGTCCTTCGGAAATTTTTTCTTATCTTGGTCATTAATTTGTGCCTCTTTTAAAATTATATGGCAAGCGTGGAATTTATGAAAGCTTATCTTAACTCAACGCTTATCTTAACTTAGCTTTTTCATTTGTGTGTATTTCTACTTCGTTGTAAACAGTTGGAAAAACATCGAAGAGCAGATCAGGAGCTGAAGAAACGTGTGTTGAAGCTAGAATTCTGCTTGCAGGAAGCTCGTTCACAAACACGAAAACTACAAAGGGTATTCACATGTCTTCTGCATCTCATTCACTTTAATTCCTCGTGATGAACTTGAAAACAAGAAATAACAAACAAGAAACAAAAGTTTGGTTACATCTGGAGTAATAAATTACTCAACTGTATCCATTTTTCTTATAAGAACCAAGAAGTAAAACATTGAAATTTATTTAATTATTGCCATCAATATTGTATTTTATTTGTTTAGGTCTTCCATGACTCACTGCTAGTAGGGCCACATCTCTCGATATAAAATTGAAACACTTGAATGTACACTATGTTGTACCTTCAGTTGTACAATGTATATCATTGAAGATTAATGAAAGTTCACATCATTCAACTAAAAAAAATGTTTGTTAAGAGATGAATTTTTTTAAGAAAAATGTTATATCCACTTTCAAACTGGACCACTCTTATTCACAGCCATTATTTTAATGGCCGAAATCGGGAGCCATTTGAAAGTGGATATAGACTCTTTTGTTAATATTACTAAATACCTGAATTCTATTTAAAGTGAAACATAGCTTTATAAGATAGAATATCCCTCTTTAGTAGAATTTTTTCTTCATGAAAGCAAAGTAAATTCTTCTTCACATTTCTTATGATTTTCTAACCATTAAGTTGAGTTGGTGGATGTAATGGTAGCTCAAGATTTTCTTTCAGTCCACGTGGTATTATTCCATTTTCATGAAAGCAGAAACTGAAATTTCTGCAGAAAAGAAAAAGTATGATGCCAGTGATCATGCTTCTCTCTTTTTTGTGTTGATGATGGACTTTATCACTCTGTACTTGAAGAAGATGCCAGTGATGGGATTAAAATTTTGAATCTTTTTTTTTATGTATGTAATTCTGTGCATTCAAAAAACTGTGGCTACCAGTATGGTGTATCACAGACCTCAAATTCAATTACTAGATGCATCGGTTGTTACACCTCATATGCTTACCTATCTTAGCTGATACGCCTACTAACTGCCTAAATCGACTGATGCACCTCCGTTGTTGCGTGTATCGGCCAATACACCTCAGTTGCTACCTGTATTGGCCAATACACCTCGGTTGCTGCCTGTATTGGCCAATACACCTTGCTGTCCGTGTCAGCCAATACACCTTACTGTCCATGTTGGCCAATACACCTTGCTGTCCATGTTGGCCAATACACCTTGCTGTCTGTGTCGGGTAATGTATTTGCTGGTATACCCACATGCTGGCCTGTATTTGCTGGTATACCCACATGCTGGCCTGTATTTGCTGGTATACCCACATGCTGGCCTGTATTTGCTGGTATACCCACATGCTGGCCTGTATTTGCTGGTATACCCACATGCTGGCCTGTATTTGCTGGTATACCCACATGCTGGCCTGTATTTGCTGGTATACCCACATGCTGGCCTGTATTGGCTGGTATACCCACATGCTGGCCTGTATTGGCTGGTATACCCACATGCTGGCCTGTATTTGCTGGTATACCCACATGCTGGCCTGTATTGGCTGGTATACCCACATGCTGGCCTGTATTTGCTGGTATACCCACATGCTGGCCTGTATTGGCTGGTATACCCACATGCTGGCCTGTATTGGCTGGTATACCCACATGCTGGCCTGTATTGGCTGGTATACCCACATGCTGGCCTGTATTGGCTGGTATACCCACATACTGGCCTGTATTGGCTGGTATACCCACATGCTGGCCTGTATTGGCTGGTATACCCACATGCTGGCCTGTATTGGCTGGTATACCCACATGCTGGCCTGTATTGGCTGGTATACCCACATGCTGGCCTGTATTGGCTGGTATACCCACATACTGGCCTGTATTGGCTGGTATACCCACATGCTGGCCTGTATTGGCTGGTATACCCACATACTGGCCTGTATTGGCTGGTATACCCACATGCTGGCCTGTATTGGCTGATACAAATTGACATGCCGACCTGTATCTGCTGATTCACCACTTCCCAACCTATATTGGCTGATACAGCTTGTTTTGACCTGTTTCAGCTATAACCATGTCTAAAACCATGTATTGTTTCCAAATTAGTATAAAAGGTTTTAAAATTTTCTTCCAAATGAGCTCACTTGGAAATTGTTTTACTATAGAGTAACGCTATGCATACGCCACTGTGTGCGTGCATTTGCGTACAGCCCCTCTCAGAGCATTTAATAATGGAAGCCATTATTAAATGCCCTGTGAGGGGCTGTACGCAAATGTATGCGCACAGTAACATACACATTCCATTATTCTTTACTATACCATATACATTCATGAATTATCTTCTCTTTTCTTCACAGATGGGAGAGCGAAGAGATAAGGCTCTGAAGGAACTGAGAGATCAGCTGGCTATGAAACAAAACAATGCCGGTTCAGAGGATCCAAACAAGCATAACTTTTGGGACAGTTCAGGCTTTAAGATCATTGTGTCAATGTCTATGTTGGTCTTGGTGGTTTTTGCAAAGCGGTAAAAAGAAGTCGAACACCACAATGTCGTCTGTATAGAAGGTAATAGGTGCAGAAGTTTCGTTTTTTACTTCAAAATGACATCAGTCCTGTTGGCATCAGTCATTTTTGCCAGTTTTTGTCATTACCCCTGCCTATATTGCTGGTAGCTGCCTAAATATTTATCTTAGACTTAAAAATATTCATGTAGAATACCCTGCAGTTTGCAGAAACTGAAGATTTAAGATAGCTGTCAGCTACTGCAACAATGTGGTTACAGAGAACTTAGATGTCTTGATATATGTTTACTGTTCTAGTATTAGTATCCGGCAGATCATGAATATGCCAATGTCGCATGGAATCTGGCTGTATATCGAAATTTCATGAACCCTTTTTCTTTAAAGCTTGTAGTACATGTATAACGTCAAATTTCGGTCACTAGAAAACTGAAAATTCTGTTGCTTCTACTAATATACAAAACGAAGGATTTGTAACTCTACCTGGGGTGAAGATTCCCTTTGTTCAGTTAATTATCCTAATACGACATGCAAGATGTGGAGTGCGGCTCGTTCATCAGTAACATCAAGAGTGTTCCCAAGGCAAGCAGTGCCACGGAGCTGCGAAATGAGGACGCTGAACTGCTTGTTGTCACTCCTGGAGGTGTGGATCCAAATATCGAGGTAGTGGTGGTGAAGTTGTTCGTATTCAACACCGAAGATGGCGACCCCGGACTTCCGCTGCAATAATTACATAAAATCTTAGTATCAGGTAAGATTTGTCGTGGTTTAATGACAAATTTTTCCACTTAAGAAATATTTCCAGTAGTTCACAAAGGGGATCTCACCTTGATGACGGATAAACGCATGATCCAGAGCCTGCAGAGAAGTGAGTGCGTCAGGTTGAATATCCGAGGAGATTGAGACGGGGTATGTAGGAAATGACCCTTTCAGCCTTAAGTGTACTAGGAAATCGTAACAAGTGTACTGTGTATCTGTCTAATTAGTACGGAGAAAAGGAATCAATCTCTTCAAAAACAATTTGTACGGAGAAAAATTACTAATTTCATTTTTCTAATCCGAAAAGCAGAATTAAGCCTAATTATTGGATCAGGTTGAATAGGCCCCACGCTATGTGAAGGATTTGGTTCTATCACGATAAAGTAATTAATTCATCATTGTTTATAAGACATGCATAAATACCGGATGCGAGCCTAATTAAAGCATAATCAGAATGGCAGCTACGATTATACTTAAAAAGTAGCAGCCGCTGCAAACTTACTTGGATTGATATTGGTCACCATGGCGGTTCCTCCGAAATCGCAGCTCGTCGTTGTCGGATTCTTCTGATAGTAGCTGTTAAACGCGCACGAAGCGTGATCATGAACGGTATTTGGATTGTAGCACGGCCCGCCTTGTTGAATAGAGGAACAGTCTGCTCCGCCAATTCCGCACGCATAATCCAGGGCCACCTGCAGCGCCGTCTCCGGAGCCCCAGTTTTCGCAACACACCAGCTCTGTCCCGACGCCACCGGCGACGGCGTCGTCGCCGGGGGTGTACCCGGAAATGTCACCAGCGTCGTGACGGGTGTCACCACTGGAATGCCTCCTGGTGGAGGAAAAGGGTACGTCGTCACCGGGTTTGTAATTGGTGGACTTTCAGGCACTGTCACTGGTGTTGTACCTGGGTTTGGGTTTGTCACTGGCGTAGTACCTGGGTTTGGGTTTGTCACTGGTGTAGTACCTGGGTTTGGGTTTGTCACTGGTGTAGTACCTGGGTTTGGATTTGTCACTGGTGTAGTGCCTGGGTTTGGATCTGTCACTGGTGGGACAGTTGCCGGAGTTGTCACCGGGATCGCAGCCGGAGGGACCGGAAAAGTGGGCGGAATTGAGATCGGTGAGGTAAAGGGGTTAGTGGGGAGAACGGTGACAGGGCTGTTTGAAGGGACAGTGACGAAGGGCCCGGTGGGGACTGTTACTGGAGTCGTCACAGGGTTGGTTAGAGGTGTTGCAGGGGTGAATATTGTGCTTGGCGGGTTGACGATTTCATGAACGAAAGTATAGGACGATCCGGCCAGTTGTCTGCGTAGAGAAGGGAGCATCTGTTTTTTATTATCTCTGTTGAACTCTATGAATAACCAAGAAAACCTGTTCACCTTGCGAGTGTTCTGTTCCACTAGCTTCTTCATTTTCTCATTAAATACTGCAAGTTGTTTTGCGCTCGGGTAGACGGAGCTTCTGATCACATTCAACACCAACGGAACATCTCTGAATGGATGAAGAGAAGCTGCGGATATATCCTTTTGCATCACCAATCTGATGAACTGATCGCTCAAGCTCGCTTCTCCCTCATCATAAGCTTCTAAGGACACAAAGGATCCCCATTTTCGAATACAGTCCACTGCTCTATGTAGATACTTCTTTTGCATTTTGTCTGATTTTTGCAAGCTCGATAAGGGGAACGAAATGGAGATATTTACTCGGTCATCCAGATTGAGGGTTTTCAGGGCTGAATGGGTTGAAGTTAGAGCGGAAAGAAGCGGTGAGCGGCCAGGAACCGACTTTCCTATTCTGAAAATGATGGTGGTGATGTTTACGCGAGGGAGATAAGTGACGAGGTTTGTGTTGAGCCATGCAATTGCGGAGGTTTCATCTGACAGAATTTCAACAGTGGTGTCGTTCACGTAGAGATGGACTTCAACGCCACTGCCAGTGTTTGCCAGTGGAAGTAGGACAGTACTTTGATCTGTAGTTGATATCTTCATCAGCGAAGGAAGTACCTGGTTTTTCCTTAGAATTGTGATAGTTTCTTCGAGTGGTGAAGTTCCCCTGTTTCTCCCCGCATCGTATGAGAATCCGACATTAGTTCCTGGGAGAGATAAGGAATGAAGAACAATCAAGACTAGATTCGATCAAGAAAAGAATAAAATATGGCATCGTAGTATTCGAGCGAAAGCAGAAAATAATCAGTGATTCTAAAATAATTCTTTAAGAAGGGACAGGACTGCCATAGTTCTGTTCCTGCTCTTATTCATATTCACGAAAGACCAATATAAGAAAAACGTATCTCATGTCCTATATTACGATCCTTTTTTGAGCAATACTTGCCTGAGCAGATTGTGAGCAGAGTTATGAAGGATAAGAAGGAGAGGGATTTAGCTTCTTCGATAGCCATTGAATCAGAAAGATCCTTCGTGAGCTGTGGAGAAGACACAACTGAACTGGGTTTTTTATGCAATCGATGCAGAGACACTACTTGTATTGGAGATTGCTGCACAAAGCAAAGGCCACAAAGGGGGTAGAAAGAATGAAAAGATATATACAAGTAGAGCTAAAAGTAGATATTAGATAACAAATCCAAAAGAAAAGGATAATAAAATGAAAAGCGGAAAGATAAAGAACAGGTGAACTGTTGGAGATGAAAAGGAGATTACTTTGTGACGAAGTATGAAGCAGGGTCCAGTCACACAAACAACAAAGCCATTGCTCTTCCCACTTTCTCCATGCCTCAAGCAGGAGGTCTGAGACACTCGGCTAGCTTTACTGCAGACAAAGATGAGCATCCATGTGCAAATGCCATGCGCTCAGCAGCTGCGAAATGCATGGTGGCCCACATACATTCGTTTATCAGCAGACCATGTTTATGCCATGAAAGCCACCGGTCTCCGCCGTTCTGCAAATGCTGCCGCTTCTCCTTTCTCCCTCTCCGACAAATTACCAGTCACGACTGAACTTGCAAGCAAATGGAGAAAAATTAGATCCACCATGCCTTTGGGTGGGTTCCACCATTCACGTCTTCCAGGTTGCATCCCTTTAATCTGTGTTTTCGGCCACCGACTCAAGCTCGAAATAATCCTCGAAGTGTCTGCATTCAGGCAAAAGATTCTACTGACCAAGCATGACTTAACCGCCAAGGGAGAGAGAACAGAGAGAGAGAGAGAGCAGAGAGAGAGCAGATATCCGACAACTGAGATACGGGATAAGGAGAGTAGGAATTTTCAATCTCTGCTGCTTTCTGCGAGGAGATAAAAAAGAGTCTACTCCGAAACCACTAACAAATCCAAGATATGAGAAAGATGTATGGATAGGTCGAAGCAATCAACTCCCTTACGTAACCATTTTCTTTCTAATCTCAACTTTTTTAACAGCTAGCGTGCGTTGGACATTGCATCTGAATTACTTACCTTTACACCCTCCAGGTTCGACAACACCTTTGCTGTCTGAACGACGAAAATCTGGTGGGCCTTATTGAAGCAGCATTTCTTTAAAACATATTTGCTCCAGCAAAAGTCATGCACATTGTTTACGCAGCGTGCGCAGAATTCGAGTCACCTGGTCTTGAAAGTATTCCAGATTCTTTTCGTTCAGAAATGATAAAAACCCACCCCTAAGCGGAAAGTTGTTGGTTCCCACAGCAAATGTGGTTCTTCATAAGTGCATGCAATGTTCTCTGGACTAGCAGCACTTAGCTTTTAAGATAAAATTAGAATAGGGAAGTGTGCCTTATTCTAATTCATAGTAATTCGCTACGTGTGATTGAACTCAAATAAAACATTAGATTTTTAGGTGTAACCGTGTGAGGACCTTTCGTTCAACTGTTGCTCTAGATCCAAACAGCAGTCCATGGAAACTCAGTTGAGCAGCAGAGTCCAAGGTGTGTGGTTCCACGAAGTTCTCGCCTTCATCCTTTGTGTTTAAAGACAATGATCTGAAGGATTTGTGATGCAACTGTACCTTAATTATAATGCCAATAATTTCATAATTAAATTAAGCTACAAATTTACATGAGAAAGGTCAGTTTAACTACGCTTGCTCTTTCATGGCCCATAAGTTGCTGAAGAAAGGATCCAAAAGTGCATCCTTCGCAGAATTGTATGAATTCAGACTCTTCTTAAATGAGCGAAGACCTCTTTCATCTTTTGTTGTACGCTTCTGGATACCACCAAAACGTTATATAAGCTGATGTCAAAAAATGCCACTAAGCATAAGGTTTAGAGGAAGAAACATGCATCAACGGACTTACGAATGTCTTTTTGAGAAGCAAAATATCCACTAAATACTGTAACCAGATTACATTTGTTCTGAGGTAGCTGCCAAGTCAAGCGAACTTTCAAAACCATGTCCAATAAAAAATATAAAAACTGAAAAAAATATGCATATAAAAGCTTGAGCTCTTGAGCCACGCCCAAAACCAAAAAGATTAAAATGAGATATGAACAAGCCTCAAGAGGGCCAAAAATGAACCTGCTGAGAATCTCTTCAACGGTAGTAGTGAACCTAGAGGTACGCTATTTTATATCATTACTTTAGTTTTGATCCTCTAACTTCGGCGGATTTTAGATGAATGCTTTCACTACATGGTACAAAGTAGGTTTAACAGCCTCCACAGAAAATTATTATCGTTATGTTTGGAAGCACTATTATATTTCATTCTCCAAATCCAAAGACAAACAAATGTAAATAATATACCTGTCCTCCCAACATTCTTCAGTTATCTCTTTCATCTTCCTATATGTTTCCGACTGCAAAGGAAATCAAATGATCAGAAATTATATAAATGATATTAAAATGCCCTTAAGACTTCTAGTTTTAGTCCACCCTTACTTGTTTATCTCCTTTAGGGCCTTCAAACAATTCTGGATCAGCTGATAAGTCAAGAAACAAAATAGCTTCACCTGTAGAAACCACATGAAATATTTTCACGTTGAGATAAGAATGCAGCCTAATGTCACATATAAAAGTTGAGAAGCCACTTCTTACCAGTGTTAATCCGAGAAAGAGTAAAATCAATAACTGAAACCGATATCCCAAATGTATTGGCTAGCATTTCTCTTCCCTGGAGAACAAACTTTGTCGTCGCAGGCCCATCACGAGTTAATAGAATGTTTCCCCTGTCATAAATATTTAAATAAGGCTCACAAGAAATATCCTACTTAACATCCAGTAGCATAATAGTTTCACAGATGAAGCTAGACCAGTGTAAGTCTCTATGCTCAAATTCATAGGCTGCTTCTGCAACAGCTAATGCGCCAGTAACCTGAGGAATAAGTTAATCACTAAATCATTAAGGTTAACATCCATTAAGTTTGAAAGAAATGCATAAAGTAGCTCACCTGTAGCAACAGACTTTGAGCCTCATCAAAGTTCAGGAGTACAAAATTTTCAAGGTCAGTGCCACCATCCGCCAGGACAAAAACTATGTAGCACTGAAAAAAGTTTCACTTGCTTTAACTAATGAAAATAACATCTTACAAACTCATATCAAAATTCATATGAGAAAATTACCTGTTTCTCAGAAAATTCCTTTGGATGATCATTTTCAGATCCATGCTTCTGATCCCAATCTTCCCATGCATTGATGAGGACAGGATCATAAGCACCTTGACATACCCTCACACTATAGAAGAACAGAGTGAGATATTATTAAAATGTCAAATCAAACAATAATATGTACAAGGTGCCAGCAAATAATAAGATAATAACGTAAAAAACCAACTAGTTATCTTGATGACAAACTACATACTCCTTGGTTTCTATAAAGTTGGTGCAGATGTTTTGGCTGCAAAAATGGCCTTGTTGCCCTCTTAAGCTATTTAGAGTCCAAGAGAGTAAAACTTCCTCCATAACTTCAGCAGATCTCTGAGGGGTGCAGATGTTATTCATGTTTAAGGAACAAACAAATTATGTGGTCAGAGATGATTTATAAGTAGGTAAATACCTTTTGGACTTCGCCATTGACCCGTAAATCCCCATCTATAGGGACTATTTTGCAAACGCATCCACCAGCCTTAAAAGCTTCTCCATATGTGCCTTCCCCAATCTTGACTATACTACTTGAGTCACTGATAAAAAAACATAAGGAAAGTTTCATTGTCTAATAAATCTTGATCTCCAAGAGAGAAGAAAAAGAAAAAAATGATATAAGTGGGTGGTGTAGGACCAACCAAAGCTGGGACAACACTTCAGAGAGAAGTAAAGGAAAAGATTGCCCACAGGCCATTAGCAGATTTTTAAATGGATCCTTCTTATCTCCACCCAAAGAGAGCTTCTGGATGACCTCTTCTAGATCCCGACCTCTTGAAACAACATCTCCCAGGATTCTGCTACCTTCATGAGTTGTAGAACATAATCTAACGCTGCTTCTATCTCTAGGGAGCTCCTCACTGGTCTTTAAGAAAGAAGATACTGAGGTTTTCTTGTTTGAAATGCTGGAAGAAATCTCTGGGATAGGATCCATTGCCAGTCTTATAGGTGTATGAGATATCCTAGGCTGGACACCCGAGGAAGCAGAAGTGTTGATGAACATCTTTTCTATCAACCAACACAAAACGGAAGGCATATCCTGTATAAATTGAGTGTTTTGTTGTAAGCCTGCGGCCCATGTATCACCATATTTCTTTGGTGAGGGACTCTCCTCCATCAATTCATAGGAATCAACATCCTGAAAATATGCTCGCTCCTTGCTAAAATCAGGTGCATAGACTCCTAGTTTTTTCTATGAAGTACCAATTAATGAAGGCCAGGCAAAAAAAAGAAAATCAGGTCAAATATCTGCATTGTTGAATCGCAAGAAATACTGCTCGGCTACTGATGAATATCTCTAAGAAATTTAAGCTAAGAACACATGAGACAATAAATCCCAAGTGACTTTTCAACAGGAAGAGAACGCAAAAATGGTAAAGTTTACTGGTCACACATTTGGAAAAGCTCGTTGCGGCTTTCTTTTCACTCCCTTCTGCTTTGGTAAAGGCCTATATTCTGTTCCAGCTGAAATAACTATACTACATCTTCCCCTGACACAGTAAATACATTATAATCAGACTGTAGATAGGCATAAACACAATAATGAAAAAAAAATCCTGCTTAGAGATGAGAAGCACACAACCCTTTGGTCAATGCAGATGTACTTTACTAGGATATAGACCTATGAACATAACCTGACCATCAACAAGAGACACCAAACTTATATAGACCCAGCTGCTGAGCATCCGTAAGAATCAACCCACCTTTCTTACAGAAAGAATACAAGTTTATAAGTGAAGACATTTCATTGGTTCGTTACTATTTCTTAAGGATCTAACAAGTAAGCCAACGAGTTGACTATGCAATCCTTGCACAAAATCAAGTACTTACTGCGAATTTGAGTAAAACTGTGCTGTAAGAAGCTTAAACAAGCAGGGAGTTCAAGCTCTATATGAAAGCAATCTTCTCATCTTCCCCAAAAAAAGAAAAAGATTCAAAAAGCCCTTAGTGTGTTCGCTTGGCTTTGGTACAATACGAGGCATCATTTGGTGGAAGACAAAAAAGACAAATTAGGGAAATATTGTACGGAAATAGGGAAATTAGCGAGATGCATAAAGTCTTGCAGAACATTCGTGAAATTATGCTGATCATAAGTTTTAAACTTTATCTATGAAAATAGTCACAAATTTACAGCGGGAAAATTATAATCATAGGCCATAATATAATTGTGACACAGCAAGAATCAAAGCATACTCGGATAGAAATAAAGATAAAAGTACAGTAGCAACCTAGCGGGGACTGAGAATCACAGCAATAACAACGAGGTAAAAACAAGAGAAACAAAACCTAGTCGATAAAGATCTCTTCCAGCTGATCTTCCGATTAAGCACTATACTCAACCGACTGGTTCCATATGACTGTCTTCTGTAAGAAAAAATAAAGAAACAAAGACATAAAGTCAGCTCTAGTGTAGCACACCAAAAAAATTTCAGAAAACGACGCTCCATAAAACAAGCAGATTTAGGAAAAGTGGAAGTTACAATTCCTACATAAAATGGCTATTAACGCTTACGTTTGAACAACAGGATTGCGTATTTCCGGTCTCCTTCGTCTGTAAACAGCTGCAACAGTCGGACGGACCTCTTCCTCGCCAATAACTTCGGACCAGAGATCATCTGAAGCAGAAAAACAAAAAATAAATAAATAAATAAAATAATCAACTTCGAACCTAAAAAGAACAAAAATCTTAAACGATCTACTTCTCAATGTTTACCACTTTGAGAAGCCATCACAAGAGACGGTCTTTTAATAACTGATAGCTTGGAGGAAGAGCAGATGGACGATTGCAAAGTGGCTATACAGAATCAGTTGTAAAAGGAAATTAGGCATAGAAAGACCCTTGGTTCATTTTCAGCTGAACTGAAGAATGGGGAATTGTTCTTCGAGATTGATATTTGAACTTTGGAGGAGAGAGAGAGAGAGAGAGAGAGAGAGAGAGAGAGAGAAATCAGAGAAGTAGAGGGACAAATCATATAAGTAGTCATTTTTCAATTGCTTAAATATTTCCCGCCCGTTTCTAAATTCTAATCAGCTTTACTGTTATATCTGTGGGCCCATATCCACTTGCCCGCTTAAGCATGAAAATGTAATCATTTTCGGCCCAATAGGCTACGGTTTATAAACTTCAAAAATTTGACTAGGCCCAGTTCAAAATAAACCCACAAGTTTTCACAAATTTTAAAATAAAATATTAAATCTTATATGTACATAAAATATACTTAAAATAAATAAATAATTATATTTACGATTCCAATAAAGCTTGCAATTTCTTATCTAGTTTTTTCATTCACTTTAATTTGTGATTCTGGTTGTTTTCTGACGTGAAATGAAAATACGTGCTTAATCTTATTTAATCAACCAAATACTTAAATTGGGTAAGTTGTGCCTTTTCATCACATGTTTATGAGTTATGACAATCTATTACATTTTGTTACCCATAATCTAATTACTTAATACATTCATTTGATTGTCATTAAAAATCTAATTACGTAATAGCGTGTTGAGAATGCAAGCAACACTGATGATAATGCGTTGGCACGTCAAAAACTTGCATTAAGGCGGACAAATCACATCGGAGTGGGTACACTTCACATTTAATTACCTTAATAACGCCCTTCTAAATTTCTAATCAGTGTCCGTAGGGGACCCACCACAAAATTGACACTAGAAGGTTCCCGCCTCCCTTGTCTCCCCTAAACCTCAACAAATCATCGATTATTATGACAAAAAAAAAACATTATTATCCTAATCTTATCAATTGACACTTGTGAGTCTATCTCGGCTTAAATTATAACTTATATCAACTCTACGCTGCCCAACGGGTCAATACATAAAGTAATAATAATTAACGCTCCGGCTTGGCCCGCTTGGCTCAATAATGTTTTAATTACTAAGTGATTAGGACATTTGTATAATAAAACAGCCGCGATATCTCTTTCAGATTTCATTTCGAAGAGTCAAAATGCAGGGGGATTCCGAGCTTTTAACAACCCCTTTATCTGTTCTGTGGCTTCAAAGAAACCACCTGCGAGTCTTTCTTCGGAAGCGGTGAAGAGGAATAATCCGAGGGGAAGGTGGAGGGTTCGTTTCTCCGAACCAGAGGCGGGCGATTCTTCGGGAACAATCAAATTCGTCTGCGGATTTCTTCCGCCTGAAAAAAAAACACAACATTCGGGGTTTGAGACTGATGTGTGGGCTGTTGCTGCTGCTGTTGAATTTTTTTTTTTTTTAAACTAGAAGCTGGTGAGATTTTTTTTTCTTTTAAAAAAGTTTTGGAGTTCTGGGCAGGTGAGGATGACGGAATTCGTGCTGGAATCTGAGAGTATTTTAAATCAGAGAAATGTGATCAGACTGGACAGAGAGTACAGAGCAAACCATTGACGAAAATAACGGGTGTTGCAGAGGTTTCAGAAACTGAAGAAGAGGAAGATTCAGAGACTCAGAAACGGTTTTTTGATATCTGCATCGGCTGCAACTGCTAGAGACTTAAAAAGGGGTTTTATAGATAGAATAAAGAGAAAAACGTTACCTTAGTTCCAATGTTCCTCTTTCACGTTTACAACATATAGTACATGTCACAGATACGGCTAGAACTGGACGAGACATATTAAGTGATAACTCTGCCGTGGAACAGGGACCAAAGAACCTCTAATCAAGGGCATGACAAATGCAAGAATTAATGTATTTCTTTTATCTTTAACCAAGTAAGATTGTTAGAGACTGCAGGTACATTAGTTTAATCCTCGATTAGAAAATAAAAAATATTGCTTACTAGTGTCTTCGTCTGACTTGACCTTGGTCTGATTTGTAGATAATCTTTATGTGATTCCGCGGCCCACGGAACTGCTGACCAACCGAATAAGATTTCTTTATTAAGGATTAAATTCCTCTTGTCAATTCATGTTGGAAGAAAAACAACAGAATTATGTGGCATTAGAAGAAAAAAAAACAAAACTGCTCTTAAGAGTATATTAAAGTTAAAAACCCTCTGTTAATTAAATGAGGAAAACCAACTTGATCAAAGTTGTATGCATATACTACATAGTACCTACTACTAGAAAATCTTTGACTAAATGAGAAAATATAAAATGAAAAGCTAGATCAATCAGGCACCATAACTTACTCCCAATAATTGCACCCCTCTTATTCATTCCCATTAACTTAGGAAAACAGATAATTCCATAATCGTCTGCAATCCAAATCTTCGACAAATCCTTTGACATTGCACAAATAATGTTAGAAGAAGAGACGTTTAATGTTGCACTCTCTCACCTAAACCTACTTTTAGTGGATAATTCCACCCCCAATAACACCATTACAGCTTCCTTTTTCTTTAATTAGTCTGTTCCTTATGCAATTGCATGCTTTGTGGTGCAAACACATATTACTTTTCAGCCTAAATGAAAGCAAGTTGGGAATTGGGAATTGCTATCTCAATTACAAGTTTTTGTTTGGTAATGTTTGTTTATGAGGGGAATATTTGCCTTGTAGTCATTATTCTGTGGAAGAAAGGGGCTGTGTGGTGGTCCCTTGATTGTGAAGATTAATTCATGTGAAGCTTGCATAACTGGATTGATGTTTATTTGTGGAGGTAGAAAAGGACAAAACGATGTAATTGCCTGCCCCATTAAGAGGGGTAATGCCGCAATGGCTCTTTTTTATAGAACAAGAAAAAAATAGCTTTTATATATTTGGGAAATTGTTTACATTATTCAATCCGCTTTATTGTTGTTAGAGGGTAAGAGGAGACAATTGGATTTTTTGTTTAATAAACTAAAATTATATGAAATTATTTCTTTTATACAATGCATTATTCTTGAGCACTTTTAATTAGTATTTGTTCTACAGATTAATCATAAATTTCGTATGTAGTTAATTTTTTTTTTAGTTTTCTTATGCGATTTTTAACTTTTAAATTTAAGCTAGTTTTAAGATTTCTTTATATTATATATTTGGTATGATAAGATCAGGTAATCAAGCTGTCACGGATAATTCAAGGAATAGTAGTGCTTAAAATGATGTGGTTGTATAGGGAAAGAGAAAGCTGGCTCAAATAGGTTACCTTTTGCTTTTATCCAGCAATGTCACTAAGTATTTGAAAACTATATAATGGAATTTATTTTCTATTTCAGTTATTATTGTATAATACATATTTTTAGTTTTGTACTTATTTTCAATGTTCGAAGTTATACTATATCACGTGAAATTTGACTGGTAAAAAAATACCATTAGTAATTATAAATAAAAAATACCGTTAGTAAAAAAATACTGTTAGTAATTATAAAAAATTGCCCGATTATCATAATTTTAATATTTTTACATGCATTTTTATATCTAAAATTTTTTGAGTATTTTGAGTATTTTGAGTAAGTGACCAAAAAGTCATTGTCATCAACATTTTCATGAAACAAGCCTCTAGATCTTTTCTTAGGTCATATGAAAGCTTAAAAACTAAAAAGTCTCATAATTAATTTGTGTATATAATAAATGCATTTATGTTTACGTACATTATATCACGTTGTTAATATAATATTGGTGACATAAAATTTATGCTTTATATTGAATATAAATAGTGATAAAAATAGCTATAAAAAGTATATAATTACAATTATCACCCAATTTATATCTTATCCCTTATAGCGGGCCCTTTAAAATATTGAAAATTGGAAATCAATGAATAATGAATAACACATCCATATTCTTAACTAATAATAATAATTTGCATGAGAAAGCTCATCATAAATGTTGGGATATTTGATAAAATACTCAAAAGAAAAGGGAAAAATAATGGATTGGAAGTGCAGTCAAGCCGAGTAAGCCGAGTCGAGCTAGCCGCTCTGGATCACCAACCCAGCGGCTGAACCGCTGCCCCCACTCATAAATTCCCTGCCAGATCCTGTCGCTGGCTCGGCCGTTTGTCTTATAATAAGCCGGCGACCCAGGGGTCGGCGCCGACAACTAGCGAGCCGTATACGGGCGGGCGAGCGACTGTATTATGGTGGTCCCTGATTCCCTCCTTTCACACGTCTTTTTCACCAAACAGTGGGCCCCGGAGGGCTTACTCCTGCAGTGGGACCACAATAGCTTGCCCCTTTGACTCGTGCGGCATTTGCTTTTCCCTTGTCACGCGGTGGGGCCGTGGCCCACGTAACCCCTTTCGTAACTCGATTGGCTTAATCTGGATGTGGGACCAAGCGAAGACTTTGCTTGACTCGCGAGTGAAGATAAGAGTTGCCAGCTGTAAACTGGAAAATGCGCACCTCCACTTTCGGAGATGAAAACAGAGTTGAGACCTTTTAGTGCTCCAGTGGGCCATACCCGCAAAGGGCGGGAATGTCGCCCACACGTTTAGGGACACTTATCTGGGGCTAATAATTCATGGTAATCGTAATTAAGCGTCTGACTTACTCACACTGTTTTTTTTTATTTTTTTATTTTTTTAATTTTTTTTTTAAGTGCATCTCGGAATTGGTTCAAGGAATTAAACTTCAACTAATTATGATAGTTTAGCAATTACATCACAGGCGGGCCCGGTGATAAAAGAGGATTTTTGGTAAAAAATAAAAAATAAAAAATATTTGAAAAGTAAGATGGGTTTTTGGGACTTACAATTTATTTTTAAAGAGAAAGGAGATATACAGTTTGATCCATTTTATGCCAAAAGGTGCACCTAATTTTTAACTTGAACAATACTAGTAAACACAAAATCTCGAGCGGAAGAAATAATTATTAATATTAAAAATGCTAATGCTTTGGGTATCCATATCTCCATGTGTATTTTAAAATCCAAAAATATTTCTCGCCTAAAAGGTGAATATATCAATTTTATTATTGTTTGAATTATAAATATTTGGTTTAACCTAGTGGCAGCAGGTTCAACCAACACATGAGCTAAATGTGTTACTACCTTAAACCTTATTATATTCATTATATTTTCTTATGATTTAAACCTTTATATGCAATTTCATTAGTTATTATAACCTAATATAGTACTGGCCAGTTCAGATCGAATTTTTTTTTATTTTGTTCTGCAATTTATTGGGTTCCCTTGTAAACTACTAACAAGTAACAAGAAAATTACTACGTGGTCCGTGGGAGACTGATAGTGAGATTTGTACCCGTATTGAATAATTCCAACTGCAGAATTATGAGAGAAACTTAAAGAAGGGGAAGAATTAAGGCACAGAAAATGCAAAGAAACGTACGTTTTTTTGCGGAGCTGCTGCTCTTATCAAGGTTTCATGGACGACGCACTGACGTATCCGTTACCTTACCAGAGGGGGGGCATTTTTTTTTATTTTTTTATTTTTTAAATAACTGCTCGTCCTCTCCCACTCCTACACAAATGAAATGACCAGCAACGACCCGTTTTATGATCCGCCCTCAAATTTACCGTTATGAAATGAATGCGGACCTTGATGAGGATGAATCAATCAGCGGGGATTTTTGGGTGGTTTCGGTTCGGGGACTTTTATTTCTGCTGTTGGGTGTGTTCAGACGGGTTTCTTTTGACTCGCGAACTGATCAGATGATTCAGAAGAATACATTCTCCTGAAATCACTGATTACTGCCCTTCATCGTGCTCATCATCATCAATCGGTTTTTGTTTTTTTGTTTTTTTTTTCTTCGGTGTGGTGTTTGACCAGATTAAAGAAAGTTTGGGGGGAGAGAGAGAGAGAGAGAGAGAGAGAGAGAGAGAGAGAGAGGGGAAGAGGGAATGAATAATAAACGAGAAATGGGTGGGTAATTCGGCGAATTTTCTGATAAACAGTCGTCTTCACAAGCCATTTAAAGAAATACAGAAAAACCCAAGAAACCTTCCATTTCCATGCTTCTCTTTTACTGTTTCTGAGCCATCTCATCACCTACCACTGATAACTCCATTCCTTCTTATTATTCTCCTCTTCCTAACCCCAGAATTCCATGTCCCTTTACTCTACAAAAGAGGATTTTCTAGGGTTTGTGTTCCCGAGAAAGGTCAGTCTGAGCTTAGATTTAAGGAACCAGCCTACCGAATTCAACAACCCGCAGGTGGATTTGGGCAATGGGGTTCATTTGCGCTTCTTGGGTTCCGCTGGTTTCTGCAGAGTTTGGCTCGGTTTGATCGGAGATCTGAGGTTGTGGGTTTGTTGTCTGATTGTCGTGAAGGATTTGGAGATCTGGAGGCCGTAGAGCAGGTAATTCAGAACAACAAGCATTTTCTTCGGATGCTGCATTTGCCTCCTTCTTTGTTTGTCTCTTGCTGTCTTTCGCTGCTGTTGGCTTCGGAAACGGCACTACTTCCACTTGTTGGCTCCAAGAGAACATTTGAAAGAAATGCAGCTATGTTTACCTTGATTTCTTCGATTTTTATTACACAGGTGTCTTTTTTTATCTTTTCTTTAAGAAAATTCCGATTTTGACAAATGCGATTTGGAAAGGAAACTCGGAGATTCTTATTTTCCTCCTCTCTGTATCCTTTATCATTTCATCAATTTTTTTTTTTGTGATACAGTTTTCCAAATTCTTGTTGGCAGCAGTAGGAAATCGGTTCTTCTATTTCGACTGATTTTGAGAATGAATTTGGAAAATTGTACTCACCGGTCTTGGCTTTTCTGCTGTTTACTCGGTTCTTCAATCTCTGTGTCAAGATTGGTAGGAGAAATGGATTTTTCCATTGACAGTGACTGTCCGTCTTCAAGCAATTTGGTTTGTATTGTCAGTTAAGACTTTTTTTCATTAATTTTTTTTGAGGAATGCGATCTTGCATATCATTTCATTCAATAATCACCAAGTACAAACATAGCAGATACGCCATTAATTTTAAATAAATTCTTCTTTGTAGTCTCTCAGTATTCTTCACATAACGTTGAAAAGGATTTATTTTAGAAGAGGATGTCGTTTGTCACCCCATTTTAGTTCTTTTGTTTTTATGTTGGAGAAGCCACGGTTTTGTTTCTTTGTGTTTATGAATTTTGTCTGATGCTTCTCTTACTTGCCCTTAATCATGGTTATAGAGTATTTTATCCATTGTTTTGCTAATTTTAGCTGTCTAATAATCAATTTCTAAATTTTATCGGAGGAGTAGAAGTAAAATGGCGATCCTTTAATTATGCAGAACTTAATTGCTTCTTTCGTTGGGCCATAAAAAGAAAAACCATGTTTCTAATATTAAGCATATGACAAGAAAAGGTTGTGATTGTATAAGTGAAGAATAGTTAGAGCTCGCCATTTACGTGCTGTTATTGTTAAAACTACTGTTTTTCATGCGTGTAGCTTTAACCTGAGCCTTGTTGGTATCTTCTTACCTTTTTTTGTGATTTTTTCTCTTTCTATTTAAGGGTATCACTTTACCTTTTCTGATTTGTTTCTCTTTCTATTTCAGGTACCTCGGTGTGAACGAAATGGCTGGAAGCTCTCTTAATACTGAACTATCCAAGAAGACAACCATCTTTGGTCTTAAGGTGTGGGTTTTAATTGGCATAGGTGTTGGAATCTTCATTGTAGTAATCCTTTCTGTGCTGTGGATATGCCTTATATCAAGGAGGAAATCAAGAAGAGGTGTAGAGAAACTCCCTGTTACTCGTATACCACCAGTGTCAAAAGAAATAAAAGAAGTCAGAGTTGATCAGATCTCATCTAACCACTGTGTTCCTCGTGATGGGATTCTTCTCACCATCCATGAGAAATCAAGTGACAGAGAATCTGATAAGGTTTTGGTACATCTCGGCATGGGTGGAAACAAAAACGGGGAAAATAGTAGTCAGTCAGGCTCATTTCATCATGTTGACAAAGATGGTGGATCCCAGTCGGGTGAGGAAGGAAGCTCAGGGACAGTCACTGTCTACAGACCTTCTGCATCACATCCTATGACTGCACCATCGCCCCTAACAGGGTTGCCGGAATTTTCTCACCTTGGTTGGGGCCATTGGTTTACTTTGCGTGACCTGGAGCTTGCAACCAATCGGTTTTCAAAGGAAAATGTCCTTGGAGAAGGTGGTTATGGTGTAGTCTATCGTGGCCACCTGATCAATGGTACTCCGGTGGCTGTCAAAAAGCTCCTTAACAATTTGTAAGTTCGGGCAGATTGCTTTTGTTCTTATGTTGTTAATTCATTGTATTTTCTTTTTCCTTTCTGGCTCTATATCATTCCATATTTATGTATCGTCTGATTGATCTTCTGCAGAGGTCAGGCAGAGAAGGAATTTAGAGTGGAAGTTGAGGCAATTGGTCATGTCCGCCATAAAAATTTAGTCCGACTGCTTGGGTACTGTGTAGAAGGCACTCACAGGTTACACATCGATGTGCCCTTTCATCATTTAGTATTAGAATCCATAGTAGTTCTTTTTGTTAGTTTCCTTGCTGTTGCTGCTGATATAATAGCAAGAGCAAGTAACATGCTTTTTCTTTGTGCATATACAGGATGCTTGTTTATGAATATGTCAACAATGGCAATCTAGAACAATGGCTCCATGGGGCTATGCGACAGCAGGGATATCTTACCTGGGAAGCTCGTGTAAAGATTCTTCTTGGGACTGCAAAGGCGTAAGTCACGTTCTTTCTGTACTCATGGTTCTTCAGTGATAGTTAAAGAAAGACATCATGATATTGTTCTGTTTCAGCTTCCTGCAACTGTGCCTTCAATGCCTTAGCTTTCTCCTTTTCCTAATGCATCTGAGTTTGTGATATATATTTTTACAGCCTTGCTTATCTGCATGAGGCAATTGAACCAAAGGTCGTTCACAGAGACATCAAATCCAGTAATATATTGATTGATGATGACTTCAATGCCAAAGTATCTGATTTTGGATTAGCTAAGCTGCTTGGTGCAGGGAAAAGTCATATCACAACCCGAGTTATGGGGACTTTTGGGTAATTATTATAATCTTTTGGCAGCGTATCAATACTTGTCTGCAACTTTGCATCTTTAGAAAGAAAGTTAGAACCTCCTTTTTTGTTGAAAATGAATTGTAACTTGGCTATGACATTTTTATCTATGAGCAAAACGCTAACTTTTGATTTTTTTTCCTAAATAGATATGTAGCGCCAGAATATGCAAACACTGGCCTTTTGAATGAAAAGAGTGACATTTACAGCTTTGGGGTTGTTTTGTTGGAGGCAATCACTGGGAGAGATCCTGTGGACTACAGTCGTCCTGCTCAGGAGGTAATTAATTATGTTTTTTTTTCACATTGTTTCCACTAGGAGATTGCCACTCTAAGTAGTACCTCTGATTTATCAAAAATTATGTGTCCCTTTGTAACTCAAGCAATTCCTCTGGTTTATCAAAAATTTTGTGTCCCTTCTTTCTTAAACCCATGTCATCTCCCAGTATGTTTTATTAGCTTTGTCCTCCTTTCCTCTTGCCTTTCTTTTTTCTGTTTTCAAAATTTTATTTAGTTACCGCCTACAGTTTTGGAACAGGAGACAGTAAATAAATATAATTAAATATTGGAACTTGAGGTTATTGTTCCTGTAATGTTGCAGCCATGTGAAAGAGAAGTCACATGGGAGAGAGAGGGTGTACTGAGATATTGGGTTCGCATCTTGCTTACAATTGGGAAGCAGAATTTTTTCTTTATGAAGGACTTGCAATAATAGTTATCTGTAGCCAGCTAATCCATGTTTAAGATGGTGATCCTGTCTTGGTAAAACTTTTTCTTTATTATTAGTTGCTTTGTGTTAACTATAATTTATGGGGATGGTTGCAGGTTAATTTGGTTGACTGGCTTAAAATGATGGTTGGCAGCAGGCGCTCGGAGGAAGTGGTGGATCCAAACATTGAGAGAAGGCCTTCGACAAGAGCCCTCAAGCGAGCCCTCTTGACTGCACTGAGGTGTGTGGATCCTGATTCCGATAAGAGACCAAAGATGGGCCAAGTTGTCCGCATGCTAGAATCGGAAGAGTATCCCATACCTCGCGAGGTCAGACTTCTATTCTTATTATCTAAAAGGTTATATGGTGACATGGAAAAATTTAGAGTTAGAAAGATTTGATGGAAGTTAATATTGCTACATGAGGCAACTACATTGAAGTTAAACAGTATACTACTAAATTATTCATACAGCTTAGCAATCCAAGTGTCCCAGCTTTTTCCAGTGAAGAGTGTACTTTAAAGTGTCCCATGATTTTTTGTCTGCTCAACTGGGTTTTCCAGCTTCGCTTAACGAGTTGAAAAATTCTCTGTAATTAGGAAATTGGCTTGGTGTCTCTAGGACCGTATTGGGTGAGAGTCAATCCAGTACCATACTCTAATTGTTCCAATGGTTTGAATTCCCTTTTACAGGATAGACGGCATAGAAGGTCTCAGGCTGGTAGTATGGAAATTGAATCTCAAAGAGAAAATTCTGATACCGACAGAAGCGACAACCCAGAACCTAGATCTGAGAGCAGAAGGGAAAAAAGATCATCACACAAGTGATAAATCTCAGGGGTCTGAACTGAATACATTCTTTTGACCTTATGCCTGTTTGGGGTCTGCAAGTGAGTTTGCTCACTCACTGGTGCAATTTGGGTATTAAGCATGGAACAAATCAAAGGAGGGGGGTTTTTTATTATTATTTTTGTAGATCTGGGGGAGGGAATTGGTTTATGTGCATGTATTGTGTTACAAAAAAGGAAAAGAAGTATGTTGTGTGTACAGGTATGTAACAATTGGTGATTGAAATGTACTACGAAAAGAGGGTTTTTTTGGTGATGTTGTGTTGCTAAAACTAGTTCTAAATGAGGCTCAAATGTGAAATTCTTTTTAAAAAAAAAAAAAAACGAACTGGAATGCATATATCCTATTCATAGTATTTCACCGTGCGGAACGAATATACAGATGATGTAAATAAGTGTGGGTCTATATTAGGACAGGCAACAATCATACAAATTCTTTAGGTATTTGTTTTCGACACCCGCTCTTGAGCTGTAAAAAGTTGCTACAGGCCGATGACTTTGAAACCAAGCGGTAACATAACGAATGAAATAAGAGTCGAGTGGTCAAGATTACAAATCTTACAAAACATGAACTAGCATTGACTTGCCTTTTCCTTCTCGAATATTGAGATGGCGCCAGATAGATTTGAGACAAATCGCCGAATTTGGTGATACTTTCTGTGGAGGTTGCTCTTTAGATGCCCAATAGATGAGTAATTGGAAGTGCCGAATATCATGAGATTTTATGAGGTTTTGCTAAAACACCGACTACACTCGTAGGACTTCGAGTGAAAAACCGAATCCCTTTTCAACGTTGCAGCCAAATTTGACCCTTTTTGAGTGTAGGCATTGAGGCAATTGGACAGTTCTAGGTGGACCAAGGAAAAGATCTCATTGGATTTAATTGAAGCTCATCAAGCGGATGATGTTAATCCTTTAAATCATAAAAAGGGGACCCAACAGGTGCTGCCTCTATGATTAGACTAGATATAGATTAGACTAGATAAATACAAAATCCACGACAGATGAGTCTGTTTCAATATTTCCCTGTCCCACTCGGGCAGTGCTGCCAAAAGTTTTGTATTTTGACATATATCTTGGCAGGTGCCGAAAGTTTACATTGTCTTTTTTTCTCATCACAGGTGTATATATATTGTCTCTTCTCTTTTCGGTCAATATCCACCAGCGAAGATGTTTTTTCAGAAAAAGAGAAAAAAAAGTCTCGCTCAAGCGCACTGTAGACTCTTCTTTTTCCTGTAACTATCTGCATCCAGAAACGCGTAATCCTGGATTTGAGCAATTGAAGCAACACGGCGTATCGAGAATCCAGACAAGTGCTTTTAACCGACGGGGTAAAAAATCTAAAAGCACTAGTCAGTGTCCTAACTTGGTAGTAGATCACACGAACAGCGGAGCCGGCGATGCAGACACTGAAGCAAAAGTAAGAGAAAAATAAATTAAGGCAACAGACCGAAGTGGTTTTATATCCAGACGGATTGACGAAAATTGAAATGCACTCAACGAAGGGATATCACTGCCGCAATTATCTGTTTCCATGTCAGCTTCTAGTCATTTTTCCATTGTCCCCTTTGTTCCTGTTCATCGTGGGGGAGGCCAATTAGGTACATCTCCAATCACTATCGTACTCTTACAAACTGATATTCAACGTATTTCGATATGGGAAAACATTATTGGAACAGCAAAAGAGAGTAAAATCAGGATCTCTGTCCAACAATTGGAACCGAAGATCACCCGGGATTAATCACGTAGATGCGAATGGAGAGGAACTTCTACTTTGATACGACTTCAACTACCTGAAATCAACTGAGAAAGTATAGTGTAGACTCATATATGTAATTTTTATGTACCCAAAATAAAATACTTCTCCCGCTGCTAAAACATGGAAGTCACAGCAGGGTCACAAGCAGAAATCCTTTGTTGCCTTGAGTATTGTCGTTCTCAAATAATTGTTGTTAAACAAAGAAGGTATAGAATCTACAATCACTCAGAAACAAACCAAGCCGATTGCCCCAGTTTGCAAAGAACATAAGAGAATTCACAAATTTGAGGCCTCACCATGAGGTCCTGACCGGGTATTCAGAAGAGGTTGGAGAGCTTTAACTACAATGCTCATGTTTGGCCTGAAGTCAGCTTCATATTGAACACATAAGGCAGCTACAGCAGCCATCTGCTCATCAAACATTGACAAGAAAAGTTGAAAGTAATGTCAGAATTATGATGTTGACAACATTATCATTGCTACTAGTTTAAAATTTTATGGTAGCTACTGTGATCCATAAGAAACCTTCAGTTTTTTTTTGAAAGTTAATAAACCTTCAGCTTTCTCACTAACTTGGTTCAAAGACCCTATGCCATCCCTCAAAGCTTCTAACTAGCTATGACAGTCTGTGAACCTACTAGTGCGCTCACATTTGATCGGATTTTGGATGCCCATCTAATTGTTTGCCACAGACTTTAGACGAACAGCTAAAACTGTGGCACTACATTTTTTGCTGTTTTTTAACCAGTGACATTCACAAATTAAACAGTGGAGATAGATTTTAAAATAGTTACCTTTGCAACTGCCTTGGGAGGGTATTCTCCTCCAAGCCGTGTGTCAACACATTGCCTCACTTTGTCTTCACTGAGTCTTGGCGTGGCCTGAAATACAAAGAAAACACAAGAAAATTAAAGGCAAGAAACATCCATGTGGACAAACAAAGCTGTGGAATATGTGAACTTCAAGAAGGTACCCATGTCACAAGACTTTGCTGCCCTCGTGGTAGTGTGTGATCAACTGGTTTCCTGCCAGTCAAGAGCTCCAAAAGGACAACACCAAAGCTGTAAACGTCACTTTTTGCACTTAGCTGTCCAGTCATTGCATATCTGTTCAATAGAAAAATAACGAGGTCATTGCCTAATATTTATTTGGATCTCATGAATTAGTATTAGAGACAAAACTCAGATTACAAAGTATATCAAAGAAGCAGCAAATAAGAAAATTCCTCAATTTGGCATTTTTGTTTCACATTTGATTCTTTGATTGCTGTTGAACAAACCCAAGATCACTTACTCTGGAGCATGATAACCAAAAGTTCCAAGAACACGGGTTGAATGCAGGCGAGCTGCATTGTCTGGAGCTTGATTTGACAGATCAAAATCGGCTATCTTTGCCACATCATCATCAAACAATAAGACATTACTCGATTTAATATCACGATGGATTATGTGAGGCTGGGCCTTCTCATGCAAGTACTCGAGTCCTCTTGCTGCTCCTACAGCTATTTTTACTCGTTGAGCCCATGAAAGAACTGGACCAGGTTGTGCTCCTTTCACTCCTTTTCGACCTTGATATATAAAAAAATAGAAGTTACTTCACATCCCCACCAAAAGAACAAATACTCATGAAAGATGACACGCCAACCAATCTGTAGAGTGCTACAATCTGAGGTTCTTGCAAGAGGAAATCATTCGCAATCTATTATACAATCAGATTAATTACAACAACGGATCATCTGATCTTTTATGTTATGGACACATGCAGCTCACAAATAATTGCACCAAATCACTGGCCAATGCAATATAGTGCAACCATTTATTCATGTTGTGCCTCCCTCAAATCATTCCCAGGACTAGGTGATTTTCTCAACTGCCTCCAAACAAAAAATTCGATGATTTCCTGTCTAACTCACCTACAAATTTTCTTCTCATCCGCGTAAAAAACTTAATGATTCTAATAATTTTAGAATCAGTAAATGGGCATCTGAAAACAAGTAAAAGCAAGAAACTTTGAGAATTTTGGGGTGTAACATTCAGAGAGTGATTCTATTCTCTACCTAATTATCTTTTTCATAAAACACAAAATAACATTTAATGACAATATAGAGACCAACCATGCAGAATATCATGAAGGGAGCCCATAGTAGCAAACTCATAAGCAAGAACACGCAGATTCCCATCCACACAATATCCAATCAGCTCAACAACATTTTCATGTTTTAGCCTTGAAACCATGGAAACCTGCAAAAGTCCTCATCAGCTACAAATAGGCACTATTTACATTGTTAAAATTTAGCTGCAGAGAACCTAGACATGAAAGTAACAATCATAATGACCTGTGCTAGAAATTCTTGGTCTGGTTGTTTACTTGCATCTAACTTTTTTATGGCAGCTGTTTGTCCACTTTTAAGAACTCCATGATAAACTCGCCCATATGAACCCTCTCCAATTAGAGCCTTCTGACCAAAATTGTCTGTCACTTCTTTGAGCTCATCAACTGGAATGGCGGGAACTGCTGGTGGTTGTGCCTTTACAGCCTGAGGACCCTTAGGCACTGGATCTGAGGCATGATAAGCTCCAGCATTGCCTGTAACATAACAAAAAATGAAAACATTTGTGTAAGTGTGCATATAATCAACCACTTGATATGGAGAACCACCCAGATTTGAAGCAGCAAATATAAACAGATTAAATTTCCTTCTAAAAAAGGACTGCCAGTTGGAATCTTATGTAATCCAAAAAGAAAAGTACATAGTGTGTCATGTCTTGATATAAAGAAGTAGAATCTCGCTAAAACTAATTCATATCACTTTTGTAGGCCTAAAATTCCTCCCAATCCTACTTAGCAGTGAGGTTTATATCTAGCCCCTCAAATGATTGCCTTTCATAAAGATGTACCTATTGAAACATGAATACCCTTAGTATGTGAACATCCACAGACTGTGACCCGAGCAGTTCTCTAAAAGCCAACGCCCATATTTTTGTAGGCCTCAAAACCTCAACAGACTAGATAAATACATCTTGACTCCTGGCTAAAACAAAAGACTTGGTGTCCAAGACTGGCAACCAACTTGAGACTAAACTTACACTTAATTCATACATATGAGACTCAATTTATAGGGCAAGAAAATACTGCATCGAGAGTTGTCATTCAAGCAGGACAAGTCTCTCTTTTGGGAGATCGAATTTCTATTAGCCAAAAACTTGCTGTTCATCATATGCCACAACAGGAAGCATATACTATGAACAACTCCAAAGACGAAATCATCTTTTGCACGAGAACTTTTTTACCTGCTGAATTGTTCGCCATATAAGAACCCCCACTTTCAGCCGCCTTATGGAAATCATCTTCTACACAGCAACTAAAGCAGCCCATTGATATATTTTTTCAAAGAGCTTCTGGAGGTGATAAATTACTTCACCTGAAATTAACACATTACTCTATCAATGAAATGAAGCACGATTACATGCCTAAGCTCTGACACCATCATATCCATACTAAAGCTTTAAAAAGAAAAAGAAAAAAATCATCGGTTGTGGCAATCCCAATTTAAATCGAAAGAAAACTCATATTCTTACATGTAAAAAAAGGAAAAAAAGTTAAAGGTATTTCCTCTCTTATTTTGTATTATATGAGATTCTCTGATGCTTTACCTACTCATGACCAAAAAGAAAAATAGAACATATATAAAGACTAATAAATACATTAACGTGTAATAGCTTTTGCCTTGAAACAAAACCGTACTCACGGTTTACCACCCGATTCAATGAGTTTCCAGTTTCCCTCACAGGGAGCACAGTAAACAACCAAACTCCATTGTTATAAGTATTACAGATAAATCCATAACCGATTCATCATCACACAAAAGCAATTGGCAAACACAAACAACTTACACGTATTTGTCCGCACAAAGTACACATACTGACAAACAGAACTGCATTAAATGATTAAAATACGAAAAGAAATAGACCCTAAGCAAGATGACATAAAACCAATAATGTAAATATACAACCTTTCCAAGAAAACATGAGATCACCATAACGAGTCAAATTCTTCGCTTAAACAACAAATTTCTTGTCTTTCCATTTAAACAGCACAAACTGTAGACCACAGAGATTCAAACAGTAGTGCAAAAGCAAAAACAGGCCGTCATCATAAAAAGACGCAACAATACAAATAACAAAAAATCGGTACACAACAACGCTGAATTCAGGACCTACCTCTCCACACTACCGACCAATACAAAATGAACTGATCCAAAACAATCTCTTCACAGAGTCTCGCGTTCTGAACCAAAATTCTAGGGTAAGCGACCGTAGATTGAAACAAACAACAAGGCAATACACAAACGCAGCAGAAACAGAGCATCACCCACCTGAAAACTCTGCGGATCTAAACCTGTAAACTCCACCAGAACCCCGGGAAGTTTCGCCGACCAATCAGCCGCGACCGCGAATAAAGAAAAGAAACTCTGTCTGAACTGAACCTCGCTCGGTTTATCGCAGCGAAGACTGCAGCAATTTGGAGTATTTTTATCTTTTCTTTCGTTCTTTTTCGCTTTTTTGCATAGCTTAATCACTGCTGGACTCGACTGGATTCAGTAGTTGGACCACGTGGCGGCTTCACCGGGCGCCGCCGCGGACATGGAATGACGAAGATGATACGTCAAATGTTCTAAAAGACCAAAACGTCCCTGCCTATATTGGCTCCTTACAAAGCAAGGGTAGACGAAGATGGTAGGTCTGTGATAAATGATAATTGACAGCCTTGCTTTTTTCATATTAAATATTTGAACTTGGTATCTTTTTTTTTCTTCCTAAAATAACATGTAATTGATTATAGTTTTTGTAATTTTGAACTTTCAAATAACAAAAAATTTGATTGGTAATTATGTGGTGGTTAGGCTACCATGTGGTGGGTAATGATTAAAAAAAGGTCAAATGTGAGTTATAGACTTAAATTCATTAAATCTTAAGTACACCCAATTTGAAACTTCAAAATTAATTAATTTATTTTAAAAAACGATATCAGTACTTTCTGATTTTACTTCAAGATTTTACATTCTAGTGTGGCTGCATAGTTGACGGTCTAAGTAGGAGAAAATCTAGAATTTAGGATTTACCCATAGAATAGGTTTATAATATTTTATTAAAAAACTAAAATTTAACAGATTTTATCTCCAAGTTTATCTTTTACTAAACTGTAACGTGGACGCCACATCAGGATTTAAAGTCTTGGAAGTAAAAACCCACAGTACTTATATCATGGCTCACTTATTTTAGAATAACTACTTCACCAGGTAAAACCTTAAGAGTAAAATACGGCAATATTAACATCAACACATCACCTTAATCTGATGGTCAAATTCCGGTTCAACTTATTGGTCTAATATGGTCTAACCAGGTTTGACCAAACCTACTTTCTTACATCTAGATGATCGGTCGGCTTTAAAAACTTTGGTTGAAGACTTGTTCGGGTTTCAAAACATTAATTGACCAATGATTCGGATTTCAAAAATGAGATTTATTTATTAATTTTTAATGACATTGTGAGTAAATCAATCGTGTGAATTAAAACGCACCTAAGAGGACAAATAAGTTCCCACTT
Source organism: Aristolochia contorta (assembly GCA_022405105.1). Classification (NCBI taxonomy): domain Eukaryota; kingdom Viridiplantae; phylum Streptophyta; class Magnoliopsida; order Piperales; family Aristolochiaceae; genus Aristolochia; species Aristolochia contorta. Next base: position 22,248,823 of record CM039664.1, read on the forward strand.
GCTATCTTAGTGGCGGTTGCAGCGGAAATTTGATAGAATGGTACAACTCATCAATGGCGTGGTAGGCCTTATTTCCAATTGTGTAATGCTAACAGTACATTACTGTAGCATACCATGTGCGTACAGTTTGACGTGGAAGGCTTATGTGGCATCCACGGCAGACGCTTCCATGGCAATGAGAAACTGGAACATTGAGTTTCTGGTTTTCTCAGTGGGGGGGAGACCGGAGAGGGAGGGAGGCCGAGCGGGAGGGGGGAGGCCGAGTGGGAGGGAGGCTCCGCTCCCGCAGCCCCTCCCTCCCGCTCCGGCCTCCCTCCCGCAGCCTCCCTCCCGCTGCCTCCCTCCCGCTCCGGCCTCCCTCCCGCTGCCTCCCTCCCGCTGCCTCCCTCCCGCTGCCTCCCTCCCGCTGCCTCCCTCCCGCTCCGGCTCCATCCCGCTCCGGCTCCCTCCCGCTCCGGCTCCCTCCCGCTCCGGCTCCCTCTTGCTCCCGCTCCCTCCCGCTTCGGCCAGCTCCGGCCTCCCTCCCTCACCCTCCTGCTCCGGCCTCCCTCCCTCACCCTCCTACTCCAGCCTCCCTCTCTCACCCTCACGCTGAGAAAACAGGAAACTCAATGTTCCGGTTTCTCGTTGCCATGGAAGTGTGTGATGTGGATGCCACATAAGCCTTCCACGTTAGACTGTACACAGTACACTACAATACCGTTAGCATTACTCTTTCCAATTTGAATTACTCTTTCCAATTTGATCCGATTTGAACGACTTTATGGTACACTCACAACATTCTTACTTGCTATTTTAGTCAATATTTGGTAACTACTAAAAATTTAAAGTCCTTTGTGTACAATAATAATAATAATAATAATAATAATAATAATAATAATAATAATAACAATAATAAAAGAATAATCTCTTCACTTAAGATTTTGTCAGATCTTTATTAAAGTCGTTCGGTGAATTTAGGATGAGAAGCATTAAAAGAAAATGAAATTAAGCTGAAGCAATAACAGAATCTTCAAGACCTGTCAAGAGCTTGTTAGACATCCGTGCTCCTAGCCATTTCATCCACCGTCCCAACCACCTGGCTAGAGATCAAGTCTAGACTATTAAAGTTTGCATCTAGTTTGCTCTCGGGCATGTTTGTTTGACTCCCATTTGCCAAATGAAGTAAGATCAATGGCTCAAAAGAGACAAATTAAAGCAGACCAGCTTCAGTTTCTATGAATAGATTAAAGAATAATGCTACGCGCACACAACGTGTGCTTGAGTCGTGCACACACACACACATGGAATAAAATAATGCTTCCATGCGCACAAAAAATTATTGTTTTCCATGTGAAAGTGAGTGTGCACAGTGTGCGCCTATCATTACTCTAGATTAAAAGCTAGTTTATATAACATAGGTCATATTTACAAATGAGTCTAAGCCTCTTCTACAAAACACAAATACTCCGAATAGATTAAAAGCTAGGTTATAATATAGGTCATAAATACAAGAAAGAATATGTACTTGTTAACAGCCAGTCATACATATTGTCCTAGAGAAGCTAAAACTGTATACAAAATCGATCTCAGGCCACAAAACCAGGCCGGCAAGCCAGATAGGTAAACAACTACCTGTGCTAGTATGTCAGCACAATACCTCTCATCTAGAAGTATATAAAAAGGGAGGAAATACACAAGAATTCTCAGCACCCGGTTACTGAGTTGTTACACTCTTGGCTAGATTCCGAGGCTGATCGACATTATATCCTCGCAATACCGTGAGATGATATGCCAATAACTGTGACAAGAATAGGAAATGAACAATAAGTAAAGCATCCTCCCAATTTTGAAAGTTAAACTTACAAGAAAATATCAACAGGTTTACCCCCCAAAACCAAAAAAAAAAAAAAAGAAAAAAAAGCAGATACATAACAGGAAATAGAAGGTACAATACCTGCAATGGTACTATATTTACCACAGGCTGAAGACAATCCTCCACTGGAGGAACTTCGATTACCCGGCAGGATCCGCTAGGGCAGACAAAGGGTGCATCACCTTTTGTGCACATAACTATTAATCGACCTTTTCGTGCATGAAGCTGCTGTATCACTGACTGTTGCTTGCTGTGACCACAGGACAAGGACATCATGAATGACTATTATCAAAACAGAAAAATGGTAATGAAGATTGTCAAGAAATTTAAACCTGAAACAAGAATCATGTGTTGCAATCACAATTATAGGAAGTGTTTCATCCACTAATGCCAGTGGTCCATGTTTCATTTCACCCGCAAGTATCCCTTCACTATGCATTAGTGCCACTTCCTTCACTTTAAGAGCACCCTCAAGAGCTGTTGCATAGTTGTATCCTCTGCCAAACATGAGAAGAGACTCTTCCTGCACCAGCAGTTTGGCAAGATCTTTCATTTCCTCGTCTAATTTCAGTACCTCCCTAACCTTGTCTGTCAAAACAATCAGGATACCAGTGTATCAGCAAATTTTGCTAATTATCTTTCTGACTGTCCTAGCTACAATTTAAAAAAAGCTACAAATATGTGAAAATCACAGACGCCAGATTTCTTAAACATACTTGGCAAATCAAAGAGTCCATCTATGACTGCTTCTCTCCTTGCTTGACTAGATATGGTATCAGCACCCACAGCTAATGCCAACATGGCCATCACCACTATCTGACTAGTATAAGCCTGGCAAAAAGAATAGGACAATAAATTATCAACTACTCAACATCAATGCGAGGAGCTAATGTGCTGCATGCACGAACTTCTTAGCAGCAAACAAATGACACCTAACTCCCCCCAACACCTTGTCCAGGAGAAGTGAAGAACTTTAGACTTTGGTTATATAGTGCAAAAAAAGTTAAAAAGGGCTCAAGTGAGTCTATCTAACAGCAAAAAAATGACACCTAACTCCCCCCAACACTTCGTCCAGGAGAAGTGAAAAACTTTAGACTTCAGTTATATAGTGCAAAAATAGTTAAAATGGGCTCAAGTGAATCTTATCAAGGAAAGACAACCACACTTCAACGAACAGGGAGCAGAAATTACAAAAGAAACTGCCACTTGAGTATCTAAACACCAAATATTACCTTTGTACTTGCCACACCTATCTCACACCCAGCATTTATGTGGACCCCACAATGTGTATTTCTCGCAATAGCACTACCAACAGTATTTGTTATGCCAACACATAGGGCTCCATTTTCCTTGGCATACTGTAGAGCAAGTAGCGTATCTGCAGTTTCACCAGACTGACTGACAAAAACTATTGTATCTTCTCTATATATAGGCCCCTGCCTGTCCAATAAATCACTGGCAATTTCCATGGTGACTGGGACACCTGTAGTTCCAAATCAAAGTAAGCACAATGACAAAAAAAATAGCAAACTCCCTGCTGCTTCATATGCAACTGTACATACCAGAGAGCTCCTCCACAAAAGGTCTGGCAGCTAGTGCCGCATTATAGCTAGTTCCACAACCAATGAATACAATCCGCCTGCTTCTCCTGATTGTTTTCAAGTGGTCCTTAAGCCCACCTAGAAGTACGCTTTTAGCCTTGCTAGAACCCCCATATATAAGTCGCCCTCTCATTGTTGTGGTCAGAGATTCGGGTTGTTCATGTATCTCCTTCTGCATGAAATGCTCATATTTGCCTTTCTTTATTTGCTCAACTTCCATCTCAAGAATAGATAATGCGCGTTGGACTGAAGCAGGTCTTGGAAGACCTCCATGACTTCTTGCATTGTTGTGATCAAACTTGAGAATGGATACACCTCCATCCTGCAATGTCATCACAAATGGGATATAATTTCAGTCTTTGCTTCTTAGTATTGTCGAATAAATTACTTCAGTAAAATTAAAGGGGTACAAGTAAAACTGAAGAGGAAGCTGTACTCGTTTTATTGACATTACAATTTTCTACATTATTAAATCACAAAAAAGATAAACTATCAAGCTTGGTGTTTCAATATTTACTAGTTACAAACACTTTAGTTCAGCAAACTATATTAAACCCGCCTTCTATTATAATCCAACTGCAAGACATGCTTGGAGCAAATGGACATACCTTGCCAACAAGATGTTAAAATCAACCGAGGTTGAAGCTCAATCAGAAAATTAGACATGAAAGCAACCGAATATAATGCAAAAGGGATGGAAGCCTGAAGTTTGGCATGTGTTGCACCAACTAAATTAAAGAAGGGAAAAGACAAACTACCTTAAGATGTACAACTTCATCATCCTCAATCAATAACACTCTCTTTGTATGTTCTATCAATGCATTAGCATCACTGGAGAAAAATAGCTCTTTTGGATGTCCATTATTTGTAGGGAACTTAGCATCATGAAATGATGACGAATTAGTTGAATCTTCAGACAACTCCTGCAATATCAGAAATATTGAAAATCCGATAAAAACATTTTGCATTTTTTTGGCTATAAAATTATCTTTGACTCATAAGATAAGGTTGGAACAGAAAAGAATGAGTTCAAACTTACTTTAACACCCAGAAGCAGTGGACTCCCACGTCTGCATGCAACCAACTCATTGGGAAAATATGGGCTCTTAAATATGAGTGCATAAGCCCCTTCAAGATGCCTCATAACTTCTAAGACAACTTGACTGAAAGTCACAGTCTGACTGCCTGCAATATGGATACTTTGGATGACACTTAAGTAAGGGCATGAATTACACGGTAGCTATGAAACAAAATAAAATTATACAGCACTTTCACCGAGAAAACACTTGCCAACTTTTCAATGGTTCGGCGAGGTTTCACATTAGTTTTTAAATAAAACTCTAGATGGAAATTTAATAGAAAACGGTGTCACCTTCTCCATCATATGCCCTGTCAAAGACAAATTTTGCAAGCTTTGGTATCACTTCAGTGTCTGTATCAGACTTAAAGGTGAATCCATGACGTAATAAAGTCTCCTTCAAAACCTAAAGGTAGTAAAAAAAAGGGAACACACAATTAGTCCAAATTCAGATCAAGTGACATGTACTAACCATGGAACTCTACTCCAGGGATCTGAAGCCAAAATTCTTCACAAGGTGATATAAGACATGGAGCACAGACAAGGGTGAAATCAGATCAAACCTGGACACAGGTATCACTCGGAAAAAAAATGCATTGGTATTGTTTTAGGGTAAGATATTCCACAGGATTAAAGAACAAACCTCATAGTTCGTAACTATGCCATTATGAACAACCAAAAAATCATTCCCTTGACCAGATGACTGCGGGTGACTATTCCTCGGAGAAGGCACTCCATGAGTAGCCCATCGAGTATGAGCAATTCCAGCATGGACAGAGAAAGACTCCTCCAGATTCAAATTTGCTAAGTCCGCTTCTGTTGACATGAAAAGCTCATTTACACATTATACTAACAGACATTCCAAGAAGTAAAATGGATTAAAAACTTTGGTGCAAAAAGAACAGACCAGAGTTGACGATAAAAAACTGGCGGTCTCCAAACAATATCTAAAGCGACTGACAAAAAATATAAAAAAAGAACTTAACCAGAAAAGGGTACCATGAACAAAAAACAGGGGTGGAGATCCCCGATAAAGAAAAACTCTAACACCCCACTTAGGAAGCAGACCTAACAAATCAAAAGCCAATACAATCACATAAACAAAATAATAGAAAAATCCAATCAATTAGAAGCAATAAGCGAATAATTCTATTGCACTCCCACTGCTAATCACAACAACAGAACAGAAATTAGATAGTTATGTCACAAAAAAAAGATGGCTTAAAACAGTGGAATGGCCCGGATCATAGATCAGCAATCAACCAAAATTCTACCACCAAGCACGCATCGCATCAACTGCCCAAGATGTAAAAGTATTCAAAAGTCACTAACTGAAAGGGCGTCAAACCTTCATAAACAGCCCTGACAAGCGACTCGATCTTCCCTTCCTGTCTAAAAACAAGCAGATTCCGAGAACTCTCGCTCTGATCAGCAACTCTGCCATCTATAGAAATCCCAGCAGAATCATACCCTCTATACTCCAGCCTTCGCAACCCATTGAACAAAACCTCTAGAATGTAACGCCGCTCCCTCTGGACGTTGAAATTCAAGTACGCGAATATCCCACACATTTCCTTCTCCTCCCCTCCAAACTGTCCACTGTTTTTTTTTTCTGTTATTTCACCACAAGCGAAACCGAACTAAGAAGCAGAGACTTTCAACAACAGTCTGAAACGGTTGCAGAGAGCAAAAGAGAATCAACTTTGAATCCACGTTTCCAATTTCAACCAGACGCCGGGACCAGCACAACGCGGGCTGTTCCCTGTCATATTCCGAGCCCTGTCGAATTCAAAGTATTCAACCCCAACTCCCACGAGGATTTTAAATTTTAAAATATTAATCGCCAATTCGCCAGGCTAGCCAAGCATATCACATCTCCCTCACTTCTCTGCGTACTCGCCCCCTCCCACTTCAACTAGCTTCCTCAACAAAACAGAATTAGTGAAGCCGAGCCCACTTATACTTATATAATAGGAAATTAGAAATTAATTATGTTTAACCCTTAGAAGTTATAACCTAACCTAACCCAACCCGGTGTATAATTGTAATGTAAAAAAATTGAAACTTTTTAATCCTAAAACAGAGTTTTTGGCTAGGGCTAATAAGGTAATGGTGTGGGTCAGGACCATGTAGCACTCCTTAGCCTATGCCTGCTAGTTATAGAGTAATGCTAGTTGCACCTGTATCCATCCAATTAATCTAAAAGAAAATGATTTCAGTATTGTAAGGCTTTAATGTGACTTTTTATATCCTGACGTGGTTGTCCTTTTGACAGCTTAGTTGGTAGTCCATATAAGGTCTAGGGTTTAGGCTTAGCTATAGAATAGGAAGATAGTTCCTACTTTATCTCTTATCTGGATTGTCAATAAAGATGTCATGTCACATTGTAAACCCTTACAGTAAAATTTGTCAGTACTATTATCACCACTAAATTTGAAATACTTAAAAAGATAACTAATATTTTTGTATAAAATCTTAAATTCTAAAGGATAAACTCTAGGCTGGTACATCAGATGGGTAATGAGAGTAGGTGCAACTGGCACTGTTCATTAGCAATAAACTACAAGTGGTGATATGAGCACTTCGAAGTATTACAACAAGGGTTTACATCCTAACTTGGCATCCACGTTGAAGTCCAGGTAAGAGCTCGGACATAAAATTGACAAGAGTTTATTTTATTAATAAAATATTATCTTACTATTCTATGAGTGAACTCTAAACCCCAGGTTTTCTCTTAGTACTAATATCATTTTTCAAACTACAAATAAAGGAGGGCCCTCACCCTTTCTCCAAGAAGGGAATGGTTCATATTTTTGCTTGTTGAGAAAAGTTCAATTTTGTTTGTTAATGAGGAAGCACCCCTTACTATTCTTTTGTCTTGTAGACTGAGGGTGCCTTATGATGAAATAAATGTAATGTTAGCTTTTGCTAATTTGTATTGATTTAAACATTTTGTAGATTATATTTTATGTACAATAACACAAACTAACCAACAAATTTATTTGATGGAATAATCCATCAGATACTTGATATAAAAATTTAAAATTTTTTTAGTTTTAACTTAAAATGTTATAAACATTATGAAAAATGATACCAATACTGCTATATGTTACTATGAGGCTTTACATCGTGATGTGGTTATCCACCTAGCAGCCTAATTGGCAGTCCAGATAAGATCCTATTTTATCTCTTACTTGGGCTGAGTAAACCCTTCTCTAAAATATGGTTGTACGCATATCACCACTCAAACGTTATTTAGAAAAAGAGTAATGCTATGCGCACCTTCGAAGGTACGCATTTCGTCTACCTTCCTTTCTGATGTGGGTGGACCTACACCAGAAATTAAGGTGCCACTTATGCACCCACACAAGGGGGAGGTGGACTAAATGTGCCCCCTTGAAGGTGCGCATAACATTACTCGGATAGAATAATGATATCAGTACTTTTTGATTTTACTTCGAGGTTTTACATGTGGCTGCATAGTTGGCAGTCTAGGTAGAGAAAATCTAGGGTTTAGGGTTTACCAATTGAATAGGTTGATAATATTTTAAAAACTAAAATCTCGCAGATTTTATCTTCAAGTTTATCTCTTACTAAATTGCAACGTGAATGCCACGTTAGAATGTGAAGTCTACAAAGTAAAAACCAGGAGTTCTTATATCACCGGATATTGTAATCACGGTAGAGTCACTATTTAAAAGGAAAGTCAACTCAACCTCCCTATCTCTAGTCTCTTATAATAAAGGTTCTCTTTTGTCTATGGATAAGAACCCTACAAAAAAGAGGTTAAGGCCCGTAAGGGTAGAGGCTTTAACCCCACTAAAACCATTAGTCCACCACGTATGTTGAATAAAAGAGGAGATTTTGGAGCGTTTAAAAATGAATATAATGATAACATAAAAAAATATTAAATACAATACATATCTATATCAGTATCATGCCACCCATTTTATAGTAGAAAAGATGTCATGTATCTAGAAGGCAACACCAGACAACAAAATTACAAAAATGGACTAAGATTTGCCAAATCCTTTCAAATAATTATGCCCGCATGAGGATAATTAAGTTATTGACCCTTTATCATTTTCGCAATCTAAGTTTTTAGCCTGCACATTTAACAAAAGTGTGATTGGACTCAATCGTCTTTAAGGTCCCACCCCAAGTGTCCCTCATGGAGTTGATTTGGACCATTCATTTATCCACCATAGTACAATTAGGGTCAAGTTGCACACAATGATTACTCTCGGGTCCACCACCCCCCGTTCCATTTGTTTACACTTCTCTCTTCCTCACTTCCCATGGTACAATTATTGCGTCTCCACTTCAACCGTGGATCCAGTGACCATGTGTTACGTGTACCCCATGCTAACATGTGCGTTTGGGCACAATATTGCTTCCCTTGGGCTTGTCTTAGCCATTTCATTGTCAATTTTGACTAGAGAAGATTCATCAATTCAAGTGCATTTTAAAACGGTTAATTAATGAAATTGATATTTTTATTACTGAACATATATATTAATGAATTGTATATATCTAATACCAATTCATATGACATGTACCTAATCAATTTCATTGAAGTATATATAATATTAAAACACCAAAACTCTAATACATAGGTCAAATATATAAATAGTCAATTATCAATTAATATATGCATGAGTGATATAAATAAAAAAGGGTATTGAAGGTTGAGACATAATTGGGTCACTATCGTACACCTGCTTCTAAATCATATACGCATCAAAGAGTAATGCTAGACCCACCTAGCGGACGCACCTATCCGACGTACATATTAATCTAAGCCCTTAAAATTATTTTTTTATTATAAAATCCTATTTTCTAGAGGATAAACCCTAGGCATCAATGATTTAGATTAATAAGTGTGTGAGATAGGTGCGTGGGCTAAGTGCAACTAGCATTATTCCTCATCAAATCATCTACGACGAGTATCAAACATCATTTTAATGAGATAGAATGAACACATTAAATATTGGGTACAAATACAAACCGTCTCACTCTTTTAAAGGTCCCACGAGGAGTTAAATTATCATTCTTTTTGTGTAATAGATAAATGATAAATTGAAATGATTAATAAGCTTAAAATTTATGTAGTCATTTGTATGCTTTTAAGGTGTGGTATATAAATTTACACAGTCATTTTTATAATAATTGAAATTATTAATTGGTACAATTACAAATCATCTCACTCTTGTACCTTGCTTTTTATGCATTTTATTATTCCTAGCGCGTATTTTACTTAGAAAATTTGAAGCACATATTTGCACGACACAAACGCCAGATACTAATAGAATCTTTACTATATGAGTGGGTTTATATTTAGAATAATGCTAGCTGCACTTAGGCATATTAATCTAAGCCATTGATACCTAGGGTTTATCTTCTAACAGGTTTAATAGATTAAGACCTATAACTCACGCTTGAAACTTTAAATGATAGTTATAGGAGATTAATTGACACAACAAAATTTATACTAGAAGCATATAATATATTTATTTAAAATTTAATTTATTTTTAACAAATTTTATTGATTAAAGTGTATATGTTTATCTTATGTTAAACATTAATCAGTACTATAACTAACTATTCTCTATTTTATCTTATTAACTTTCTTTACCATCTTGTGAATTGGTCTGAAATTCGTCATGGATAGAGATGATTTAAATTAGCACTATCTGTACTCTTGTGGCTCTAATGCATGGGGATATTAGTGTCAGGGACATGAATGTCTCAGAAAAAATATATTTTTGGGTTAGTGGAATAAAGTTGGTTATGAAACGGGATTCTCCCTAAATTTAGGAGAGACATCGAATTCTCGCTCTCTTTGTAATTTGTTGACTTGAGTGAGAATTTTTTGTCACTCCTAAATAGGTGGAATTTTGAATTCTTTTTACTCAGAATTTAATATTAGTTACTTTAAATTCTCCATAAACATCACTCTCTTTGGACTAACCCCTTGTAAAAGATATATTATTTCTTTGTGCATGCATGAATATAAAGAAAAGTATAACTCCAACTTATATAATTATGTATGTTCCAATTGTATTTGTCACATAACTTAAACACATTACATTTAGCCGTACCTTTGTATTTAACATGTGACCTTTAACACTTATAGCTTGATGTATTTGATACCCATTTGAATGAACCTCACTTAACCCACGCACCTATGTTAATCTAAACCATTGATGCTTAGGGTTTATCCTTAAGAAAAAAGGATTTTATAAAAAAATCATTTTTTATATTTTTAAAAGCTTAAATTAACATGTACGTGAGATAGGTTCGTCAGTGCGTCTCATTACTCTAGCAAAAAATAGTAATTATGTACTAGAGTAAAATCTAACGAGCGATTCTATATGGCTTCTTAAAAAATACACATCATTTTATACATCATTTTATACATCATTTTATACATCATTTTATACACGACATTTAAAAAAATACGTGGTCAAATGTTTTTGGCCACTTGCTAATCGACTAAAGTACGTCGGGATTTGGGAAAATATTTGTCTGTGTCTTCTATTCTCTTCTCCGTTACAAATTGCGGTTGCGTGTGCAGTGATCAGTAAACCGAAGCTACGCTATTTTTGGATCATATGGTTCGAATTTGGAAACACAGTCGGCTTTTAAGCGTACGCGGTGATGCGATGGGATGCTGTGCTTGTCGCCGCTGTTAATGGTAGTCATCTGCGTAGTGCGCTTGGGTGTGTGGAGTGGATCGCGACTTTTGTATTTGTTATTGGTGTTTGTACACACACATATATATATATATATATATATTTATTTATTTTTTATTTTTTATCGTCTTCACTCCGGGGAAGGAGACGCCGGCAGACCAAGCACCTGGTCAGAAACGAGAAAATCACGCGCTCTGTGGGTATATTAATCGATTGACAACAGTAGGTTAGGACAGTGCAGTTAAAAGTTAAAAAGTGATCAGTTGCAGCAGGGGTCAGTCGAATGGGGAAAAAGAAGATGGCATCTTTCGTTGGTAACCGGAGGAGAGAGAGAGCACTGAGCAGAGACAAGCGTAGCGTTTGGGATTCCATCTTTTGCACAGGCAGACCATCGTAATTAAATAAAGTGTCTTGTCTATGACAAAACAGCATTTATATCGACCCGGAACTCAATCCGACTGTTAATGCTTTCTTCCCCGGCTGCTTGTAAAAAATTCCGTCGCAGTGCTGCTCTTCTCTCCGCGCTTCTGCTCTTTTCTGATTTCTGTGCGGTTTTGTTTTGAAGTTCGACAGGATCTCGATCCAATCCATAACCTGCTTGGCCGCTTCCAGATAAGTTTATCCTCCCCGAATTGTGTGTTTTTTTTTTTCTTGTGCAATTTCTTGCTGGATCCTATCGTTCCCTTGAACCGGTTGGAGCTTTACTACTGTTGCTCTTGTTGTGGAAACTGTTGTGCGAAATAACCGTATGGGGGTGGAATTCTGGATTCACCTTGGAAATTGAGGCAATTAGGGTTTTTAGGTATGTGGGTCGCTGTAGTTTGGATCCATGGATGCGTCGGTGTACATTTTCTGGATTTTTGGGGGCGTAGCGAGGCCGATTAGTTGGAAGTTGCCGTTCTCTTTTCGTATTTATTTCTGAAGTTTCAGGGAAACAAATTCTGCAGTCTTACTTTGCTGCATCGGTTGAAGTGATTATATTCGAAGGTATTTTGGCTTTTCAATCAATGGAAGCGAGGGTTAGCGGTGAAAGCCGGCGCTTTTACGGCCCAACGGCTCCGAAGAAGAGTCTAGAGTGGGACTTGAATGACTGGAAGTGGGACGGTGATCTTTTTGTTGCCAGCCCTTTAAATGCAGTTCCTTCTGATTGCCATGGGAAAGAGCTATTCCCCATGACACCGGCAGCTGCTGGTGGTTCATCCAACAGCTCATCTTCCTGCTCTGAGGAGATTAACTTGGAAAAAGGAAAAGTTGGGGGTGATAAGCGAAGGCGGGCAGTTGTAGTTGAAGAAGACGAATCAAACAATGAAGCAGGATCGCTCTCTTTGAAGCTTGGAAGACAAGTTTACCCTGTCATGGGAACTGACAACAGTAGTTGGGATGCTAGGAATGGGAAGAAGACGAAATTGCAAGGTTCACATTCTAGCCGTTCGATTTGTCAGGTGGAAAACTGTGGTGCTGATTTGAGCAATGCCAAGGACTACCATAGGCGTCATAAAGTGTGTGAAATGCATGCGAAAGCTGGTAATGCAATTGTTGCGAATGTTGTGCAGAGGTTTTGCCAACAATGTAGCAGGTGATTAATTGATTTTGTATTTTTTTACTTTAATTGTGTTTTTTCCTAGTTGGGTATGTAAGTTTGTAACGCAAGATTTGACCTTATTTCCGACATCAACCGGTGCTTGTTTTAGTAATACTTCAATCATAAATGTTCCTTATAACTTCGTTTTTGCAATCAGCATACTTGTTTTACAACATTGCGGATGTATAAGATGTCATTTATTGTGGGGGACTATAATTTTTGGGTTTTTTTGTACTGTTTTTATGAACAGCCAGTTGCTCCCAACTTACAATTGACTTTCTTGTTAGCTTGAGTATGTTTCAGAAATTGATTAGTTCATCTGAGAAAAGACAATGACTTTTTGGCATTTTGCATCTCTAATATTATGCTTCTTTAAAATATCCTCTTGTTGGGAAAAAATAGAAATTTTAACTTTTAAATCTGGGGATAGGTTTCATCTTCTTCAAGAATTCGATGAAGGAAAGAGAAGCTGCCGAAGACGTTTGGCAGGACATAATAGACGAAGAAGGAAAACACACCCTGATGCCCTTATTGGAGGAGGTGCCTTGAATGATGAGCGGGCTAGCAGCTACCTGTTGATAAGTTTATTGAGAATTCTATCAAGCTTGCATTGTAATTACATCTTTCCTTTTTTCGTACAGTGACAAATCCTTTTTATTATATTGGTGCTGCTACTTGTTCTTGTTTTATTATTTGTTGTGTGTGTGCATTCAGGAGATACCTACGGCATGTTTCATTTATTGCTGTCCTTCATTGTAGCTTAACACATTAGTTAAACGTGAATCACTAAGGTTTTTGAGTCCAATTCAAGCAATGATAAACAGTCCTAAAATTATGAGATAAAATTGTTACTACTCCCCTAATGATGTAAGGGGGACAGATGGTTTCTCTATGACATTCATGCTATGACAGATATATAGAAAATTGTGTTTATGTTATGACTGAACAAGTGATGCTAAAGTTGCTCTCTTCTAGGTATATCTGTCATCAATAAAGTCTATGTGCAATATATAGTTGTTCTCTATTCACACAGGATCAATCATTGTGTAGTCTCTGATAAGAAATCATATTTTCTTCTTGAAAGGGTGCAATTAATGTGAGGAGTACAGTCGAATCCTGCTGGTCCTGACTGATTGAGTCTCATGACTGTTTCTTTTTTATCCTTGATGTTGAGCTTCTCTTTGTTGGTATGTTCATGGATCAGTTGGTCGAAGAAATCATTCGTTTATGAAAAACTGGAGGTTATTCATGGAAATTGTTCCTTTTGTTTGTTACTCTTGACTCCCATTAAGATTTTGGCACCCTTTTTTTTTTTATTACTCTTCTCTGATTTGGTTTGTAATAGATTATTCCTTAAATTGCAGCTAATAGCTCAGACCAGGCAAAGGATCAGGACCTTTTGTCACATCTTCTCAGAAACCTTTCTAATGTTGCTGGAACACTAGGTGATAGAAACTTAGCAGGCCTTCTTCCAGCAGTTCAGGATATGCAGAATGTTGTTAACCCTCCTGTAATGGCTTCTGAAGATGTCACAACTTTGCTTTCAAATGGTGTTGCTGCAGCTCAAGAACCTCCAAAACCTGCTTGTCCAAGCTCGAACATGAATTCTGGAGCTACAAATGAAGATCTGAGAGTCGGCCTGGCTGATCGTGCTGCATCAGTTACTGTAGCTTCTGTATCTGACTCACAAATATTGCAAGGAGTGCCCAGTCGAAAATCTGCAAGTTATTTGACATTGAATCATATTGAGCATGAGAAAGCCGAACCTTCTAAAAGGGAGGGTGTGAAACGAAGTGCTATTGATTTGAATAATGTCTATGATGACTCACAAGACTGCATAGATATCACTAAAGAATCATTTTACCCACCAAATCTTCAAAATGGTTCTATTGATTACCCTGCATGGGTTCTTCAAGATTCACACCAGTCTAGTCCACCTCAGACAAGTGGTAATTCTGATTCTGCGTCCGCTCAATCACCATCTAGTTCCAATGGAGATGCCCCGGTATTGATTTCTTGATGAACCCTTTGATCTGCAATAAATATGAAACTTTTACTTATGTTTTTTATTGAACATCATATTTTTTTCTGGTCGTGATTGCATTTTTCCTATGAATTTCTTTCTCCAGAGTCGCACAGATAGAATTGTTTTTAAGCTCTTTGGGAAGGATCCAGGTGACTTCCCTCTAGTACTTCGATCTCAGGTATTCTGTAAGCATTTAAAAGCACCACTTTTTCTTGTTGTATATTTCCTTTTCTTTTCTCTCTATTTTATTATCTGATGTCTTTCAATTATGCTGGTTGATGTCCAGATACTTGATTGGTTATCCCACAGTCCAACAGACATTGAGAGCTACATTCGGCCCGGTTGTATTATACTAACTATTTACCTGCGTTTACCAGATTCCACATGGCAAGAGGTATATCCTTGGTTTGATGAAAGGAAGCAGAATTTCCTCATTTTTGTTTGGGTATACATGTTTTTCATTTATTCTATTCTACAGTTATGTTGCAATTTCACAAGAAGTTTGCATAGGCTGCTAGATGTGTCAAGTGATTCTTTCTGGCACACTGGATGGGTATATGCGAGTGTACAACATCAGGTTGCATTTATTTTCGACGGTGTGTTCCTTTTTCCTTGAACTTCTTGAATTAATTTGACCCCTTGTGGAACACTGAGTAGGCTGAGGGGAAATGATGGATCATTTGCTGATTTCTCAATTTGCTTTTGCAGGTCAGGTTGTGCTTGACACATGTTTGTTTCTCAAAAACAGTGATCATTCAAGGATCTTGAGTATCACTCCAATTGCCATATCAGTTTCTGGTAGAGCTAATTTCATGGTCAAGGGCTATAATCTTTCTAGGTCCTCCACAAGGTAGTTTGTTCATGTGGTCACGCTGAGCTCTTTCACGTGTGTAATCCAAAACATATTATTTTTATTGAGCCTAATTTGTGGTTTCAGGTTTCTTTGTGCATTTGAGGGCAAATATCTGGGGCAGGAAACCTCACAAGTTGTCAATGCCTCAGGAGAACATGATGAATCACAGTGCCTCAGCTTCTCCTGTTCTATGCCTAGTGTTGTTGGCCGAGGATTTGTTGAGGTGGTCTTGTGTCCTGTCTATCTGTCTGTCTGTCTGTCTCTCTCTCTCTTTCCCTCTCTCTCTAAGTCCTTTTCCATTTGGCTTGGGTTTCCAGGTTGAAGACCATGGTCTTGGTTGTGGTTTCTTTCCATTCATAGTTGCAGAAGACGATATTTGCAGAGAAATTCGTTTGCTGGAGGCTGAGATTGAGTTGGACGAGTATGGGAACGATTTTGAAATTAAGAATGACATAATGCACAAGAAGAACCGAGCCCTTGAATTTATTCATGAAATAGGTTGGCTTCTTCGGAGGAGTCACTTAATGAAGTCTAGAGTGGGTGAAGTAGATAGCCATATTAAGGCGTTTCCGCTGCAACGATTCAAGTGGCTCATGGAGTTCTCCATGGACCGTGATTGGTGTGCTGTGGCGAAGAAACTTCTTGATGTTCTTACTGAAGGGACTGTTGATGTTGGTCAGCGATCTTTTCTGGAACGTGCTTTGTCTGATATGGGTCTGCTCCACAAAGCCGTCAGGAGAAACTCTAGGCCCATGGTGGAGTTTCTACTGAGTTATGTGCCGGATAAGAAAATGGATGAAAGAGAAAGCTACCAAAACCAACGAGCTGGGAAGGGTTCCGCCCATTATTTGTTTAGGCCTGACATGCCAGGCCCTGCAGGTGTAACTCCTCTTCACATTGCAGCCAGTAGAGATGATGCTAAGTTGGTTCTGGATGCATTAACCAATGATCCTGGACAGGTATGCCCTGATTTGCTTGTAGTTCACATTTTTAACGAAATTTATGTTGGGAAACATACTGCATATTCTGAAGGTTGATCTGTAGACATCTGCGGATTTGCCTGTTATGTTATATTTGGGTCAAAGTTTGACCCAGAACTAGTAAGTCATGTTTAGGCTTTTGGCTTCACTTAATAAATATGTGAAAGCGCACATGCAATGGGGGCATGATTCATGTTGTTGCTTTGAGCATAATCCTCATCATTCTTTCAAACAAACAAAACAAAGAAACTACTAGTGTCAGGTTGTGCTGTGGAATGAGAAATTAAGCATAATTATGCAGAAATGTTTCATAAAACATGTCTTTTTTGAAACTATTCTTCTTGTTATTTCTTTAATCTGTTTTTGCTCATAAAGTCCCAAAGCTGAAAAATGCTGAATTGTGTCTGTGATTCAGGTGGGAGTCCAATCATGGAAAACTGCTCTTGACAATTCTGGGTTTGCTCCGCATGATTATGCACTTGCAAGAGGTTACTCTTCTTACATCGATCTCGTCCAGCGGAAGACTAACACTAAAACCGATTCCAGGCATGTACTCCTCGACATCTCTGGGAGCTCACATGATAGGAAAAATTTCAGTAAGCTGACCACCTTTGAGCTGGAGAAGGGCGAGGTCACAGCTCTGCAACCATACTGCAAGCTATGTAGTCAGCAGCAGATTGGCTATGGCAACATTCCCCGTTCCGTAGCGTACAGGCCTGCGATGCTCTCTCTCGTCGCCATTGCCACTGTCTGTGTTTGTGTGGGATTGCTGTTTAAGGGTCCGCCAGAGGTTCTGTTCGTATTCCCTCCCTTCAGATGGGAGCAACTGGACTTTGGATACATGTGAGGTGATTAAATGGGATTGACTGATCGCTTGGTTGTTGTATCATCTATATAACGGATGTAAATTGTTAATTCACCTGTGTTTCTATTAGACTTGTATTTTAGATGCATGGATTTGAGTGGAATGTCACTGACACTGTATATTGTGTTGTGTCACTAAGTTATCAATAGAAAGATCCCTCTGATTTCTTTTTGTTGGGGACTGGTCACCCGCTGTTTTCCCTTCTCAATCTCCCTCTCCCTCTCAGGAATAATGCGATTTTCTCACTAAATGTTAGTATATATAAGATATGTTGAGTGAACATGTAGGTGTGAATTGAGAAATGTATGGGATGATTAAAGAATCTAGAAGAAGCTAAAATTCCATTCAAATTTGGATGTAATTTATGTTAATAGTTATTATTTATGTTAAACGTTAAAGCCTTAAAGGTATACCCACTAAACAGTTAAAAATGCAAGTAAAAGAGTATAGATTATGACCAACGAAAATATCTAGTTGATAAATAAGGTCAAATTCGTTTGAGCTTTTTCAAAAGTAATATCAATATTTCTTGATTTTCTTTGAGGAGGTTTTACATCCTGGCGTTTACCTATGGAATACGTCTGTAAACCGAAAGTATGAAATCCGCAATACTTATATCACCGCTCATTTCGTTCGGGTTCAACGGGTTCGTTGTTTACTCTTTAACTTCCGGCTTCGTCTGAGTTTACTCACAGGCCTGGCACCCACACTGGAGTGGCTGATAATTTCAGCTCGATAATGGCGCAAGCATCTTCCCTAGCTTCGCTGCCTTCTCTGCTATCGTTCTTCACCAATAACCACACGCAGAAGCGCAGGCAAGGGCTTTCGTGCGTCCAAAGGGAATTCTGGTGTGCCCATGTGAAAAGGGCCACTTCTTCTCCACGTCCTAGTCGTTCCTCCCGTGGAGCTGTTGCTCCCAGTCGGGAGCATCCTTCTCCTTCACAGCCTCGTTCCTCCCGTGGAGCAGTTGGTCCCAGTCGGGAGCATCGTTCTCCTTCACAGCCTCGTTCCTCCCGTAGAGCAGTTGCTCCCAGTCGGGAGCACCGTTCTCCTTCGCAGCCTCGTTCCTCCCGTGGAGCTGTTGCTCCCAGTCGGGAGCATCGTTCTCCTTCACAGCCTCGTTCTTCCCGTGGAGCAGTTGCTCCCAGTCGTGAGCAGGGCTCTCCCCCTAAAAAGCGCCATTGGAAGGAAGGTGAGTTCCCCGGCGTGTCTGAATCGTCTCTGCCTCGGTCTCCAAAATCGCCCATTAAGAATATCAAAAAGAAGATTGATGACCGCGCCGCTGCCAAAGCGTGGGTACCTACTGTTACGGAGACCTTGACGGATAAAATAGAAAAGAAGCAGTGGGAGGCTGCTTTGGAGGTTTGTTCTCTATTTTTCGCCCTTTGGACTTTCTGATACGTGCATTTCTTTTATTTTTGCTTTGCGGGATTTTATGTGTTTCACTTTGTTCGAAATAAGCTTCTTAATCAGGCCATTATTGAACTCTAAGATGGGTGACTACAATTAAATATATGCGTTCATACTACTTTGTTGATTATTTGATATTACAGGGTATAAATCTCAGAGTGGATACTTGTTCTTAGAATGTTAGTTGATAATGCTTTAATTCCCGGGCATATTGTTGACAATGTGGTTGCTGAATCTGCAGTGTTACTTCCAAGTGTTCCAAGTGCATAATGCGATGGGAGACTTTGATAATAACCATTTCATAGGAGTACAAAATTTAATGTATTGCTAATGGACCTGATTATTGTTGATGCTTGCAAAGAAGAGAACATATGGATATAAACTAACCATGCGATGAGTGTATACTTGTTTGGGGTGATTATGCATGTGCTCATCAACAGTTAGGAGGGTCTAAACAACCCCTTTACCCCATTGATTTTCTGTGTAGGTCTTTGAAATGCTCAAAGAACAGCCCTTCTACCACCCAAAAGAAGGCACATACATGAAGCTTCTTGTTCTGCTTGGAAGATCAGGCCAACCACATCGTGCACGGCAACTGTTCAACGCTATGGTAGAAAAGGAACTAGACCCAACATTAGAGCTTTATACGGCACTACTTGGAGCTTATTGCAGAAACAACCTTCTAGATGATGCATTTGCTATCCTCAACCAAATGAAAACCCTTCCTCAGTGTCAGCCTGATGTTCAGACTTACAGCATCCTTATGAAAGCTTGTGTTGATGCCACTCGGTTTGATTTGGTTGAAACTCTATACCAAGAAATGTCTGAACGACTTATCACACCAAATACAGTTACACAGAACACAGTTTTAAGCGGTTATGGCAAGGCAGGAAAATTCGATGAAATGGAGAAAGTTCTTTCAGGTATGCTAGAGAGTGATACATGCAAACCTGATGTTTGGACTATGAACACAATTTTGAGCCTGTTTGGGAACAAGGGTCAGCTTGAAATGATGGAACAGTGGTATGAGAAGTTCCGAGGCATAGGAATTGAACCAGAAACTCGTACTTTCAACATTCTAATTGGTGCATATGGGAAGAAAAAGATGTACGACAAGATGACAGCAGTTCTGGAATACATGCGAAAACTACAATTTCCATGGACCACTTCAACTTACAATAATGTGATTGAATCATTTGCTGATGCAGGGGATGCAAAACACATGGAATATGCCTTTGAGCAGATGAGGGCAGAGGGGATGAGAGCCGACACGAAGACTTTTTGTTGTCTTATAAAGGGATATAGTAATGCAAAACTGTTCCATAAGGTGGTGAGTAGTATTCAAATGGCAGACAAGTTTGAGATACCGGCAAACACTGCTTTCTACAATGCTGTGATTTCAGCTTGTGCAAATGCAGAAGATTTGATGGAGATGGAGAGAGTCTTCAGGCGTATGAAGGACAGGCACATTATCCCAAATTCTGATACTTTTTCTATTATGATTGAAGCATATGGTAATGAAGGTATGAATGATAAGATTTTTGATTTGGAGCAGGAGAGAGATAACATGGTCTCGAAGGCTTTAGTGGGTGGCTAAAGGTTCTGGAAGAAAATTTATCTCTGAGTTTCCTTTAGGTGCAAGGAGTAAAATAGCTCCTTATATGCTAAATTACCGCTTCTGATCCCACAATCATGCTTTCAGATTTATCACTGATGCTGCAGTTGCAAAGCTTGCAGAAATTTTCGGGAAACCTTTCACAGTTAAGAATAGAGAATTGCGTGAGCATCACACTGTGCCTTTATTTCATCTTTTCCTTTTGTTACAGTAAATTAGTGGTTCAAGCTCTTTTGGAGGATAATCTCCCATCTGTTTCCTTTTCTGATGTGAGGATGTGGAGACAGAACTGTGTCAGATGTTTCTGCTTTTTGTTAATATGTTCAGGAAGGACAACAGCTACCGCCCTAGAAGTTTATGTGCATTTCATTGTACATATGGCTGGGAAAAAAATTAAATTTCATTTCAGATTCTCTAGATCTTAATCCTTCCTGACAATGGGTCGGCATACTAACAAAAAGAAGGGTCAAGGGTCCTACGGACTCTCTCTTGCACAATGAATATACTGCTAGCGCCAAACTTTTTTTTTTTTTTTTTTTTTGGGATTTTAGTTACACTGATACTATATATGCATCCCTAGACTTGTTTCCAATGGAGTCATATATGAGCACCTATCCTACCTTTCTTATTTTTTTTTCTTGTTTTTGATTGCACGAAAAGGAATTTTCAACTCATTGTGTATGAGATGTAACTATGCCACTGTATTTCTTTCTTCTTATATTTCTTTAATTTTTGATGATTCTTTTCTTGCACATTAAGATGATATAATGAGATCAAATTTCTTTTTCACTTATCTTGGTATTTTGGAACCCTTCCAGGTTAGTGGTTTAACATACGATATAAGTATTTCTTCAAAAAATGGAAAAAATGATATAAGTACGAATAATTCTAGCTGCACCTTTGTGCAATACCAACCGATGTGGATGCACAATTGGCATCCACCTCAAGTGTAGATTATTGGGTTTTAGGGTTTAGGGTTTAGAAATTTAAGATTTTAGAGAAGGATCTAGGGTTTAGAGTTTCGGGTTTAAGAAATTTTTTTTTTAAAAAGATGCTGACTAGGATTTTGACGAGGGGGGTACCTAGGAGAGGTGTAATTGCTACCAACCCCACAATTTTGTTACTTAATCTTAGTGCGAGTTAATGATACTGTAATGAGACTAGTGTTTGGATAATTCTTTAATGAGTAATGCTAGGCACACCCCCATGGGGTACACCTGTCAATGCACTCTGACATGGATGCCAGCAGTCCTAGTTAGTATCTTTGTGGAATAATTTTTTTATTAAATAATATTAGTACTGCGAGATTTTACTTTGAGGTTTTACATCGTGACGTAGCTACATAGTTGGCAGTGTAAGTAAGTGAAAATCTAGAGTTTAAGGTTTACCCATAAAATAGAAAGATAATTTTTTATTATAAAAATAAAAACTTGCCAATATTATCTCCTAATTTATCTCTTACATGAATTGCAACATGGATGCCACATCAAGATGTAAACCATTAGAAGTAATATTCACAAGATGTGTATCGCCACTCTTTTTTTAATCCTAAAACTCTAAATCCTAAATTAAAACCTTTTTTAAACTCTAAAAACTCTAAAAACTCTAAAAACTCTAAAAACCTAAAAACCCAAAAACCCAAAAACCCAAAAACCCAAAAACCCAAAAACCTAAAAATCTAAAAACCTAAAACCCTAAAACCCTAAAACCCTAAAACCCTGAAAACCTAAAAACCTAAAAACCCAAAACCCTAAAACCTTAAAACCCTAAAACCTTAAAACCCTAAAACCTTAAAACCCTAAAACCCCCAAACCTTAAAACCTGATGTAAATGGTAGTTGTACATCCACATCAGCTGGTATGCCAGGATAGTGCACGAAGATACCACTAGCTTTATTCTTCTTTAATAGCCTTAACCATCCAAAAGGCTTATTTATAAAAGACTTGTGTGTCTATAACTTTCACAGGAAACATTGGGTATTCAATCCTCTCGTAATATAAAAACAAGCAGGTTATGGGTCAGCCTCCAATGATTTGCTAGCATTTTGAACAAAACGTCCACAATTTGTCTACTAAGAATGGGGCCAAGTTGGTCTCAAAGTGACACAGAACTGCTTTTGGTCTTGATATGATGAGAAAAAAATTAAATATGCAAACATGAATTTGTATTGTATGGCATAACTAAGGCTTCAGACTCGAACAAGTAGGATAAGATGACTCGGCGTGTCGATTCAGATTCGTAGAAACGGAGTCAGTACTGAGTCAGTCCTGACTCGCCACTTCTATTCTGGGACGACAAGTCCCCTCTGACTCGGCTGCCTCTAACAGAGTCAAAGATTGACCTGAAATGACTTAAGCAACCCATTTTAGATCTCTAAGCAGCACGCCGAGTTGAATTCTATCTGATTAGTCTAACTTTTATATTTAGAAATAGATTATAAGATTCTATAGTTATTTATTGCTAAAAATCAATACAAGGGTTGTTATAACATTTTGTCTTAGGTATGATGTAACTTTACAACTTCTAGTTCCTGTGACAATCTATCAAGACAGAGTGAGGTTGAATTTCCAAATATTAAATGAATTTTCATAGGGATGAGTGTCGTGTTATAGATGTAACTCAACAGCCATATGGACAAAAAAGAGCAGAAAGTCTAAGTTGTTTAATCAAGAAGAAAGGTCCGGATGATGTATCCCATGATTATATGGAATTAATTAGAACAAACGAAAAACCTTGAACTGATGGGCATATTCAAAGTTAAGATCATAAAAAAGAGAGGCTACCAGAATTACCATTGCTTAGCCAGTGCTCCCACGAGAATTAAGCGTTTTTGATAACCATTCTGTGGCAATCTGCCCTTGAATGTCATATGCCCCTTCTTGGTAGACTTCAGAAAATCGGTTACTTCAATGGTGAGAGTTGATACAAAAACAGATAAATCTATATTTTTAAAATTTAAATAAAAATTAAACCAATAACGAGAACAAAATTTGAAAAATAGAAAAGGCATGTCTTGTTCTTCTCTAAAGCAACCCCCTTATTGCCGCTCAAAACCTGAAAGAAAAAAGCAAAAAATCACCTACTTCTAATTACTTCATTTCTTATAAGAGTTACCTATAAAATGAATATAGTTAAGCTTAACATTTCAGTTATTCTTCCTAAGTTACGTTGTAATGATTACACAACCCTTAACCCCTGAAGCAATGAAGAAGACAGAAAAATACAGACCAAAGACTATTTACTTGTGCATTACCTTTAAAATTGCCCATCCCTCCTCCCTCACTCCCTCCCTACTTCCATTCACTGTCCCTCTTTATTCAAATGGAGTTAGAGGAGATAGGAAGGAGAACACACTCACCCTTTGACTCGTCTAGTTTCCAAGGAAGTTCCAGTATGCATTCTGTAACTGCAAGGGACAACAACAATGAGGAGACCGAGTTACAGTGGACAGCAATAGAGAGGCTCCCTACTTTCGAAAGATTGAGGACATCACTGTTTGACCATTTCGAAAATCAAGCCAATGGTGGTACTGGAGATAGTAAAGGCAAGAAGCTGGTTGATGTTTCCAAGCTTAGACCAGTAGAAAGACAGATGTTCATCGAAAAGCTCATCAAACACATAGAGAATGATAATCTTCAACTGTTGCAGAAAATTAGGAAGAGGATATATGAGTATGTGCAACTTTTCTCAACTCCAAACATCAAATTTGAAGTAAATCAATCTACTTTCTGCATTACATTGATCTTGATTTAGTCTGATAGCTATATGCCTCCCAATCTCATAGCTACATGTAAGTAGAACAAAATAAGATACTAATGTACTTCATGCCATATGTAGAGTTGGTCTACAGCTGCCTACAGTGGAGTTGAGGTACCAGAATCTCCGTGTATAAGCAGTCTGCAAAGTGACAGATGGAAGCCCTTGCCTACTCTGTGGAGCACCTTGAAAAGCTTTCTTTTAGTAAGAAAAACACTTTCATAGTCATCGTAACTGTAACCTATTACAGATTTAAACGACCAGAATTTGTTTTTTTGAATTTCGACCTGATTTTTTTTTAAGCCGCCTACTTGCCTATTTAGCATTTTCAGTGCATCATGGTGATTTCCAATACTTTCAATTCTACTGTTGCATTGGATAAAATCTGAGTTTTATATTCAGAACTCAAAGTGTTAGTTTTAAATGACAGGATGGCGTAACTACAACAGTCAAATCACCCCAGAGAGCTTTTCAAAAATCCTCATTAAACTACTCTCGATTATGGGTGGTTTGACATTTTTTTTCCACTCCACTTCTAACTGACTTCTCACTGAGACAGGGCTTTACAAAGCTGTTAGGCAATAAGAATCAAGAAGCAAATATTTGCATCATAAAAGATGTTAATGGAATCATCAAGCCTTCAAGGTACCCATCTCTCCTAGTGTCTTTTTAGACCAGGCAGCTTAATTTACTTGGGACACATGTAATTATATCCATCGGCATATGAAAATAAAAACCGACTTAATGTTTGTCCTGGATGACTCTATTGCTTGGTCCTCCAGGATGTGGGAAAACTACCTTGTTACTCGCACTTGCAGGAAAACTAGACCAATCTCTCAAGGTGAATGTTTTACCCCCTCAAATAATTCTCAAAATATGCAGGAGCAGAGTTCAGACATGGAGTGAAACAAATACTAGAAGAATGGACGATTAGATGTTTAAAAATTAAAAGGGATTAAAGCCACAAGGAGTTTTCCTATAGCAGGATTTTAGCAGTCATTGTCACCATACATGGAGTCTTTGATGCTTAAAAAAAAATTAACCGCATGGAAATAACACACTTAGTAATTGATTAGAATACGATTTTCTACAACAAACTCTGCCATGTCTTTGAATTCTACTTCTGACCATGGCATTTACAATACATAATTGCAGGTAAATTGAGAAATATCCTACAATGGTTACAAAATGGACGAGTTTGTCCCTCAAAAAACACCAGCTTATATAAGCCAATATGATCTACACATTCCTGAAATGACTGTCAGAGAAACACTAGATTTTTCAGCATGCTGTCAGGGTGTTGGGAGCAGAGCTGGTTAGCTTCTTTATTGTCTGCTGCACTTTTATTTACTCGGTTGTGGAACAGTATGTGTGATTCTGTTGCTTAATTTTCTCCACGTAAAGAAATTCTGATGGAAATAAGCAAATTGGAAAAGCAGGCGGAATTGTCCCTGAACCAGACATTGATACTTACATGAAGGTAATATCGCCATACATGGCTTTTTTTCAATAAGAATGCTGAAATATTTAAGAAAAACGAAAATGAATCACTTAAGAATTTGAGTATTTCCTGAATTCCAAATCTCAAGGCAATTCCAAGTGTTGAAAAGCCTAAGATTACCCAGCCAAATGATTTTGGCTTCTAACTGTTTCCTTTTTTTTTTCATTTTTTAAAAATTTATTCAATTTCTAGCTTATTCATTTTTTATATTCGAGGCAGTTCTCTATGTTGATATTTAACCTAACAAGTTATTGAAAAAACAGGAAACTTTGATTGATGGGCTTAAAAAAAATATTCAGACAGATTACTTTTTGAAGGTGATAGATGAGATAATTTTAAACTTTATCCTAGCATAAAGAAATTAGAAAGAAAACACGAACATGTTTTTAAATTGATACATAAATTGCTTTGTAAATAAATATGATGAGGTTTTTCTGTGATTTTCTTACAAAGATCCTGGGGATGGATATCTGTGCCGAGATATTGGTTGGCGATGCCATGAGAAGAGGCATTTCAGTGCGGTCAGAAGAAAAGACTATAGGTAATGGAGAAAGTTAAAATAAATTCACCCCCTCCCTTTCTCAACCTGCATTCAGTAGCAGCTGTTGCATAATAGATTTGTGAAAAATGAAAACGTCTCATACACTCTAACTGCATCTAACAGCTCCTGCATTTTACATTTTTCTTTGAATTATTTATTTACTAATCATTGTCAGTTAGGTATAGGCCTATAACAAATATGAGCTAAACATAAGTGGTGTTTTCCAGCTAATAGGTACAAGACCTTTCTAACTTTAGCTCAAGTAGGATTATTCCTGCTTACATGCTAATTTGCATCTCAAAAAACGAAAAAAATAAATGTAACAACTTAAATAGGGCGAAAAAAGCCTGATTAAACAAATTATTTATGCTAGAGTTGGGTATAAGTCCATTTCGAAATATTAGCCACAGTAAAAGACATACCTAACTTAATTACAAGATTTTTCCTGATATTAACATATGTGGAATTATTACCACTAATAAGCTGCTACGACCTTTTTGATTTCTTCTATTATATGAAAGTCAAAAGTGTTTTTTTTTATTGCAGCTTGCGCTCCTATCAGCACTCCAACCAATTTGTGATATAGTCATGCTTGTTCTGACACACTGTTGGTTCGCTATACTATGATAGACATTTTTGTTGAATATATACACATAACATGCAAGTTTCATTTATTTTCACTGTGAAAAAAATTAGAAGGGAAATTCCATAAGTTGATGCTATTTGGTATACCTCTTTCAGGGGAAATGATAGTTGGCCCGGCAAAAGTGCTACTTATGGATGAAATATCAACAGGTGTAGACAGTTCCACTACCTTCCAAATTGTAGCATGTCTTCAGCAGTCGGTGCACATTACAGATGTTACTGATATGATATCCCTCCTTCAGCCTGCACCTGAAACATACAACCTCTTTGATGACATCATATTGATAGCAGAAGGAAAAATTGTGTATCACAGGCCCCGCTGTTGTATTCTCAAGATCTTTGAAAATTGCGGATTTAGGTGTCCGGAGAGAAAAGCAGCAGCAGACTTTCTACAGGAGGTAACTGAAAATTGTGTATCATGGGCCTCACTGTTGTATTCTCAAGTTCTTTGAAAATAGATGACATGTTGTTAGATTTAGTGAAGGAAGATAGAAGATGAGAGAAAAGTGAAGTGATAGGAAGAAGGGGAAGAGAGAAGGAGGGAAAGAGGTTGTAAGGTCTTCATGACCTACAACTCTAAAACATGTATTACTAGAATCCGAAAATACAAAATTATAATGATGTCATTCATGGCTTGAGGAGCAAGTAAATTAAACAATAAACAAATAATAACTAACTGAAGTTTGGTAAAATTTTTAAACTACCCCTAACTCTTAACACATGTACTCTTAACTCAAAAATATAATAGGATTCAAACTTCTTTTTAACAAATATTGCTAATACTGGCAAGATTGCCAGGTTATCTCCTAGAAAGATCAACCACAGTATTGGTGCCACGCAGACAAACCTTATCGCTATTTTTCTGTAGATGAGTTCTCAGAATACTTCAAGGGGTCTGCTCTTGGACAAAAGCTGCATGAGGAGCTATCAACTCCATTTGAAAAACCCCAAAGTCATAAAAATGTTGTGTCCTTAAAGGCTACTTCTCTAAGCAAATGGAAACTATTTAGGGCTTGCTTGGCAAGAGAATCACTACTCATGAAAAGAAATTTCTTTGTTTACATATTTAAATCTGCACAGGTATGACATTTTAAAGAAGTTTCTTGACTCTATTTATGCTCAATAGTCATTCATCCATCTCTATGGGTTTGTAAAGTATTCGTGGCTCACTTTCCTTTGCAGATAATTATTCTTGCTTCAATCACAATGACTGTTTTCATTCGTACTCAGCTGCACATCAACTTGGTTCATGCCAATTACTCCATGGGTTCTCTGTTTTATGCTATAATGATTCTTACATTTGATGGGTTCCCGGAAGCATCCATGACCATTTCCAGACTTCCAATTTTTTTCAAGCAGAGAGACTTTCACTTCTATCCATCCTGGGCATACACTATGTCAGCATCCATTTTGAAGATCCCAATATCTATACTGCAAGCACTATTGTGGACTGTTCTTACTTACTACGTAATTGGCTACAGCCCAGAAGTAGGGAGGTAGCATAATCTAACATGAATTGTTTTTCAATGAAATGGATGGTGATACAAAAATCAGTAATCACATTTTTCAATACGACAGATTTTTCAGGCAGTTTCTTATACTTTTTGCTGTGCATCAAATGACAACATCCCTGTTCCGTTTCACTGCCTCAGTCTTTCAAACTGTTGTTGCATCCACTATTGGTGGCGGCGTGTTAATGTTATAATCTTTTTATTTGGTGGCTTTATTCTTACCTGGAGTAAGAATTCAAAACATCCATTTCCTTTGCAATAATTCAACTAGTCCAATAACATTATCAATCTTTCCCAGTAGCATCTATGCCAGCTTGGTTGAGATGGGGTTTTTGGGTTTCTCCAATGACATATTGTCAAATTGGCTTAACCGTGAATGAATTCTTTCCTTGCCCCACGGTGGCAAAAAGTGAGTTTTAAAAGTTCCACAATTGTCAATTATCATCTACAGTACTCAGTTGAGCAAAGCCATACTAGTAGTTCCCAAAATCTGAGCAAATTGAACTCCTAATTGTCATGCAGATTTCATCTGAAAACACAACCTTGGGCCTCCAAACTTTAAAAATCCGAGGGCTTGCTTTTGGTGATCACTTCTACTGGATATCATTAGGTGCCTTGTTTGGATTCTCTATATTATTTAATATTGGATTCACTGCAGCTTTGGAATTTTCTCAGAGTAAGTCTTCATACTGGGATACTACAACAGTTCAGATATATGCATGCAGCAACTAACTTCACAATTCTCATAGCAAACAAAAAATAGAAATAAAATTGCAGCTCCTGGAAAGTCCGGTGCTACTATCTCTCGAGAGAAGCTATTCCATCTTCAGGGAAAAGAAGATGGAGAAAGAAAACATGTCAAAAAACAACCTACTTCTAAAATTACCAAGGATCCCAGAAGTTCTGGTAAGACTAAAAACTGCTTATACACTGTAAAGTTGGGCCAAGGCTTATCCCAAAATGACTAGCCGAAGTTAGGAAGCCTCTTTCCAACTAATGAGCCAGGATTTATTCTACTCGTTTATCAATGTAGGACTAAACTTTAACACTCCCCCGCACGTGTGGGCCTTCTTTTGGGCTCCGACACGCGGACAACTTGGGTGGAGGCCCACGTACGAGCACCCATTCTGATACCATGTCAACTTTCTGGATGGAACCAACAGGCCCACTTCTCCACATTGTAATAATACTGTCCGCTTTGGGCCCAAGCCCGCACGGTTTTTGCTAATGGGTTTTACCCCAAAAGGCCTCATTACAATGGAGATGTGGGTTCCTAATTTTATGCCCATGACTCTTCTCATTCACTTTCAATGTGGGCCTAATTCTTCTAACACTCCCCCTCACGTCCAGGCCAGGTTTCAGTAGGCCTGCGACGTGACAGATTGGGCTACAAGTCCACAGACAGATTGGGTCAAACCCACAAATAGATAGGGAAGTTTTGGCCCACGCACAGAAAGTGGCTCTGATACTATGTCAAGTTGGGCCAAGGCTTATCCCAAAATGACTAGCTAAAGTTAGGAAGCCTCTTTCCAACTAATGAGCGAGGATTTATTCTACTCGTTTATCAATGTGGGACTAAACTTTAACATACACTTATAAAGAAAAAGGATGCCAAATTTGTTCACTTTTGTGGTCCAATTGGTTGCCAATGCAGTGAAAATTGCCTTTCAGCCTTTGACAGTAGCATTTAAGGATGTTCAGTACTATGTAGACACCCCCCAGGTAATGACATCAAACAGATTGTGCATCCCAATTTTTTACTGTTTCTAAGAAATCTAGTTAACAATAGGTATGCTAATTAATTTAACTTTGAGAAAAAAAGGTATGCTAATTAATTTTGGCTGAGCAAAAAATGAGAGAGCAAGGTTTTGCGCAAAAAAGGCTTAAACTTCTCCAAGATATTACTGGTGCTTTTAGACCTGGAATCCTTACAGCATTAATGGGCGTGAGTGGAGCTGGGAAGACTACTCTCATGGATGTCCTTTCAGGGACAAAAACACACGGGATAATTGAAGGAACCATAACTATAGGAGGGCACCCCAAGGTCCATAAAACATTTGCTCGGATATCTGGATGCTGTGAGCAGACTGACATCCACTCACCACAAATCACTGTTGAAGAATCTGTCATATTCTCAGCTTGGCTAAGACTGCCACCTGAACTTGATCAAAGAACTAAAGCTGTAAGATGATATCCAAATGCAGAAAAGTGGATCCTACTCACGGACTGTATTGAACTATCTAACTCCATCTGTTGCAGGCGTTCGTAGATGAAGTCCTTGAAACAATTGACCTTGATGAAATTAAGGATGCCTTAGTGGGCATTCCTAGTATAAGTGGCCTCTCAACCGAGAAGAGAAAGAGGTTGACAATTGCAGTGGAGCTAGTGGCTAACCCTTTGATAATATTCATGGATGAACCAACATCTGGTTTGGATGCACGAGCAGCTGCCGTTGTAATGAGAGCAGTTAAAAATGTGGTATATACAGGAAGAACAGTTGTTTGCACAATCCATCAACCCAGTATAGATATCTTTGAGTCATTTGATAAGGTGACGACTACTTCCCTTCAATGAATTAAGAAAGAAAAATTCAATAATCTAAATTCAATCAAAATCCATGGGAGGTATTTTCATGCAATCAAAAAATGAAATAATGCACCGAGAGGATGGTGAAATATTATTTGAGTTTATGTTACAAAATTTGATTTCACTGAGAAATCTGGTATTATTTTTTTTTTCTTAAACTTCCATGATATCTAGCTGATATTACCTCATTTCATGCTTGCATGAGATGAAATGGCAATATTCTCATTTGTGGTTGGAATGCGATGAAACTATTGGCTATTTTCATGCGTTTTACTTCTACTGCAGCTGCTTCTGATGAAAAGGGGGTTGAGACAATCTACTCTGGTCCACTTGGTCACGTTCAAATACAGTGATTGAATATTTTGAGGCAAGTACTTTGAGATAGCAATTGATAAAATAGTATATTGTACACTTCTTAAAATAATTTAGTACTTTGTGACCGCAAAGATATAGTATTTACTCTAGTTAACAAGAAAATAATTTCACTTATTCACAATCTTAATTAAGCTCATTTTATTAACACGACAGAATTGTCCACATGGAATATAAGACTTTTTCTTGGTTATACTGTGATTTTAGTAATCTCGTGAGTATCAAAAAGTAACAAAAAAAGATAAATTCACTTAATGGCCACAAAAGCTAGTTGAGGGAAAGGAAATGTAGTTTTTTTTTTCTTTTTTGCAAGGCAAGATTTTATTGAAAGCCAAAAAGCAAGAGAACCAAGAGAGATAATTATCATGAGAATATGGAAGGACGCCTTTCTTTAGTGAGAGCATCTTGAACAGTAGTTGCAGATCTAGGAAGGCAAGGCCAAGGGAGACACAATCATAAGCAAGACTAGACACCTATGGCGCCAAGGAGGCCTTACATAATATATACCTGACATAGGAGAAGTCCCCACCAGCGTGAAGCTTCTCGAGGACAAAAACTCAATGATGCAGGAGCTACTTCAGTAGAAATGGAGTTGTTCACCGAAGGGAACCCGTGCACAATGCAAGATGAATCCCTAGGAGTAACAGAATACAACTCCAAACCAGGCCGGCCCTGTGTTACCGAGAAAAGATCCATCAATGTTTAATTTGTTTAGGCCTGCTTCAGGAGGAACCAATTGTTCATGGCATGGGATGAGAAATCGGAGAGATCCCAATGGATTGGACAAGTGAAGAACAGCACAGGGTGTCGCACAAAGTTATTAAATTCTGGAAGAGTGTAGAGACAAATAATGCTAGTCTCTAATCCCCTCACCTGCCCACAACCAGTCCTTAGACTTAGTATTGTAACTCTTTCATCTCTCTTTAACCAAACCCCCTAAAGAATGAAACGAAGACAAGCAGTAAAATGATCTTACCACATTCAGCAAGAGAAGGGAAATGCTGAATAATGATCGATACTAGATCCAGATTTTACACGAGGAATAATGCAGGATAAGTTTATCCACAGATTCCTCAACTTGATGCAAAGGGATAAGAAGCGCAAGAAATTGCTGATCCTTTCTGAACAAGATAGTCACTCATCACGAATTTTCTGTGCATGGTGCTCCTAATGAAGAATTTCACCCTAGGAGGACAAGAAAGTTTTTGTGAGTTGGCTACCAAGCTCAGTTCCGTACAGCTATAGAGTGTGTCAATTGAGATCCCAACAATTGAAATGTTTTTGTTCCATGCCAACCAAGTCAATCGTGGGAAGACAACTTTAAAGGAGGAGTTTGAAAGCCAACAACTAGAACCAGCCCCCATCTTTTAAAGGCTACAAGGGAAATTAGGTTCAACATTTAGTCTCCAAACCAAAGCAGTCAAACCTTTACTGACAATGTTGAAATAAGGGGTAAAATAGGAGCCCCATGCCAAAGCTCCCATGTTCCTTAGCAGTAGCCGAAGACTACCCTGTTCAATAGAGTAGAAAAAATGCTGAAGACATGTATGATATCATACAACAAGCCATTTATCACCACAGCCAAGAACGAGAAGATTTTATTTCATTTATAGGATTATAGAAGATTTTAGAGCATTCTAAGTGGTATGCAAACTGAGGTAGGAAAGGGTTATAAATGTAAAGGAGAAGAGAATTATTACAGAAATAACATGGAAAAATGGATTTTAGCTAGCTCACAGCTAGGCTGAAGAAGAGAATAACAGGGAGAAAAAGCTTCTCAAGAAACTTAGAGGCTTAATAGCTCTGAAAGAAAATTACTCTTGTCGTTACAAATGCCAAAAGGGGGCCTTTATATATGCGACCACCTGTACCTACCTCTACTTAGGTAAGCCTTACAGATACATGATATCCTTTATATCTTTTTTGAAGAGGATATCCTTCATATCTTAGATTTATAAATTCAATCTATAACTTCAAATCTTGACAATTTTTTGATATTTATATCAATCCTTTTCTGTTTAGATCCCTGACCTTCCCTGCTATTCATCCGCATCACAGATGATTCAGCCAAATTTTTGCTATCTTTCAAGTTTTACATTTCGTTTTCTAAAAAAGGTTCTTGGGTCTAGGTTTGGAGCCAGTACATCTAATGGATTGGATTTTAAATCCCAATTTTAGATAGTTTTCGGATACTAGAATTTCAGATAGCCTCAAATGGATCACTTCATGAATTTCAATATATGGGTTAAATCCGGTCAGGTTACAAGCATACTGAAAGAAAACTGACCAGACCATCTAGGCATGATCATGAATGATTCCCCCTACTCCCACCATGATCGATTTCCAAGTGACCAACCATTATGATTTAACTTTAAATGCTCAGTTGAAGGAGAGAATCAAGAACATGCATGGGTTGAGAAAGCACTGTGGCATAATATTAAACGCAATCAGTTTCTTCTAAAAGGAAACTGGGATACTGAGTGAACAATCCATAGGCAGAAGACCTTCATGGAATGAAGAATTTGCTCAATAACACCTTCCGGAAAACACCAAACTCCCCTAAAACTATGGACATTCCTTTCCTTCTGCAGATACAAAAAAAGATAAGCAAAAATAGCAACTTCATAAATTCTTGCCACCAATCGAGAACAGGCCAGCTGTAAACTTATATATAAATCAGCAAAAAAAGGAAAAAAATGGCCAATGCAAAACTCGTGAAAATAGAATGCATACATTGTTGGCTCAAGGAGCAATGCAGCGGAGGATGCGGTGCTGTTTCTGTGCCCGCATCACCTCCACTTCTCCGCACTACTTAGACAAACCAACCAGTAAAACTTCACCACATTTAGCAAGTTCATCAGATTAAGATTGTCCTGTATTTGCACACTTATGAGGTACATCCAGACCGAAGAGACCAGGAACAGCTGGGAGAAGATGATGGAAAAACCAAATACTGTAGCAAGAAGCAGCACTACAGAGCCCAGAAGAATCCAGGCCATGTAGGCAAGTCCACACAATGTCCCTTACTAAAAGCAGAGACTAGAAGCCAGAGTATGAGCAGAGATCTGACACTTCAGTATCAAAGAGAGCGCAGGTAAAAACTTAAGACACCAACTGCTTGATTATAAGGCTGAATAACCATGAAAAAGTCAAAGAATGAGGTTTGTAACCCAATCAAGTATCAGTATTTGATAGAAAAAGCATGCCATCATGATGCGTGATTGAGCATCTCCAAGATGACTCCTTCAAACGATATATGCCTTTCCACAATTAGTAACAAGAGACTAAAAAATCATAAGGCAGCCAGAAGAGAAATCATTAGTACCTAAGTAATTTCAAAATTAGAAAGAACCAAATTTTATTTCATACAATAGATACTGTTACTTATTTCTATAAACTTTATGGTTTTCAATATTTAGGATGCTAAACATTTGATAACCTTCTTTCTTAATTTCCCAACATGCAAAATATTGGATTTAGTTATTTTGGCTCTACATTGTTTTGCAGAAAATCCCAGGGATACCAAAAATCAAAGATAACTATAACCCAGGAGCTTGGATATTAGAAGTTACTAGCGCATCAGTGGAAA
Organism: Aristolochia contorta; assembly: GCA_022405105.1. Lineage (NCBI taxonomy): Eukaryota > Viridiplantae > Streptophyta > Magnoliopsida > Piperales > Aristolochiaceae > Aristolochia > Aristolochia contorta. The sequence continues at coordinate 22,283,884 of CM039664.1, forward strand.
CCCAACTCGGTATTGATTTTGCTAGTGTTTATAGAGCATCTAATCGCCACAAGTGGGTAACAAGACAGTAAGATATTAAAGTTCTTTATTGAGCTTTCATTACTTGTACAGTAATAGGAACAAAAGAAAATATATTGTCTCTAACAGATCATAGATTTATTGCTATTTGAAGATATTCTCACTTCTACCACAGGGACCACATAGAGATGGTCAAACAACTGACCATGCCAGCCCCTGGTGCAGAAGAATTGTGATTTCCTAGCCACTTCCCACAGAGTGGTTGGGAGCAGTTTAAAGCTTGCCTCTGGAAACAATGCCTCTCCTATTGGAGAAGTCCTTCGTACAGCCTAGCACGATTAGCACTCATGAGTGCTTTATCCATGTCTCTTGGAGCAGTATTCTGGAAACAAGGGAAGAAGATGTAAGTCTATCATAAAAGTTGAGTAATAAATGAACCACAATCAGACCTACAGTGAGATTGAACTTTAAGCTACACAACTCAACCAATTGAGCAAATAAAAAAATTGTGGTCTTCCATTAAAGAGCAATTTGCTAGTCATGAAAGTCTTGACCAGTTTTGCTTCTTTGCACAAGATGCTCACAACTATTAAAATCATTTTTTCCGTCTTTTCAAATTGGCAGTAATACCCAGCAGGATTTGTTCAGCATATTAGGTGGTATGTTCATTACCATAGTTTTTGTTGGTGTAAACAATTGCTCAGCAGTTTTACCACTCATTGCAACTGAAAGATCAGTGTTGTACCAAGAAAAATTTGCTGGAATGTACTCTTCACTGGCCTATTCTTTTGCACAGGTGCGTAAACTTTCAAGAGTTTCAGAAAAGTGTATATTATTTCACTTGAGCTGATAAACTAATGTTCTGTAGGTGACTGTTGAACTTCCTTATTTAATTGTTCAGGCACTTCTGTTTCTGGTCTTTACATATCCAACAATAGGATATGATGAATCAGCTAAAAAAATATTGTGGTACTTCTATATTAGCTTTTGTACACTAATCTACTACAATTACCTCGGAATGCTGCTAATGTCATTGACTCCAAACATTCAAGTAGCCTCCATCTTGGCATCTGCCTCATACACAATACTCAATCTTTTCTCAGGCTTCCTTATACGTAAGCCGGTAAGCAAGTATTTCCCGTCCTATGAATACAAGTATGTTTGGGATGCAATTTCAAATACTTGAACCTGATACGTTTCCTCCACAAGAAAAATTCATTTTCTCATTCAGCCTTTCTTGCAATTCATGATGCAAAAGTGATTTGGTTGTGTTCATAAAACATATATTGCTCTTTTGCAGCAAATACCCAAGTGGTGGGTTTGGTTATCTTGGATTTGCCCCACATCCTGGACTCTGAAAGGCTATATTACTTCCCAATATGGAGATGTAAAGAAGGAGATAACAGTGTTTGAAGAAACCAAATCAGTGGATTCCTTCTTGAACAACTACTTAGGTTACCACCATGATCAACTGGGCACTGTCGCCGTTGCTCTCAGTGCATACCCTCTAATCTTTGCATTGCTTTTTTGCCTTGAGTGTAGGGAAACTAACTTTCCAAAAGAGGTGAAGTCAATTAGCCTGAATGTGTTTACGTATACACATACGCAATTATGCATTCTTTCCTGCTCTGCGAACTACTGCAGGCGACATAAAATATCATTTAATCTATTTAAGAATAAGCAGAAAAATTTATAAAAGGAAATAAAATAAAAATCCCTCATATTTCGTGCTTCGTCTCCGTATTTCCAGAAACTGTCTGAACTTCCCTTTACAAATGATTCTCTTTAAAATTAAAAGGCTCAACCATGTACACACAAAAAACAAACAATCTTAATAAATGTCAATTATGAAGCTATATCAGGTACGAAAAGAGCTTCAGATGATGAACCGGGAGTAACCTCCCGTTTCCACAATCCGAAAACGAATCATACAAGAAAAACTAAGAATTGTCTGCAGTAAAGTACCACTCTTGAAGAACGAAAAAGAAGTTCCCGCGTCGAAAAACATTCCTCGATCATCTTCTTAATCGCCTTGAAGCATCGAAGCACACCCCTCGTGTTCCTGGGGACATGGCGGCAATGCCTCTATTACCCACGGGAGTTATTCATGATTATATTTCAGACGTTATAATTTAAAAATTTAGTAAATCAATGGGCTTCATCTATTTTAACACATAAAGATAGTGGCCTAATACTTCAACTGAAGACTTCAAAAAAAGTTACCATCACTTTTTTAGAGTAAATCTAGTGTGAACTAAAGTAGTTTTTAGAGACAAAACACACAAGGTAAGACTCCAATCCCCCCCTTCCCTTCCCCCTCTCTCTCTCTCTCTCTCTCATATCTCTCTCAACATATCTCTCTCAACATATCTCTCTCAACATATCTCTCTCAACATATCTCTCTCAACATATCTCTCTCAACATATCTCTCTCAACATATCTCTCTCAACATATCTCTCTCATCATATCTCTCTCTCTCTCTCAACATATCTCTCTCTCTCTCAACATATCTCTCTCTCTCTCTCTCAACATATCTCTCTCTCTCTCTCAACATATCTCTCTCTCTCTCAACATATCTCTCTCTCTCTCTCAACATATCTCTCTCTCTCTCAACATATCTCTCTCTCTCTCAACATATCTCTCTCTCTCAACATATCTCTCTCTCTCTCAACATATCTCTCTCTCTCAACATATCTCTCTCTCTCTCAACATATCTCTCTCTTTCTCTCTCTCTCTCAACATATCTCTCTCTCTCTCAACATCTCTCTCTCTCTCTCAACATATCTCTCTCTCTCTCTCAACATCTCTCTCTCTCTCTCTCAACATCTCTCTCAACATCTCTCTCAACATCTCTCTCTCAACATCTCTCTCTCAACATATCTCTCTCTCTCAACAGCTCTCAACATATCTCTCAACATCTCTCTCTCAACATCTCTCTCTCAACATATCTCTCTCTCTCTCAACAGCTCTCTCTCTCTCTCAACATATCTCTCAACATCTCTCTCTCAACATCTCTCTCTCTCTCTCTCTCTCTCAACAGCTCTCTCTCTCTCAACATCTCTCTCTCTCACAACATCTTTCTCTCTCTCTCTCCCTCTCTTGGTCTCTATCAACATCTTTCTATCTCTGTCTCTCTCAACATCTTTCTCTCTCTCTCCCTCTCTTGGTCTCTATCAACATCTTTCTCTTTCTCTCTCTCTCAACATCTCTCTCTCTCTATCTCTCATCTTTCATGTCTACATATAAGAAGTTTATTGTTTTTTGCAGATATTACTAAACAGATATCTTAATGATTTCGAGTTTTTGTAATCTTGAATCTGATTTCATATGCATGTTACTGTGGTGACTGATCTGGTTATTGGTTTTGATGATAAAGAGTAATGATTGGCGCACATAGCGTGTTCCCGAGTCGTGCACACACACACTCACATAATATAAAATAATATTTTGTGTACACAAAAACCGAGGTGCATTATTTTATTGCATGTGAGTGTGTGTGTGTGTGTGTGTGCACTACTCAGGCACACACTGTGTGCCAAACATTATTCTATGATAAATGTTTCATTGATTCTGACTGGTTGGTCATTCTAACTGTAGAAGTTCTCCATTTTGGCAGTAGTTTATCGTATTTTTGTGCTAGTTACTTTCTCATATTTATAATTAAGATGTTGCTGATCTTGGTCTATGTTCATGCCATGGTGGTTAGTTTATTTTATGAGAAATCCGCATGTTCAAGCGGATTCTTTTGTTTTATCTTGAAAGAGGAGAGTATTTATATCATAGGCAAACTAATAATGTCAGATATAGAGTGATATAGATTAGAATCATCCATAAAAAGTAAAAACGGAGTAAGAGTGGGAGAGTCTTCCAGTAAAACCTCTTTAACATAAAAAAAGAACATGATAGCGCCAAAGCCTAATGTACATAGTGTGTGTAGTACAGTGGGTGGACCCAAAGAGGCCAAGATTATCCGCCACTCTATTTGTCTCTCGAAGACGATGTTGTATCCTCGTGTTCAGCGGAGCTCTGGTAGCTGCGATTGCCCTCAACCTCCAGTGGCAATTTCCGTCCTCCTGTATTAAACATATTACCACTTGGGAGTCCCCCTTGATAATGATATGATGTTGTGGGAAAAAAATATTAATAAGAAGTAAATTAAGAGAGGTGTAGGCCAAAAAATTCTGCTTCATTATTTGTGTGATGTAGTAATGACGTAGATGCTACTAGAAGGGGTAGGCCAGTGTGGTCTCAGATTACTACTCCACATCTTGCTTTATTAGTTTGTAGGAATGAGGAACCATCAAAGTTGACTTTTAAAGTATGGGGTGGTGGAGGTTCCCAATAAAATGTGGTTTCTATTAGGGAGATTTGTGTATGGAGGGGAATATTTTGTATTTGGATAATGTGTCTGGTTGTGTTAATATACAATAGTAAAGTTGTAATGCGGTTGAAGGTTTGTTATCAAAACGAGATTCATTGCGGTTACACCAAAGTTCCCATAAAGTAACAAAGGTGAGAGCGTGTCCTTAGTAGGTGGTTGGTGGGTTTTGTGGTGAATAGATAGTGAAGGAGAGAAGGGTGAGGGTGGTAGGAATAAGTGTAAGATAAGGAAGGAGGAGATTCCAAACTTGGGTGGGAAAAGGACCATTTATAAGTATGCGTGTGATGGATTCTAAGTCAGAGTGACACAAAGTATAATAAGGATTCACTGTCATGCCTCTTTTAATGAGGAGATTAGTGGTAGGGAGTTTATCTAACATAGTGAGCCAAATGAAGAATTTGTGTTTGGGAAGTGTCTTGACATGCCATATAGATGGCCAGAGGGGTTCTTTTGGACCATAGTGAAGTTGATAGGTATCGATCTTGTGTTTGCAAAAGATTTCATGATGAGTAGATTTAATAGAGAATGATACTTTTGTTGAGATAGACCAGATCGGGTGGTACTCAAAGGATTAATTTATGGGAGTGTGAAGGATAATGGTCACAAAATCCATTGACCATAGAGCCCGAATGTGAGGTTCATCCCAGGAATTGGGAGAATGGTATAAAGTGGGCACCCAGTCGGTAAAGTGATGGGGGTCATTGTATAATCTGCACATAGAGATTAGTGGAGAAGGAAGTCTTTCAGTCCAGTGATCATACATAGAGAGGCGAGGTTACGATTTCCTGTTTGATTTTTGAAATAAGTTTTAAATAATTGGATTAATGGTGTTAAATTTTTCCAAAGGAAGGAAGTGCCTTGTTTGGACATGGGAGACGGGTTGTGTGGGTTAGAAATTTGCATACATACGCCAAAGTAACTTAAGGCGTAAAGCAAGACTGGGAGAACAAAGGTTATAGATTCCCAGACCACCATCTTGATGTGGGAAGGATACTTGATGCCAGTTTACTAGACATAATTTTTTTATGGATCTGAATGACCAGAGAAAATTTTGGGTGAGATTTTCTATTGGTTGATGATTTTTAGTGGAATTGGAAAACATGTGAGAACATGTGAGAACATGTGAGAACATGTAAGAGGATATTTGAGATAACAGATTTGGTAAGTATTGTTCTACTTGCTAGGGATAAAGTTTTATGTTGCCAGCCTTCAAGTTTTTTGCTGATATTTGTTATAATAGGAGAATAGTCTTTTGTAGTAATTTTTGAAATTGGTATGTTGATACCTAGGTATTTGTCTAATGAAGGTGTTAATTTAAAAGGTAAACTACTGGAGAGTTATGATTTGGTTTGGTCGGATACTACTGATGAGAAAAAGATAGAAGATTTATAGAGGTTGATGTTTTGTCCGGCATTTTACATAGCATATTCTTGAAAGATCGTTTTGAGAGTATTTAGAGTGACGATATCAGCTTTTACAAATAGAAGTATGTCATGAGCAAAGTGAGGCTACATATGTGTGGGGTTGAAGGGGTAGGTTGCCAAGGTAGGATGTGGGATGATTTTATATAATTTTGAATTATTGTGATAAGAGTTCAGTGGAAAGAATGTATAATAGGGGTGATATGGGATCACCTTGACATAGTCCACATTTTAGGTAGATGGTTTCAGAAGGAATGCCATTGATGAGGACTTGGTATGTAGGGGAGGTAATGCAGGATTTGATAAGGTCTCTCCATTGTTGAGAAAACTTGAGAGTGATTAAGGTGTGTTCAATAAAAGACCAGGAGATTGTGTCAAATGCCTTACAAAGATCTAGTTTAATACCAAAATAAGAATATTTTTGTCTTTTGAGTTGGAAGGATTTAAGAATTTCATGTGTAAGTGTAAACATGGAATTTCTGGTTGTATTATTTCACGTGAACAACTATATATATAGTTACAAGGAGTTACATCCAGGTTAGGTTACTTAGACCAAAATCAATAAAGAATCTTACTAAAGATAATCATAAGACTAAATTAAGTACACTTTAACTAGGAGTCTAGTTAGGGCAGGTCTCCTTGAGACAGATATATTAATTGATCCTTGGTTGAGTGAGAAGTCGGTCTCTAACATTCCCCCGCAAGGTTAGTATCTTCAGAGAGACACAAAGCTTGGAGATTAACTGAGAGAACTGTCCCCTGGAAAGACCTTTGGTAAAAACATCAACGACCTGATCTTGAGTCAAAATGTATTTAAATTGAAGATGATCACATGTGACTTGCTCTCGGATGAAATGGTAATCAAGTTCCATGTGTTTAACTCGCCCATGAAAAACCAGATTGGCTACAATGTAGGTGGCCAAAAGATGTCACAATACAAAGTAGGTAGATCCTTGAGGGGAGTTCTCGAAAAAGTTGTAGCACCCAACAAGTTTCTGCAGCAGTAATTGGTAAGGCTCTATACTCGGCCTCAGCACTAGAACGAGCCACAATGGGTTGCTTTTTCGAAGACCAAGAGATCCAAGAACCACCAAATAAAATACAGAAACAGCTCACTGAACGACAATCATCAGGGCAGCACCGCAATTTGCATCACAAAAAATATCTAACCCAAGGTCACAACTGGCTGAATAAGATATACAAATAATATTGTACCTTTCAAATAACACAATATGCTTTTCACTATAGACCAATGGACATCGGTGGGTGACTGTTGAAACTGACAAGCCTAATAGACAACATATTGTATATCTGGTTGCGTAAGTGTAAAGTACTTGAGAGAGCCAACCGTGGACCTATACTCAGCAGAATCGGCAAGCACGGAATCTTCATGTTTTGATAATATCAAACCGACAACCACGAGAGTTGAAAGAGGTTTTACATCTGCTAGGCCAAACTGAGTTAACAGATCTTGAGTGTAATTAGACTAACAAAAATGTAAACTTGTTTTATTACGAACAACTTCAATCCCCAAAAAATAATGAAGATCACCAAGGTCTTTGACCGAGAATTCTGACTGTAATTTCAGCAAAAGATGCTTAACTGCATGAAGAAAGCTACCTGTAACTATAATATTATCCACACAGAAGAGAATATATATAGTGAAGTCAGAACCATACTTAAATATCAAAGAACTGTCAGCCTTAGAGAGAGTAAAACTAAGTTCAAATAGATAGCAAGTAAGACGATTATACCAATCATGTGGACTCTATTTAAGTCCATACAGAGACCCTTGCACAACTGGCATACTGCAAGTGGTTGTGAAGGATCTAAAAACCCGGGAGGCTGGACCATATAAACTTCTTCGAAGAGAGTTCCATTCAGAAAAAAATTATTGATGTCCAGTTGACGAATTGCCAGTTTTTGTTTATTGCGAGTGTCATAACTTCCCGAATAGTAACCGGTTTGACTACTGGACTGAAAGTCTTAAAGTAGTCTTGACCCTCTATTTGATTGAATCTTTTTGCAACTAAGCGAGCTTTGCACCTTTCAATTGAGTCATCTGATTTAGTCTTCAGACGAAACATCCACTTACAACCTATGACCTGTCTCCCTTGTGGCAAAGAAACGAGTGTCAAAGTTTGATTAGTCAATAGTGCATTAAATTCAGCTTGCATTGCCTCTCACCACTTTGGTTGTTTGACAGCCTCACTAAAACATGCTGGTTCAACCGGACTAGGAGGTAGGTCTGGAGGATGACGAGTGACTGTGAAAACGCTAGGCTTGGGGTTACATGTCATAGATCGAGTGGTCATTTGATGGGTAGCAAGAGGAGCAAGAGGGTGAGCAGTAGAAGCAACAGAAGACTGATCTGGAATGGGATTCGAGTTTGGAGGAGGAGAAGGACTAGGTGAGACACTTATAGAAGGGTCAACCAAATCCAGAGATATTGTAGGCTGAACCAGAGATGATGGAGGGGCTGTACTACTAGAAATCGGGAGTGAGAACGACGGTCCACTCACTGCAAAAGGAAGCGGGAGCAAGGTAACTCGAGAAGAAGGTGAAGACACAATATGAGGAACATAAAGCAAGGGGGTTCAAGCAAACATGAATGTCTTTTCGTTAAAAACCACATTACGAATGATGAATACGCGATCTGTAGAAGTATCCAAACACTTATATCTTTTATAATTAGGGTGATATTCAAGAAATACACAAATTATAAAACGATCATCAAGCTTATGAGCAGAATAAGGACGCAACTGCGGATAACGTAGACAAAAAAAATGTGGAACAACAAGTAATCTGGTGGGCGACCGAAAAGAAGCTCATATGGACTTTTAAAAGACACAAATCGTGTTGGAAGCTGATTGATAAGTAAGAGGGCAGTGGAAAATGCAGTCCCAGTGAATTTCAGGCATAGAGGCTTGCACAAGCAAAGTCATGCCCATTTCAACTATGTTTCTCTGCTTGCGCTCAGTCACACCATTCTGCTGAGGGGTATAAGGGCACAAAATCTTTTGATGAATACCTGATGTGGCAAAAAGAGACTTAAATCGATGATTAAAAAACTCTGTTCCTCCATCAAACTGAAAATATTTTATTTTTTCGTGGACAATAATTTTCAGCCATTTTTTTAATTGAATAAACGCTGAGTAAACTTCAAATTTTGTGTGCAGAAAATACACCCATGTATATCTACTATACTGATCAATGAATAAAACTTAGTATTTAGAGCCGCCAAAGGATTGAACCAAACAAATTCCCCAAATGTCTGCACATACTATAGATAACAGAGAAGTAGCATGGAGCACATGAGTATAAAATGGCATAGTAACAGATTTAGAAACATGACAAGCATGACACGATGCATTTTTGTTAGAAACCTCAATCTTTAAAACTCAAAATACATTGCGCAGAATTTCATAAACTAGGGTATCCTTACGCTTGGTGCCAAAAAAAAAAAGGGGAAACTACCAAAAGCGAGCATGATAGAGAGGAAGCAAGGTCTACAACATAAAGCCCATTCCTACGTTGGCCCTTGAGTAAAGTTCTGCCTGTATTGGCTTCCTGCATAATGAAGTCATTAGAATCAAATATAACACTGCAATTGTGATAAGAAGTGAGACGACTGACTGAGAGAAGATTTTTGAGGGAAGAGGGAAAATGCTAGACATTACAAATAGTTGAGGATGGGTTTAGCCAATGTGAACCAACAGAGGAGATAGCCATACTTGTACCATTGCCAAGGTGGACCTGATGCGAACCAGTGTATGGGGTTCCATCAGTGAGCAGAGTGGAGCTGGAAGCAATATGGTGGGAAGCACCATAATCTATATACCAGGCTGAATCATTGGTATTGTCAACCTGAGCCGAATACATTTGTGGGGTCACAACATTTTGAAATACGAGATTAAAGCGATTGCGACACTAAACCACAGAGTAACCATATTTCTAGCAGATTTGGGATGTCGGGCAGGTAGTGTTATCAGAATTTTTAGACTGGCCGTTACCTTGTCCTTGGCTTCTATTGTTACCGCAGCCTCTATTATCGCGACCACGCCCGCGACCATTAGTGTGACCTCAGCCACCACGAGTGGAGACATTAATAGAAGGGCGTGCTAATGTGTTAAGTGTGATAGAGTTCTCGAGAATTTGTAGGCGATGCACCTGTGTAAGGAGGATATTCTGCAGAGTCTCCAATGGATGTGGGTCCTCACATCCAGTGATAGTTTGGGCACACGACTCAAAATCCTGTCCAAAACCACTAACAACATAGTGATTAATTGTATAACTATCTAATGGCTAACCTGATGCGGTGAGATCATCAACTATATTCTTGATTTTTTTGAGATAAGCCGTCATAGAAAGGGACCCCTTTCCCAGGTGTAATTGAAAATGAAGATGGTTCAACCGAGCCTGATTGGTAGAGGCAAAAGTGGACTTCAGCTTCTGCCACATCGCACTTGTCGTGGGAAGACCAAGCGTGTAGCCGACTGCACTGTCAGACAGAGTGGAGACAATCCAACTCTGAATTGTTTGATCGAGAATGAACCATTGCGTGTACGCAGGATTGTCTACCAGCATATCAGAGGAAGTAGATGGAAGGAACTTAGGGGGTGCGACAATAGAGCCATCAACGAACCCCATAACTTGCTAGCACAGCAGAACGGGCATCATCAGTTGTCGCTAAAGGAGATAGTTCTGTCTACCCAGTTTGATGGACACATGATGTGAGATGTTGGAAACATCTATGTGATATTGGCCGAGCGTTACGCCTAGGTCGAATGTGCAACCTTGAGAAAGAGAGGCTGAATGGACATTGGGAAAAACAGAGGGAGTAGTAGAGGACCGAGGTGATGAATCAACCATTGAACTAGAACTTCACAATGAGCAGAGAAAAAGAGATGAAGAAGACAACCTAGATTTGAGACTAGGGCCGGCCTGATACCATGTAAACGTGGAATTTTGGTTGTATTATTTCACATGAACAAGAATACATATAGTTACAAGGTCTTACATCCTATATGTCACTTAGACCAAATCCATAGAGAATCTTACTAAAGATAATCACAAAATTAAATTAAGTACACTTTAACCAGGAGTCTAGTTAAGGCAGGTCTCCTTGAGACGGATCTTCTAATTGATCCTTTGCTTGAGTGAGAAGTCGATCTCTAGCAGTAAGTAAGATATGGTCTGTTAGTTGTCGGTCTTTTAAACTGCCAGTGTGGATGAGATTAAATTGGGGAGAATATGAGCTAGTCAATTCATGAGGATTTTGGTAAAGATACAGTTAACTACATTGCATAAACTGATTGGTCTATAATTTGGCAATGAGTGTGGGTTTGATGTCTTAGGAATAACAATGAGAAAAATGTTATTTAGAGCTGGTTCTACTGATCCTGATAAGAACATAGTTTGTAGGTTCTGGAATAAATCTTCTTTAGTTAAGTGCCAATAATATTTAAAAAATATAGGATGAAATTAATCTGGGACTGGAGCTTGAAAAGAGTCCATGGAAAAAAGTGTTGTGCGAAGTTTTCTTTTTGTAAGAGATTTTGTAAGGTCATGCCAGTCTTCATATCTTAATTTTTTATTAGATGAAAAAGGAGAAGGGTAGTGGTGGAGAGGGTTGAGTTGATGGAAGAGAAATTGTCGATTGCAGCTTTACTAATCTAAGTTTCTGTTTCTATGAAAATGTCTTTTGGTGTTTTGAAAGATGTGATTGTATGTAGTTCCCTACGGGCTGCAACAAAAGCACGGATAAATTTCGTGTTTTCATCCCCATCTTTAAAATAATTTTGTCTAGCTCGTTGAAAGGAATGAATATGTCGAATTCTTGTAAGGGTCATGATCTCATTCTGGAGTTTAATTTCTTGGGTAATAAGAAAAGGGTTATGTGGTTGTTCACGTAAAATTTTTTTGTGTTTGGGACCACAAGTTTAGATTTGGTACGGAGAATAATTTGAAAGTTTCCGAATGATGTGTGATTTCAGTGAGAAAGCAATTGACCTAATTTATTAAGTTTATGGGGCAAGGCAAAAGGAGGTGGAGTGGATAGATGTGGGTGAATGTATGAGTTCCACGTGGTTTCAACTAGGGGTGTGTATGAAGCATTTCTTCACCACATGGCTTGATATTTAAAAGGTCTTGGGACCGTCTTAGAGATTGAAGAAGTAGAAAGGAGGAGATTATGGTTAGAGCGGACTCAGTGGAGAACCGAGATGAGAGAATGAGGCCATAGTTGGAGCCATCTAGGACTTACCAGTGCTCGATCAAAGCGATCCATAGTAAGATTTGTATTTTTCGGGCATTAGACCATGTAAATTTGGGTCCTGTGAATGGGAGGTCTATCCATCCATTTTTAAAATGAATTCATGGAATTTTTTATGTGCTCTATGAGGTGTATTTGAATGAGAAAATTTCTCATTTGGGTGCAGTGTAGCATTGAAATTTCCTATAAGTATAGTGCAGTGTAGCATTGAAATTTCCTATAAGTATAGTGCAGTGTTGCATTGAAATTTCCTATAAGTATAGTGCAGTGTTTGTATTTCATGAATATTGTTCAAGTTATCTAAGAGCCAGTTGCCATTTATGAGGTTGAAGAGGTAGATATAAAAAAGTGATATATATTGTATTATTATTTGTTAAGTTTAAGTGACAATGGATATGGTCTGAGGATGATTTTATAATGTGCAGGGGTAGTTGGGGTTTCCAATAAAGTCATTGACCCTCATTGAGACCTTCAACAGGGGTAGTATGATTATGTAGGTAGGTTTGTATTAACCAATGATAAGTTGTGAAAGGTTGAGGATCTGCTGATTTGGCTTTTGGAAAATAAATGATATCAGGTTGTTGTGAGTGTGTAATTGTGGTTAGTACTTATTTTGTTGAGGGATTGTGTGTCCCTCGAACATTCTATGCTATGGTGTTAATCATAAAAAATAAAATAAAGAAGGTGTGGCTGAATATGTACCTGAGGACTGAAGGTGGAAAGTAGGAGCTCCAATCACCTTGCGAGGAGTTTTAAATGTCGCTCCTCCAGTGTCTTCATCTTCAGAGTCCATGTGAAGTTCGGATAACTGAGAGGTGGCTATTCGTTTACGAAGAGGAGTTAGGTGGGAAGGTGGATCTGACGTAGGTATGCTGCTGGAGTGTAAGTGGAGAGAACTGGTAGTGGTAGTGTCTGTGGTTGGGTTAGTATGGGAAGATTTCGACCAAGAGGGTGATTCAATGATAATGATAGGGGGTTGAAGGATTGTTTGGATGGAGGTGCGGATCACGTTGATATTGAATGGTTCAGGAAAAGGGTTTTGAACAGATGGTAATTTTGCAGCGTTTGGATACTGAGAAGGGGAATTTAGGGGAGGGAATGGTTGTGTTGTGTTTTGTGATGCATAAGCGTTGACGTCCTTCCACATAAACGGGAAGAGGTGGAAAAATCGAGTTTGGAGTGGCAAGTTGGAGTTCATATAATTCCGATTTTAGAAATCTACTAAAACCTTCACACGAGCATACGGTTTACCTGATTGAAGAGTACTAGTTTCGGAGTCCATTACTACATATTTTCCTAAAGGTTTGACTATACAGGTGAGAGCTTCATCATGATAAAAAATTTGTGGAAGACGGATTAGGTGGCCCATAGAGGAGCTTCAGTAAAAAGGTATTGATCAACATGGAAATCGCATGGCCAGTTGAAGAGGTGAAGATGAGAATCACGAAGTTCGATAGGACAGTGTTGTTAGATGGTACGACAGTGCTTGACGGATGGAAAATGGAAAGAGAAGTAACCCCTACGTATTGCAAAGAGTGAAATTAGTGGGAGAGGGCTTGGGGGGACGTGAAGGAGTTGTTGAAGTGCTGAATTGACCGCTGGGGTGGTACCCGACATGCGACCAGAGAACAAACCCACCAAAGAATTTTGTTCTTCTGTCAGTGCACTCTCGGCTTAAGATAACTCTATGAAGAGTGTTCGTAAGGTTGTGCACTGAGAGTTGGTTTGGAGGGGTGGAAGGGATATTGGTTGGGTAGAGCCTTTTGAGTATGATGGAGAGGTTGGGATGTAGCTGAAGACGGGGAGATACAGGGAAAGGAGGTTATAGTAATGTTTGAGACAAAAAGAATGTCGGGGTGAAGAGTTTAAAAAGGATACTAGAAGGAAGTATGAAAGTGCATATGAGGATAGAAATGAATATTCATGGGAATCACGAAGATGATTATCGGGACTTAGACAGGTGTTAATAACAGTAGTAATCCGAGTCGAATATTTGAAAATTTGGATTTTTTGGATTTCGAATCCCAGGTGTATAAAATGCTTGTCATTAAAAGACAAGACCGTAGGGAGTTTGGGTTTGTCTTACATTGGGTGAGAGAAAAAAGAAAGGGGGTCATACATGTGTTGGGAATAAGAAGATAAGTAGATGGGAAATGTTGAGTGAGAGTGATTTGATGTGTGAGCCTATCTAAGAGGTTCCCAGGGGAGATAATACATATTAACGTAGGAAAGACAAATGACCCTTGTAAGAAAGAGAAATTGAGTGTACCTTGTAAGATGTCGTGCATGCAGCTTAGATGACATGGCATTGAGTAGTTGAGTGATGGGAGTGAGAGGGCCTCTGAACTGTGTAATTTGAGATGTGATCGTCGCCGACTTGTTGTGGAAGTGTTAGTAGAGTTAATGGTGTTATTGAGTGTACACGGCTTTGTTCCCACACCAGTATAGGGCTCAGAGAATTCTGTTGTGATTAAAGTGATTGATGGTGGAGCCGAAGAGGCGTTGCTTGACCGGAGAAGAAGAAAATAGGAGCCAGTGTTGGCAGCGTGAGTGATGGTGTTTGGACAGTGATCATAGACAAGAAGAGCTATGTCCAGATGGTGGCGATAATTTGTATAGGGAGACATTGAGTGACAGTTTGTTGAAGAAGGAGAAAAATATTTTATAGATCTTACAGAATAAAACTCGGAGGTAGGAAGGGTTTGGAAGGTGAAGAAAATAATATTTTTGGTATGGGTTTGGAATAAGAAGTGAGGAAAGGTAAAAAAAGATGATTCGAGAAAAATAAGGATAAATTTGGAAAAGACGGGTGATGAGGGGGGTGTAGGTTTGAAGTGATTGGTAGTAGGACTGTTGTGTGGAATTGGAAAAGCGGGAGTTAAGGAGTAAAGAAGTTTGGGGATTTTTATTGGAGCTGAAATAAGCAGGGAAGGGGGGAGGGGAGGGAAGGAAGCAAAAGAAAGTAGATACTTTCAATTAGGTTTGAGAAGGTCTGTGGTGGGAAGAGTAATACTGGCCTTGAGAATGAGAGGGAAATGTCTTTTTGTTGAGCTTGGATGACAAGAATTGGCATTCTATTGATGTGAAGATGTTACGATGCATCGAATTTGGTTTTTGCATATTTGTGATGATTGTGAAGGAGTGAATCACGATTTATACACTTAGATCTATGTTGATGGAGATGAAGTTGGGAAGACAGATTGAGAGAAATTTTCATCGCCTTAGGTTCGAAATGAGATTTCAGGCAGATTTTTTGAAAGGTTGTTCAATGTTTTGTTGAGTAAAAAACTTGCTTTGCACTAATTGTTTTTCTGAATGTTATTGAGGACTTTATGCATTTGTTCTTATGGTCATAATTTTAAGCTGGCTGATGAATTCTGGATGAGAACTTTAAGCTTAATAATGATGGACCTGGTCTGCTTTCTATGGCAAATGCAGGCCCTACATCAATGGCTCACTGATCTTTGTTGCTTTCAAAGCTGCTCACCAACTTAATGGGTTTCTTATCCACTTTGTTTATATTTTTCTTCTATATTTGTATTTTTAAATATTATTTCTCCCATCTAAATCTGATACGTCATTTAGAGTGCTCAATCTGGGAAATTGTTATAAGTGATGACATCCGTTGGATTTTTTATGAACATTTCAACACTTGCTGATGGAAATATAGCCTTGTAACGCATCCGTTATTATAATGTTTAGGGATAATGGGAAATTGTTTGGAAGTTTGAAATTACTGTTTTTTGTAGTAGATAACTAGGTAATACTTATCATTTTAAGTAACTAGTTTGACCTGAATGAACAGTAATTAACTAATGGCGTGATCATGCTTTATTAATTTGGATGTGTTTGTTGTGTGAATTGAAGATTGGAAGTCAGGTGCATGAAGTTTATGTTATTTCAGTAAATTATATTAAACAGGTTTGAGAGATCATTCATGAGCAGCATTAATAGTATAATAAGGTACTGCTCTGTTATACTAAAATAGTGGGGTTTGTAATGTATCATACTTAAATATGTGTTTTAGTTGTCTTATTTCACAAATTATATGATCTTAAAATCTAATCTAACTTCAATTAAAATAGAGTTTATTAGTCTTTGCCATATGTAAATGATTAAATTTTCCTTGTTCTTAGTTGTGGCATTTTTAGCTGAGTTTTAGTTGTATTATTTTCCTTGTCTTATATGGTCTACCCTCTAGTGCATTCGGCCAAGCAGCTCCGAGCATTGTGTATTCATGAAACGCCATGCAGTAGCAAGCACCATAATGGACATGACTTAGGTGGATTCCAATTCTGCTAAGATATCGGGGAATGGAACAACATTACCAAATTTTGCTGGAAAAATAAGTCAACTAAAATTCTGCCAAGCGTCATATATATGAGCTTTAGTATCTGATCAGTATAATCTCTCTCTCCTCTCTAAACCTGCTGGAAAATAATTGGAATTTTTTTAATTTATAAAACAATTTTTCTGACAGTTACTCTCCAAAAACTCTTCGCCAAGGGTGTTATATCTCCACCGGCATACTCAAACCTCCGGAAGAAGCAACTCCTAGTGGAAGAAGAAAATTGACCGATGGTTTTTAAACCTCCAACCGCCGGCAGAATCCTTTTATCTTCCACACATATCAGAAGCCAATTCCTGATTGATGTACACAACTGTTCATTGTTAAATTTTATGAGTTGAGGCTGGGGAAGGGATGAAGTCCTAATGGAGAGGCAGAAGTAATCTTATCCCAAAGAGAAACTAAAATCAATAAAATTATTTTATTATTTCCATTAAAAAATTTTAAAACAAATATACATAGTAAAAAATTATAACTTATACTGTTTAATTTATAACTTTAAGAAACATAAACTCGGATCAGGAGTCTTATAATTGATTGGCATATATAAAATCCAGCCTTTTTCTTTTCATACATTTATGACAAAATTAAGTTTTAAAAGAATCAAAGGATCGATCATACTTTGAGGTTTATAACATATTGAGAAAATTTAAGATTTAACGCATTCTAGCTTACATTTATATGCCAACAAATAAGAGATCCTGTGGAATGTGGACAAAATTCTTTATAATATCAGATCTAGAATGAAATATACCTCCAAAATAAGAGTTAATTATATATATCTACCACATATATTTGTAAAGTTAATATACGTACACCAATTTCTCGAATCTACTAAGATGTAATTCAACAAAAAAATTATGTAACAACATTAAACAGTCAAGGGAAAAATTGTCAAGCAAAAATATATGATTAACAATTGATAACTCTTGCATTTTCTTCTTGTATGTAGTGCTAAAATAGATTACAAGAGGAAATATAGTTTCAAATATAATATGGTTCTCTTTTCTTATCAAGGTATTCAAAAGAGTTAATTATAATATATGAGCTCCTATTCTATTCCTTTACTTCTTTCTATCACACTGATTTTTGTGGTATTCAATTTCAGGTCAATCCAAAGAGAAAAAGGAAAGAAAAGAAAAATGCTTCCCTCCCTGATTTCCTCTCACACCCGTCAAACCTCAAAGTCAAACTGAGAAAGAAAAGACGAGAAGAGGAAGAGGATACAGCTGTCATTCCTCAAAGTCAAATTGAAAAAGAAAAATCGAGAAGATAAAGGAGAAGAGGAGGACAACCAAGAAAGAGAAGAAAAAGAAGATGCCGAAGGGGACAGCTATCTGGTAAGTGATTAATTAATCGGAAAAAGCTAACATACCAGCAGTAATACTAATAAGTCTTAACTATAGTTTAATATTAATTCCTTCAATAAAAAACAATATAAAGCTAATGCCAAGATTCTGAATGAATTAATGTCAAAAGGCGAAAGATTAATCTACCAGTTGTTGCTGCCGAGCGATGGGGAACGTGGGATCTCTCAGCCGAGCTTCTTACGGGCGCTTTGCAATGAGTTTGAAGATATTTTCGTATGAGAAGCAGGAGTTTGCAAGAAAATTTTTTTTGCGAGAAGCCGAAGCGCGCGGCAGATGGGAGACGGGAGATGGGAGACGGGAGATTCGAGACGGGAGACAGAGATGGGAGACCGGAGACTATAGGTTAATTAAGGGGTGGGGTTTACAATCTTTACGTTTAAGGCGGGCGGGAGCAGCGTGCGGGAAACAAAATAAAATTAAAATTTTATTAGAGACGGTTTAGGATTTTAAAACATAATAAAACGAGCTGTTGACTAATAATCAAATAATTAGAGATGGGCTTTAGACCATCCGCTTCTAAAGAATTTTTTTAGGGATGGTTATGGTGATAACCCATCTCTAAAAGCCAGTTTTCTTTCTCTCTCTCTGTTTAATTCAATCTCTCTCTCTCTCTCTTTAATTCAATCTCTCTTTAATTCAATCTCTCTCTCTCTCTTTAATTCAATCTCTCTCTCTCTCTCTTTAATTCAATCTCTCTCTCTTTCTATATATATATATATATAGATATCTCCTAGCTGTACATTTTTCTAATTACCATCAGTACAGCTTTTATCTTCTGGATCTGCCGTTTTAACTTCCGGGCCGGACGTCTCACCCTCTTCTATCTACCGTTTCAACCGCCACAGTACTCGAGGACGGAAGCGTCCAAATCCCAATAGCTGATGGTCCGTCATGATAATTAACTAGTCAATATTGATGCCTCCTCTGCAACCTCTCTAGTGCACGTTGCAGGTACAACAATTAAGCGACACTATAGCGGAAAGGGATCGAGACGAGTCGTTACAGCAGTTGCAGGGGATAACGACGTACGTGCATGATCGAGCTTTCCTTGTCTTTTTTCCCTGAATCGTTTGTCTCGTGGGTTGGATTATTGGAACTTTGGAACAATACCCGCTTGTTTCTTCCTCGAAATAATGCAGGGGCTTTTCATTCAATGAAATCAGCAGCAATATTCCACTTTTTTTTTTCAGCTGGAGAAAAAGTAATTATATGGAACCGCGCACTACTGGAAAGAATACGTAATTATCAATTAATAATCGTCACGAAAAGCTGCTTCAACGGGTCCATATATCAAATCTAATGCTGCTTTCATGATACCAGCTGAAATGGGTGCATGTTTGATTGAAGTTTGTATTTAAAAGCACGGACATGGACGTGCTGTATAGCAGAAATTCCAAAGTGATCATCTGCTCTCATTCTATGGCGTGAAGCTCGTGAGCGACGACTGCCGGCGTCTCCTTTTCCCTCTTACCTAGAAGAAAAAGAGAAGTACTACTTTTTCTGCTTGATTTTCTTTTCCATATATATAGGAAAGAGACATGGATGGGATGGCAATGTGCATCTAATACATCATGTAAGAAAATTATAAAGACTAATATATATTAAAACATATATAAATCACGAAGGGAAGAATATTCAAGTCGCATATATATATATATATATATATATATATATATATATATAGGTGCCGATTAGAGTGGCCCATCAAAGGAATTGGTATATTGAGCCTCCTTTGCTATGTGATTTGTTGATTATCAACAAAGAAAAGGAGCTAGCTGGACTCGTACTGGATCTATCTTCTTGTTATATTATGAACTAGCTAGTACTGATCCTCTCCGAGTCTGCAGGGTGCTTGCCACCTAACTCAGTTAATGACTGAATTTTTAGTTTATAATATGTAATGCTTTGCCATAAGCGAGTATTTGCATGACATGGCACATATGCCTAAACACTATCATGTCCATAGCTTCGCAACGAGTATTTTCTTATATATCTTTTAAACAAAAAAAAGTTAATTTGTGTATTGTGATCAGGTGACACTGCTAGAAAAGTGTAATTCGTTGACGATTGGGAATTTTTCCTTCCGCGGAATACCCGACGGTCTTTTTGTCTCGTCAGTGGAACTTTAATGTATCCGGCTCAACCGCCGGCGGAATGAAATCTTAGCTCTATCATCTTTTACAATATTATTTTACCATTAGGAAATATTAGCTCTATTTCTCTTAGTTTCTGTGTCTTTTTTGTGAAATTTATAATATTCATTAGTTATTGTGAATCATCATTATTATTCTAATGAAAAAAACTGTCTTTATCAGCTAGGATTAGGATTTAATGCCGTTTCTTTAATAAGTCAAGATTGGCAGAATTTTTTGACCATAAAAAATTTTCTTTATATTAATTTTTTGTTATTTTTTATAATAAAGTAAATAGAATAATATTATCTTTAAATTAATCAAGAAGAGATATATGTAACTTAATTATTCGATGCCATTAATGGTAAGAGTAAGACTGTATATGGTTTAATTTATTTTTTAATATCAACAGGAAAGTTGATCTGGAGGTTCATGGAACATCAATTTTGACAACAAATTTGGACTGCTCTTTGACCAGGCAATTATCTGCTCTTCCGTGGTTGGGAAAACGAATCTAATTTTGGTATGTACCCCTCATGAACTTACACTAGCTAGATTTCAAGGGGAATAAACTATGGGTTCTTCTCTTAATCATGCTTGGAATTTAGCTAGTAACAACAACTCTAACCAGAATAACTAGTGGTATTAATTAAGTACTTATCAATATGAAAGTCTAATTTTTTTTGTTGCAGCTAGCCACCTAATCATACGAGGTGATGTGAGCAAGATCGTTAAGCAACATACAACGACATTCATGAATATGGCTTGTAGCATTAATAATATTTTGTCGAAGGAAAGTGAAAAAAAAAAAATCTAACCTCTCTTTCTTATATATATATACACGATATAAAAATTATAAACTGAAATGATATATATAGCTGGGTACCACATGACAAAAGTTAGAATTCTTTGCGAACTGAGTCACCTAATATATATAATAATACTCTTAATTAGTGTTACGAGGAGTGAACTTAACCAAATAGTAGTACTTCAAGTGCATTAAAATATTGAACCCCGGCCACTTCAATTGCTTTAATTATTTTAATAAACAATAATTGAATCTACCAATGAGTATACGTTCCATGCGCCTTAAGTTAATTTGATCCAAATCAAAAGTAAATCGAGCGAAAAGTACCCACTCTTAGGGAGACAAACCTAGTCAATTTGCACTAATCAATCGCAGGGATCGAGCTAGCTAGCTGACATCTTAACAGATGCTCCCTGGGAGCATCACGCCAACGCCATTGTCGGACGCGGCCGGAGCTCTGCGTCGTAGTTGATGACGTTGTCCCACCGAGGGAACAACAGTGTAGCACTTGCACCGGAAAATAGATTAAAAGCAAGAAGGAGGCGTACGTGGACATGAACAGAAGTGCAGCTTCTGGAAGAAAAACTTTGCCAGACGTTTCTTCGACCTGATCTGATCTTTAGTCTTAATTAGCATGGAGATATATGACAAATCTGCCCACATGTATACTGCTTGTTTTATATTGTTCCACATAGTAAATGTTCGTGGACCCAATCCTATGCCCCCCTTTACAAAAACGTCAATTTTTCCAAGTACAAATGTCAGCCTTGTGCATGAGCCGTATATGCAATGTTTAGCATCTAGCTACAACTGTTCCCTCTCAGCATATATAGCCATCAAAGATGTAATGGAAAGTCGTAGGAGGAGGCAACACGGAAGCTACTATATATGAGAGCTGCATGCACGCGGCACCGCGGCGGACCCTCTGGCCACCGGCGGCGTACCATGACGGGGATGCCGTGGCAACTCCTTGGCCCTGCCAACTTTAATTTCCGAAAGGCACCACTCCGGCCCCAACTTTAATTTACTGTCAGCCATTAATCCTTATAAATCTCACCCTTCCGCCCTTCTCTGCTTTACTCTCGTGCCTGCAGGTTTTGTTCTTCTCTTTCCAGCTGCCTTCTTTTCCCTATGAGAAGGCAGCGTGCTCTCTCTCTCTCTCTCTCTCTCTCTCTCTCTCTCGGTTCTCTCTCTCTCTCTCTCTCTCTCTCTCTCTCTCTCTCTCTCTCTTTCTCGTTCTCTCTCTCTCTCTCTCTCTCTCTCTCTCTCTCTCTCTCTCTCTCTCTCTCTCGTTTTTTGTTTAAGTTTTGGCTTCATGTGATATTTACGCAAATATTATTGGTCGAAATTTTACTTCCAAGCTACGTTTTAATTTTCAGGATCTGAAACCAAAAACAGGCCAGTTCCCTTTCACTTTCAGTAGTTCTTCACTTGTTTATAATTTCTTTCTTTCTTTAGTAATCTAATTTGACCGTGAATTGAATTCCGAATGCATGCTTCTTCTCAACTCTCTCCATCACCGATTCTTCCGCGCTTAAATATTATATATTTTATCAGCTTAATTCATCGATCTCACCAGCAGCTACTGCGGTTAAACATTCCAGTTTTACACCAATTAAACAAACCTCGACATTAATGTTTCATACACTTTTGTTGGGTAGTTGGGTTACGTAAGAGAGGATCTGGGTCCCTCTCTCTGATTCCGATGACTGCAAAAACTGAACACAGGGGAAAAAAATAGTTCTATATAGATATATATTACTAAAACAAGGGAAGACAAATGACAGAGAGATTATTTTTGGCTTTTCTAATCAGTTCAATATTTCTGGGCCTTTTCAATTCAAGTAGCCAAGATCTTCGTGTCTTCCCTCTCGAATCCAGGGCAAGACCACGTGGGAGAGCGAGTGGGTGTAATATATACATATCTGATCTGCAGGCGTCCTCCAGCCTCCTCGACATCGTCCGCGTAAATAAATAATCGGTGGAGACCGATTAACACGGTCGAGCGAGCCAAAAATGGGAAGAATAACGCTGGAGTCGCTTCTGAGGAGCACTTCTTCTGGTATCCAACAGCTGAGTCGGAGTGGAGAATCGAGCTGCTCGATGAGGGAGCACGAGGAGGACGAGATCGAGTTGCAGTGGGCTGCGATCGAGAGGCTGCCCACTTATAAACGCACCAGGTACTCTTTGTTGGATCCCGTCCTCGTTGAAGGAGGAAGCGGCAGCAGTACTACTAGTACTAATATAAATGGCGGCCGGGAAGATCATATTGGGGACGGGAAAGGAATCAGGAGGGTCATCGATGTGACCAAGCTTCGCGCGCTGGAGAGGACTGGGATCATTGAGAAACTCATCAAACACATTCAGGACGATAATCTCCGCTTGTTGCAGAAGCAGAGAGAGAGGATAGACAGGTAATTATAACCTGCGGGTTTCATATTGAATATTCCTTCTTAATTTTCAAGCAGTAGTACAGCTGAGTTCGGACGTTCTTTAAATTTCCCAGGTGAAATCTTGCATTAATAATTCATCCTCCTTCGCATGCATCTTCTTCATCTTTCTTCGTATTCTGCATCATCTTAGCATCACGAGTAGCTTCATACAGAAAGCGTATTAAACATTGGAATAATTAGATACCAAATTATCTATGTTTTGCATGGAAATCTAGTCTTTTTTGTTGTGGGGATCATGTTAATATAATGATGATTCCGCCTGTGCGACGTGACCAGAACGTAAAGCGTACATTAATGGAAAGAAAAAGCAAGAGTTCGTGGAAAAAAAAGAGGGGTATTTTTTTTTATTAAGCGTCAATGGATATATATATATATATATATATACGAGCGCGTGCGGACTGCAGTACTGGGAAAGACAAGGGGTTTCCCCATTAGAGCACAAACCCAAAAACAGAAAGGGACCTCAGCCAAGTGCGCGCGCACTACGTACCTCGTTCTTCACTACCTGCCTGGCCGTCAGTAAAGTCTCCAATAAAATGGCAACGGGATCGCGCCAGTGGTCCTATAGACGTACTTAGAATAAAAAAGTGAAGCCAAATTTAGGAGTCATACGTCAATGTTAGTCATGGAAACGAAAAGGAAAGGCGAAGACCTACCCTGCTGTTCAGATATAACAGCCGGATCCGCGGTCCTGGATCGGGAACGAATTATGAACGGAAAAAAGAGTGAGAAAGGAGGTGCTTAGAGCTGCAGTGCATGTGAGGTGCTTCGACTCGGGGTATTCGGCGGACAGATGAGAAAGGACAGCTTGGAACGGGAAACGAAGTGGACTTCTTTAGTCTTTCTTTTTTCTTTTCCCATCTCTGTTTTATTATAGCTCCTATATGTGGACCACGCATGTCTGAATCTCTGGTACAAGTGTCGGACATGATATCGTTGCATTAGATTTTCATCGGTCGAGGCTGTAACGGTAAACAGGGTTTACCGCTCCAGAACATGCACGCCGATCAAACGCAGCTAGCCGGAACTGCAGCTTCTTGATTCCAGGGCTTCTCTCTCTCTCTCTCTCATTTGCGCTCTCTCTCTCTCATTTGCGCTCTCTCTCTCTCTCATTTGCTCTCTCTCTCTCTCTCTCTCTCTCTCTCTCTCTCTCTCTCTCCCTCTCTTTCCTCTCTCATTTGCTCTCTCATTTGCTCTCTCATTTGCTCTCTCATTTGCTCTCTCATTTGCTCTCTCATTTGCTCTCTCATTTGCTCTCTCATTTGCTCTCTCATTTGCTCTCTCATTTGCTCTCTCTCTCATTTGCTCTCTCATTTGCTCTCTCATTTGCTCTCTCATTTGCTCTCTCATTTGCTCTCTCATTTGCTCTCTCATTTGCTCTCTCATTTGCTCTCTCATTTGCTCTCTCATTTGCTCTCTCATTTGCTCTCTCATTTGCTCTCATTTGCTCTCTCATTTGCTCTCTCATTTGCTCTCTCATTTGCTCTCTCATTTGCTCTCTCATTTGCTCTCATTTGCTTTGCTCTCATTTGCTCTCTCATTTGCTCTCTCATTTGCTCTCTCATTTGCTCTCTCATTTGCTCTCTCATTCTCTCATTTGCTCTCATTTGCTCTCTCATTTGCTCTCTCATTTGCTCTCTCATTTGCTCTCTCATTTGCTCTCATTTGCTCTCTCATTTGCTCTCTCATTTGCTCTCTCATTTGCTCTCTCATTTGCTCTCTCATTTGCTCTCTCATTTGCTCTCTCATTTGCTCTCTCTCATTTGCTCTCTCATTTGCTCTCTCATTTGCTCTCTCATTTGCTCTCTCATTTGCTCTCTCATTTGCTCTCTCATTTGCTCTCTCATTTGCTCTCTCATTTGCTCTCTCATTTGCTCTCTCATTTGCTCTCTCATTTGCTCTCTCATTTGCTCTCTCATTTGCTCTCTCATTTGCTCTCTCATTTGCTCTCTCATTTGCTCTCTCATTTGCTCTCTCATTTGCTCTCTCATTTGCTCTCTCATTTGCTCTCTCATTTGCTCTCTCATTTGCTCTCTCATTTGCTCTCTCATTTGCTCTCTCATTTGCTCTCTCATTTGCTCTCTCATTTGCTCTCTCATTTGCTCTCTCATTTGCTCTCTCATTTGCTCTCTCATTTGCTCTCTCATTTGCTCTCTCATTTGCTCTCTCATTTGCTCTCTCATTTGCTCTCTCATTTGCTCTCTCATTTGCTCTCTCATTTGCTCTCTCTCATTTCTCTCTCATTTCTCTCTCTCTCTCATTTGCAGAAAATATTGACTTAACCTTTTCTTACGTTTTCCATATATTTTCACATAAATCTCTTAGGGAGTTATTTATAGGTGAGCTACTTGAGTCATTGGGACAAAGAATATTAACACCCAAATTATCCCTTTTACCTTTAAAGTATAGTATAACAACTTAAAAAATAAGAAAGTTTTAAAAGTAACTATCAAGTTATGGCACTAATTATTCTTCATTGACAATTGCATCCATGTAATGAACCTGTACTCTTAAACAAAAATTGTTCCCATGAGTTGCTATATATATATTGCTCATTTTTTTGCAGGGTCGAATTGCAGCTGCCCACTGTGGAGGTGAAATTCAAAAACCTATGTGTGGAAACCGCATGTGAAATAGTTGATGGAAAACCTCTGCCAACACTATGGAACACCATCACAAGTGTGATTCTTGTTAGTAAGCTTACAAAAGTGTTCAAATCTGCTTTCAGTCAAGTTGTTTTATCTGTATGATTAAAAAACTCTTAAGTCACGTCCCACCACATGATTGGTTTATTTTATAACTCTAATTATTCAGTCATTTTTCACTGAGGAATTTTTGGGATAGCTTTTGAAAAAGTCCCCTTTGGAAAAGCTTTGTTTTGCAACTTTTTCAAAATACTAAAAACTTGTGAACTAGAGTGGAGGTTTTGAGTTCAAGTACCAACGAGGGGCATAAGGCAGGGGTTTTATGCAAGCACACCCCCTACAAGGGACTCTATAGGAGAAGTGCCTTCAAATATATACTTAAATATGTGAGTGCTTTTTCCTTAATGTTTTCATTTTGGGTGAGACAGGGATTGGTAAAGCTTTCTGGTATCACACATGAAGAAGCCAAAATAAGCATAATTAAAGACGCAAGCGGTATTGTCAAGCCTTCGAGGTAAAGACCAAATTAATTGTGAATTCCTATGTACTATAATCATCATTGAATCCTTCCTTGTTTATCTTAAGATTCACTTACATGTTTCTCATATTTTAAATTATGCTTGATAAACTTAATAGATTAATTAATAGATTTAAGAGTTGTAAATTTTCCCATTAGTATAGCTTCTTTTGGAATAGATTTTAAATTCATAATAATAATAGTTCAATGTAATAGTCAAATATATCGATATTGTAATAGGTTTTGTTGCTTTTCTGTGTCAATTAAAAGAAGGAGACAAATTAATCCACATAATAATATACTTTAGAGAATAAATGTGATATGGATTATAGACTAAAGGTATATACTTCAAGTTTTCAACCAAATATATACAATGTGCATATTATTGACTAAAATGAAAAATTTGAATATAAAATATCTTTCTAGCTATCCCTCTTAAACGTGAGTATTTTTTTGTGAAATTATATTGATTATTAAACGTTCTGCATGAATCATTTGGTAGAAATCCGTTTTAAATTCATTACAATATTAAGATAATATGATAAACGTTTTCACAATTTTCTACATAAAAAAGATTACAAAATTTCCTTAAGATGGAAATTTAATTTTGATTAAAAAAATGGAATTTGAAGTTACTTTTCAATTTACTCATTTATCTAAATTGAATAAAGAATAAATTTAATATTTATTATATTTTATATTTGCAGTATTATTCATTCGTTAATGTCGACGATGATAAAAATAAAAGATCACTGCTTTTGCATGATATAGCATATATCGTTTCATGGAGGTTGCTCACGGAGATTTCGTCGTGCAGGTTGACTCTATTGCTTGGCCCTCCAGGATGCGGGAAGACTACCTTGTTGTTGGCGCTTTCAGGCAAGCTGAACCCATCCCTCAAGGTTCATTCTTACCTCCTTTTTCATCAGAATTAATGACAAAGCTGGGAAAAAATTTCATCGTTGCAATCTAGTTTCTGAGTAGGTTGATAGATGAGTAGCTGAGCAGGGTTACAAATTAAGCATATTGAGCAACAGGGGAAAACGTAGTCGATGTGAGTAGCAGAACTGGGCTGCATTTTTCTGCAGAAAATGAGCTTCAAGATTGAAGTGACGTGTTCATAAAAAGTATTAATGTGAAAAATTAGTGACAATAAAGCTGAGTCAAGGACAGTTTCCGTAGCCTTTCAGTTCAGAAATTTAAAGAGGGACCATGTTTCGTTAATTTGTGTATTTTCCGTAGCCTTTCAGTTCAGAAATTTAAAGAGGGACCATGTTTCGTTAATTTGTGTATTTGATCAAAAGAGTTGTTTCTTTGAGTTTCAGGCTACTGGAGAAATCTCCTACAATGGTTACAGACTGGATGAGTTTGTTCCTCAGAAAACGTCGGCGTACATTAGCCAGCATGACCTACATATTCCGGAGATGACAGTAAGGGAAACGATAGATTTTTCATCTCGATGTCAGGGTGTTGGAAGCAGAGGAGGTTAGCAGCTCTTTAGTGTTCATCTTGCATTGCTATGTTTTACAGTTGCATAAATGTTAATATCTTTTGCAAATTTGCCATTGTTGTATGAAGAAATTATGAAGGAGGTCAGCCGAAAGGAAAAGCTTCAGGGAATTGTTCCAGAACCAGATATCGATACTTACATGAAGGTACATCACGTGCAATTTTCTTCCTTTATTTGGTTCCGGGGGTTAATTCCTGCTCGACCTGATTCCTAGTATCTTATTGAATGCTTGCCAAATAGATCTTATTGAATGTGGGTACCTAAAAAGTTATATATCTTCTCCTTTATGGTATTTTTTGATATTGATTATGGCCATGGGATCTAAAAAGTACATTTTGTTACCAGGCAACTTCTGTCAAAGGATTGGCAAGATCTCTTCAAACAGATTATATACTCAAGGTACTTTTTCTCAGGCGTAAGATGTTCAAGGAAAATTTTGAAAAGAAATGATTATCTGGCATCTTTTTTCTTATTTACTGCTATATCATATCTATCGGTGGTTAGATCCTTGGATTGGACATCTGTGCTGATACAATGGTCGGTGATGCAATGAGAAGAGGCATCTCAGGTGGTCAGAAGAAAAGACTAACAACAGGTAATCTTGAATTTCGGAATGCACTGGGATTCTCATGGTTACTGATTACAGATACCTATTAGTGCTGTCGGAGGATCTTGATGAACATTCTTTCATTTTTTTCTTTTGATTTGGTAGGAGAAATGATTGTTGGGCCAACAAAAGCTCTTTTCATGGATGAAATCTCAACTGGCTTGGACAGTTCCACGACTTTTCAAATTATAGAATGTCTGCGGCAGTTGGTGCACATAACTGATGCCACGGCTTTGATATCCCTGCTTCAGCCTGCACCAGAGACTTATGAACTATTTGATGATATAATTTTAATGGGTGAAGGAAAGATTGTGTACCATGGACCCAGGAGTGAAATCGTCCAGTTTTTTGAAGATTGTGGGTTCAGGTGTCCAGACAGAAAAGGAACAGCTGACTTCCTCCAGGAGGTACAACAACCTCTCGGTAACACTTTTCTCTTATTTGAAGTTTTATCTCACATCATCAGAAAGAAACCCTATATTATGATGGACTCTACAATTGAGAATGAATGGCAATAATGTGTCCTCTTACATCATGGAGAAAATAAAGTGTGCTGCTATTGTTCTTTATTTTATTTTTCTTTGCGAGAGCTGTTTTGTCTTGACTAGAGTCCAAGAAGCTAAATACTCCAAATTGTTCAGGTTATGTCAAGAAAGGATCAAGAACAGTACTGGTATAGTACAGACAGGCCTTACAGTTATATAACTGTTGACGATTTCTGTGAGAAATTCAAGGCATCTCAACTTGGGCAGAGTATGCACAAGGAAATTTTGAGACCTTTTGATAAATCAAAATGCCATAAGGATGCTCTATCTTTCAGTGTTTATTCTTTGAGCAAATTGGAGCTTTTTAAGGCTTGCATGACAAGAGAGTGGCTTCTGATGAAAAGAAACTCATTCGTGTACATATTCAAATCATTTCAGGTACCTGAAATCTGTTGGCGCATATTTGATATTGCTTTTGTATTATGAGTCATTAAGCAACTATGAATGTTATGAGTTCTCCCTTTCCTTTTTTTGTTGCAGTTGATTATTGTTGCAACTATTACAATGACTACTTTCATACGTACAAGGATGTCTGTTGATTTGGAGCATGCAAACTATTATATGGGAGCTCTGTTTTATGCAATTTTAGTGCTCATGTTTGATGGATTCCCCGAGTTGTCCATGACTGTTGCTAGACTTCCTGTCTTTTTCAAGCAAAGAGACTTGTTTTTCTACCCAGCCTGGGCATATGCAATTCCTGCATCAACTCTGAAAATCCCAATATCACTGATACAAGCTACAGTTTGGACATGCCTTACTTATTATGTGATTGGGTACAGTCCAGAGGCTGAGAGGTGAGCTAGAAAGGCCAAATATCTGGAGTCATTGACAGGAATTTTAAGGTTTTTAACTCATTTATTTTTCTTTTGTCTTGCTAATTCGTGTTTCATGTGCTACAACAGATTTTTCCGTCATATTCTCCTTCTGTTTGCTGTGCATCAAATGGCAACATCTCTGTTTCGGTTTATGGCCTCAATTTTCAGAACAGTTGTTGCATCCACAATGGGTGGTAGTGTAGCCTTGATGATAATCTTACTATTTGGTGGTTTCATTCTACCCCAGTGTAAGTCTAATAACTTATTACCTGTCAAAAATTCATTTGATTCTTTGGAAGGATTTCCTTAGTGCATCTATGAAACTGTAGCATCAATGCCGGCTTGGTTGAAATGGGGATTTTGGGTGTCTCCATGGACATACTGTGAGATTGGCATTTCAGTAAATGAATTCCTCTCTGCTCGCTGGCAACAAGTAAGTTTTGAATAGCTTATCTTCTTTTTTTTTCTTCTTGCTTCTACAATTCTGATTATGTTAAAACAGAAAGCTTCCCAAATGAGTAAAGATCTATTTATTCATTGACAATATGTAGAACACACTTGGACATACCACCTTTGGAATTCAGACGTTGAAAAGCCGAGGACTTAATTTCGGTGACCAATTTTACTGGGTATCAGTGGGTGCCTTGTTTGGATTCACAATACTATTTAATACTGGATTCACCATTGCTTTGACATTCTTGAACTGTAATTCCACGTGCCTTTCACTCAAGCTCATTTACTGTATCGTTTACCTTAAATATATGTTGGATCTTCGTTGTTGCTCATTGATAAACAATATTTGATCCAGCTCCTGGGAGAGCTCGGGCCATCCTTTCCCGAGAAAAACTCTCTGAGATAAAAGGTAGACAAAAGAAGAATAGTTCTCCACATGTGGAGACAGAACCAAATTCTTATCCACTAGAGGCTGTTTCAGGAAAAAGAAATGCTGGTAAAATTTGTTCCGATCCGACTGGATTATGATCTGGTTTTGTGAGGAAAGCATAACATGAATCCCACTGACATTAGAATCTCTTTGTTTTTCACAGAGAGAATAGTCATGCCTTTTCAACCACTGCCAATTGCATTTGAAGGAGTGCAGTATTATGTGGACACCCCTCAGGTACCAGAATTAAACTCTGAATATTGTCCAATATCAATAGAGGAGATGTTGTAGAAGATCAATTTGCTCCATGTTTTCTTTCAGGAAATGAGAGCACAAGGTTTCCCTGAGAAAAGGCTCCAACTTCTTCAAGACATTACGGGTGCTTTCAGGCCAGGTATTCTTTCAGCCTTAATGGGTGTAAGTGGTGCTGGGAAAACAACTTTTCTGGATGTTCTTTCTGGAAGAAAGACTGGTGGAACAATTGAAGGTCTAATAACTATTGGAGGGTACCCAAAAGTACAAGAAACATTTTCTAGAATATCTGGTTACTGTGAGCAGACCGACATCCACTCCCCACTAATCACTGTTGAAGAATCAATCATATACTCGGCTTGGTTAAGGCTGTCACCTCAAATTGACCGAAAAACTAAAGCTGTGAGTTAGTTATGATACTTAAAAGTTCATATTTTAGTGGTACAGAACGAAGTGAGCTCATGTTGATTGGTGTGGGGATTTTCTTTTCCATAGGAGTTTGTAAATGAAGTCTTGGAAACAATTGAGCTTGACTCAATAAAGGATATGCTGGTGGGTATTCCTGGTATCAATGGTCTGTCGACCGAGCAAAGGAAAAGGCTAACCATTGCTGTGGAGCTTGTTGCAAACCCTTCCATAATTTTCATGGATGAACCAACATCTGGTTTGGATGCAAGAGCAGCTGCAATTGTAATGCGCGCAGTGAGAAATGTTGTTGATACAGGAAGAACAGTGGTCTGCACCATCCACCAGCCTAGTATCGACATATTTGAGGCATTTGATGAGGTAATATGGCACCTAATAAGCATAAAGATTAAGAAATGATGCCATTCTGCTTAAGTACTTCATATTTTTGCTTATATGCATTGTTTGCGTCTTGTATATCATGTTGACAGATGTCAACAGATTCAGTGAAGGAAATATAAAGGTAAGATGAGCTTTTAGGCTTTTTCTCTGTTTGCATCACAGGCACTAATCATTTTCAAATCTGACTTTAGTTGTCCGTCTGTCTTTTGTGGTTTACCTTCATGGGAACTTGTCAAAGCAAACAACTCCAAATAATAAAAGAAAATAAAATTTGTGTGGTTCTCTACTAATTGATTACTTCTGCTAAAACTAAGTTATACAAAGAAACATCATTAAAGGAGAATTTTCTCCTGCAAAGAAATAAAATCTTCTTAGACTTTGAAATGCAGAAATTAGATGAAAAAATGCTTCTCATGTGTACTCTTTTTGCAGTTGTTTCTGATGAAAAGAGGAGGACAAATAATCTATTCTGGACCACTTGGTCAGCATTCAAGTGTCATCATCAAGCATTTTGAGGTAATCTATGAACAATCTTTTGCCTATCAGAGTTTCAACTAGCACACTAGAATACTCTTTGACTGACGATTTCGGCATGCAAGAACCTATTGGTTGTAGAGATGTAATTTCTATAGTAAACTGGGAGGTTGTTGACCATGCCTTACTCTGCATTGGCTTTTGTTTGGCCTTGTTTTCATGTCACAGAGTATTCCTGGAATACCAAAGATCAAAGACAACTATAACCCAGCAACCTGGATGTTAGAAGTCACCACCACCTCAATGGAAGAGCAACTTGGTATAGATTTTGGGAAGATTTACAGAGAATCATCTCTTTACAAGTGAGTGGAACAACTTAGCAGTCCGGATTTTCAATTTTAAGAAGAATTGCTTTGTTGGGGGAGAATGATATGAGACTAAACCATGTAACACCTCACACTAGAAGGGCTGTGATATTAACATAACCACTTCCAAACTAATAGCCATCTGGATAATCACTTAGTCATTATTTGCAAAATATTCATGGAAGCCTTTTTGCAGGGACAATGTAGAGATTGTTAAACAACTGAGTACACCTCCCGCAGGTTCGGAGGATTTAAATTTTCCTACTCGCTTTCCTCAAAATGGTTGGCAACAATTCAAAGCTTGCCTGTGGAAACAGCATTTGTCCTATTGGAGAAGTCCATCATACAACTTGGTGCGCATATTGTTCATGATAGCTACATCCGTGTGTCTTGGAATATTATTCTGGAAGCGAGGTTCTAATATGTAAGTCCAGAACATAGCAAGCTTCACAATAATCCATCATGGATTTTACTTTTCAAGGGTCTCACTGGCTTAATAAGAAATAATTGCATTAATTATTAGAATTTCTTGATGCAATTAATATTCTGTTCTATAAGTCATAGAGTACTTCCTGGCAACTGACATTGTAATCCTTCTCCATCTCTGCAGACAAAACCAGCAAGATTTGTTCACTGTATTTGGATCATTATACACTGCTGTGATCCTCTTGGGCATATTTAACTGTCTAGCAGTTATGCCCTTTGTTTCAGTTGAGCGTACTGTCTTGTACCGGGAAATGTTTGCTGGAATGTACTCTTCATCGGCCTACTCTTTGGCTCAGGTTTCTTCATTTTTGTTAGGTTTTTATGGTTCCATTTCTGATGGTTGTTTAGTTGTCTTCTGGAAAATATCAAACAGACTTAGATTTGTGATTTTTCTACAGGTGGTCATTGAACTACCCTACACTTTTCTCCAAGCACTCCTGTTTGCAGTCATAACATATCCATCAATGGGATATTACTGGTCGGGGGACAAGATACTGTGGTACTTCTACGCCATGTTTTGCTCGCAGATCTACTTCATTTACCTAGGGATGTTCCTTGTTGCTTTGACTCCAAGCATTCAATTTGCTACTATCCTAGCATCCGCTTCGTTAACCATGCAGAATTTGTTCTCAGGTTTCCTCATTCCTCAGCCAGTAAGTGCCTAAATGATTCTCTGTGCTGTCATATTGGAAAAAGATTAGAAAAAAAAACACGCTGGAGTAGTAGTATCCCTTTAAACAACTTGAAAAATTCAATTTGGCCAGTTTTCGTCTTGCATTTGTGCCTTCCCCTTTTATTCTACCCTAGTTTCCTATTAGAAAGAAAAATTTCCCATCCCTAAAACTGGCACAAATACAAGCAAATTTAAGTCCAACTGAAACTTTTCAACTTACACTTTTTTCCTATTGTTTCCTTTTGGTACAGATACTCCTATCTCTTTTGATAGTAAATCAAACTCTAGCTTAATCGCTTTTTATTTAATCGTCAAACATCATAATCTCATATTATTAAGTTCATATATGTACCAGAATACGAGACAATCTTTCAGTCTTTGCAAGTGCTTACTTGAGCTAAAAACTAACAATACCATTGTGTTTTCACTCTCAGAGGATTCCCAAGTGGTGGGTCTGGATGTATTGGATTACTCCTGTGTCTTGGACCTTGGATGGCTTCTTCACATCACAATATGGGGACATAAACGACGAAATAGTTGCATTTGGACAAAAAAAATCTGTTGCAGCATTCTTGCGGGAGTACTACGGGTTTCACCATGACCGCTTAGGCATTGTTGGCATTGTGCTTGCAGTCTACCCCTTGCTTATTTGTTTCCTCTTTGCATACTGTATAGGCAAATTAAATTTCCAAAGAAGGTAGGATTAAATGTCCTCCGAACAAGATTAGTCTAACCAGAAACAAGTGTACAGAAGTAAGAAGAATTGGTGTAATAGATTAGTGGTATACACAGCCTTATTGTTTCCCAAATTGGACATACCTCTGGGTAATGAATTATTCATGTAGCTGCTGAGTCTTACTCTGCCTGAGATAACAGAGAACTGATGGATTTTTATCAGAGTAGGACCTGTCTTCTTTTGGCGAAATAAACCTTTTGGAACCCATTTGGAAACATAACCCGTAAAAAGATTTTCATGCCTTTTACTTTTCTTTGGGTTCTATCATGCCCTCGCAGAGAAATCGTTTTGTTCTTAAAGTGAAAAAAATGGGAATCGAGTAAAGAAATACAATTAAACTGAATAATTCATGAAACAACGATGTGTTTCTTTTTCATAGGATCCAATATGATGGACCAGAGTTGGGTTCACCATTTCGGTCCTCTTTTCTTCTGCTTTTCCTTTGCTTGCAACCATGAGAATTTTTCTGAAGCCACCTTCAGCCTCTAATCATGTAAAACAACTGGGAAAACGGGATTCCTGAAAACAACACTGATCTTGGCTTACGTGATCCTAGCCTTTGATATCATCTTCTGTTTTGCACTCTTGTCTGGTTTCTTTTGTTAGACAAGATACATTGTATAACGACATTATCCGCCTGGCTGATACTTTTCACTCAAATTTGTCCTTCTAGTTATCTAAAAGCACTATTTCCTAATAAAAGCACTGATTTTGGACTGTGTAAGTGTGTTTTACTAGGATGCCAACCTGATCGAGCTCCTGCTTAACAATAGTTCTTATTGTTATTATTATCTTTTTCTTAGGCTGACTTCCTTCATTTTAATCTTTTTTGCAGCTTATGAAATGTCGATTCATATGAAGGGACAAGGTCTTGTTTCTTGAGTTATGCATTCTCTCATACGAAGGGACAAGGTCTTGTTTCTTGAGTTATGCATTCTCTCATACGAAGGGACAAGGGTCTTGTTTGGGACAAGGTGTAAAGACACCAGTACAATTTGTTGTGTCAACCGTTGGGCATCTCCAAACTTGATTTTGGCAGCTGCAAATGTTTGTTTCTTGTTACAGGCAGTCGCCACAGAGGATATATTTGTGTTGACATCTCCTCTCAACGAATTATTATCTCGCGCCATGTGCTATTTGATGAACAATCTTTTCCCGGGCTTCCCCAACAATCTTCTTCAACAGCTCCCCCCTCCTTCAGAAGAATATGGCTGCCTTCTATTCCAGAAGAACACAGAAATTCCACACCAATTTCTGCAAGCGAGATACAATATCAGTCGTGGCCGAATTCAACTACCTACGACCTTCCGCCCGCGCCAGTTACTGCTTCTCCAATAAAATCGACCATTGTTCCTGCTCCTTCAGCCTCTGACTCTGCTCAAGGTACTTTAGCATCGGCTGATGGATTTCAATGAAGATCCTTCCTATCAGATTATCAAATAAAGGAGATAAATACTTACCCGATTCCATCTTATGAGTTGCATGTGGGTTGATACAAGAGCAGAATAGAACAGTGGTTCGTGGCTTTCCTCAACCAAATCACTTAATGCCAGAGGCCTGAAATTCTCTTATCCAGATGGGGAAAACAGAGAGTGATTAATTTGGTGTGTTGGGAACCATAACCTTTGGCCTTTATATATTGGTTCATCAGGGTACCCATTATCCCCTGATGGGCCAATATAGGTATCCACTCATAAAGCCCATATCAATTTAGAAGTCCACAGGCTTATTAAATTAGATCACATAATGTAAGCCCATTAATATAAATAGCTAATACAATTGTAAATAGTGTGCTGTCCATATAGGAAATACGAAATTTCTAACATCGGCTCCTTCCCCAGCAAAGGCGTCTTCCTCCCTTCTTAGCAAACCACCATCTTCGCGAAGCCGGCTCTCCAAGTTACCTCCTATTCCTCCAAATTCTATGGAAATCTGTTTCTCTTGAACTCTTTCCTTAACAACTAGAAACTTGAGGTCGATAAACTTCAACTTCGTTGAGCTTCTATTGTTGTTGGAATAAACCACTACTGAGTTATTATCACAATGTATCTTCAATGGTCTTTCAATACCATCTACTATTCGTAAATTTGTGACAAAGTTTCGTAGCCATATCCCATGATTTGATGCCTCAAAATAAGTTATGAACTCCGCAGCCATGGTCGAAGAAGCTATAAGAGTTTGTTTAGCAGACTTCCAAAAGATAGCTCCTCCGACCAACATATAGATGTAACCTGAAGTGGAGCGCCTGCTGTCTTGGTATCCCGCAAAATCGGAGTCAGAGTAACCGATGATCTCTAAACTGTCAGACATCCGATAAGTGAGTATGTATTCTGTCGTTCTCTTCAAATAGCGCATCACACCCTTTGCTGCCTTCCAATGCTGCATGCCTGGATTACTCATATATCTGCCCAAAACTCCCACAATAAATGATATGTCAGGACGTGTACAAACTTGAGCATACATCAGACTCCTACTACTAATGCACAGGGAATCTTTTGCATCTCCTTCATTTCAAGATCATTGTATGGACACTGTTTGAGACTAAATTTATCTCCTTTCGCAACAGGAGTATCACCTAGTTTACTATCTTTCATGTAGAATCTACTTAACACTTTATCGATATAGCTCTTTTGTGATAATCCAAGGATACCTAGAGAACGATCTCTTAGTATCTGAATTCCTAATACAAAAGAGGCGTCACCAAGATCTTTCATTTTGAAATTCTTCGTTAGAAATCTCTTGGTTTCGTGCAATAAGCCTATATTGCTGCTAGCAAGTAGAATATCATCGACATATAAAACCAGAAAAATGTATTTACTCCCACTGAACTTGTGATATACACAGTCATCAACAACATTTGCCTCAAAACCCGACGAGGTGATGACTTGATGAAACTTGTGATACTATTGACGAGAAGATTGTTTGAGACAATAGATGGATTTCTTTACTTTACAAACCATAGATTTTGGATCACCCGATACAAAATTTTCTGGTTGAGCCATGTAAATAGTTTCTTCAATGTCTCCATTAAGAAACGCAGCTTTTATGTCCATCTGATGTAGTTCTAAATCAAAATGAGTTACTAGTGCCATTATTATTCTCAAAGAATCTTTCGATGATATTGGAGAGAAAGTTTCTTTGTAATCAATGCCTTCCTTTTGAGTAAAACCCTTAGCGACTAAACGAGCCTTATATCTTTCGATATTACCCTTTGAATCCCTTTTGGTTTTAAATATCTATTTACAACCAATGGGTTTTTTTTCCTTCAGGCAATTCGACAAGATCCCAAACGTCATTGTCTTTCATAGACTTCAACTCATCCTTCATGGCATCAATCCATTTATGAGAGATAGAACTACGCATAGCTTGACAGAAGTTGATTGGATCATCATCTGTTAAACCTATGCCATCCTCATGTTCTTGGAGAAATACGATATAATCATCAGAAATCTCACTTCTCCTCTCTCTAGTGGACCTCCTTAATGACACTTCTTGAGGTTGTTGAGGTTGTTCTATAAGTGGTGCGTGAGGAGGAATATTAATGTTGTCTTCTATAGGATCAATGTCAGGAACAGTGTGGAGTATTTAATACCTGATCACCTTCAATAACAGATTCTTCTTCAAAGACAGCATTCCTTATATTTTCTTCTCCCCCAAACTCTCAACATCCTCAAAAAATCTCGCATTTCCCGTTTCAAAAAATGACCGTAATGTGGGATCATAAAATTTAAATCCTCGAGAGCGTTCAACATAACCAACAAAATAGCAGCTTACCGTTCTGGAGTCCAGTTTTCTTTCATGAGGACGATAAGGTCGTGCCTCAACTGGACAACCCGAAATATGCAAGTGCCTCATGTTAGGCTTTTTCCTGTCCAAAGCTCGTAAGGGGTTTTGGTAACTGCCTTGCTTGGTACTTTATTGAGGATATAAACTGCAACCTTTAAAGCTTTTCCCCAAAGATACTTTGGCAAGGAAGAATGACTAATCATACTTCTCACCATATCCTTAAGAGTCTGGTTTCGTCGCTCAGCAACACCATTCATGCTGGGTTTGCCTGGCATAGTGTATTGCGGAACAATTCCACACTCATTGAGGAAAAGTGTGAAAGGTCATTCACTACCACAATCGGATTTGACAGGCTTAATTTTCTTTTCAAGTTGAAGTTCAACTTCAGCTTTGACAGATTTGAAAACGTCCAAGGATTGAGACTTTTCATGTATAAGATAGAGGTAGCCATATCTAGAGTAGTCGTCAATTAATGTAATAAAATACTATTGTCCATTCCAAGATACCGTAGGGAAAGGACCACAAATATTAGTATGTATTAGTTTTAAGACTTTCGTAGCTCTATCAGCACCTAATCTTCTTGTATTAGTTTGTTTGCCTTTGATCCATTCAATGTAGATTTGAAAGTCTGACAAATCCAAAGGTTCCAGAACTTCATCCGACACCAGCCTTTGAATTCTCTGTTTAGAGATATGACCTAAACGCTTGAGCCATAAAATTACGGAATTCTCATTTAATTTTCATTTCGTAATACGAGAACTTGTTTGCAGTATAGTATTATATAAACTTATAATGTCAAACATATATAGATTATCAAATCAAACGACCAGAACATACAATATTTGAATTTAGAGAGAGACTAATTTTACTATTTTCAAATGAACAAGAAAATCCTGATTTGTCCAAAGTAGAAAAAGATATAAGATTCCGTCTAAAAGACGGTACAACAAAAGTCTCAAACAAAGCCAAATAAAATCCGGTGTTTAACTGTAATCTAAAAGTTCCTATAGCTTCAACTGCAACTTTATTGCTATCTCCTACTAAGATGAATCTTTCAGCATCACTTGGAGATCGGCTCCACAAGCAACCCTTTATTGTCGTCTCCCACAAACGGTTAGACCGGTCCCACTTTTCAATCTTAATCTCATTGAGGTTTTATGGAGTAGGAATGGGTCGCTCTACCCTTAGTGCATAATCTAAATCCTTACATCCAAGGTTTATCTCAACAGACTCTTTCTAGATCTTGAAATTCGTGCCATTTAGCATTGGGATGTTAGGGCATCGAGCAGAAAAATCCATGCCAGTACTAGCATAAACTGAATTGTAGAACGAAAGAAATATTCATACTCACATTAATTTCCATGTCAAAGAATAATCAAGACATGAATAAACAATCCAAATGGGAACATTATACAAGATACCTAGCACAACATTAATTTCTAGTCTTTGGACAAAGAAAATTAATTGTAAGTGGTACTCTCCAAGCAATGATCAAACACAGATGATTAATTCTGCCAAACTGCGTCTTCCTTTGGGCCGAGCACAGTTCGCATAAATAATTTCAAACTAAGCATTTACGTAATTTCAATCAAATCAATTCATACAACAGAGGTTACTTTGGCAACAATAATGGTTTAATCGATTTAATTAGAAAATACAAGACTGACTGAACATTATTCAGTCATATAAATGTTTTGGTACTACCCCATGGTACCGACTATATGGAATTTTCAATAATAGCATGATTGAATACTTAAAACCAAATCCATGCTTGAAATGTAAAATTTCCACATGCTTTTACAATTTATCCCCTCATGCAATAAACCAAATCCATCAAGAAAAAAAATTGCATTATAGGGTATTGAGACAAACTCATAAAATTCCCAAAATTATATCATAAAGTATAGAACAGTGTATTCAACTTATAGTTAAATTTTCATCCAAAAATTCCAAAATTTCGTTATCGGATCCGGATTTGGAGTCGGATCTTTAATCGGATTCGGATCCGGATCTAATGTCGGGTCCGTAATCGGAAGCGGAGCCGAATCCTTAGTCGGACCCAGAGTAGGACCTGTAATTGGATCCTAATGGATCCGGTAATCGAACTCTTATCGGACACACAAACGGATCTAGTAATCGGAGTCAGATATCTAGTCGGATACGGTTATCTAACTCAAATCGGATCCTATCGGGTCCAGTAATCGAACTGGAATCGGATCATGTCATCGGAGTCGGATCTGTAATTGGATCCGGTTATCGAACCCCAATCGGACCCAAAGAACCAAGTTCGGACCCGAAATCCAGATCGAATGGTCCGGTTTGCTAATATTTACCTGAACCGGTCTGGTTTGAACCAATAAACTGAACCTATTCGGTTCATCCTTTCATAAGGATGAGCCGGGGAGAAACTTTGCGGCCGCTAGAGAAAATCCGGTTTAAAGTAAAAAAACCGGGTCGGTTCACTGGGAGATGAACCCATCTCCTTCCTTAACGGTGAACCAGCAGGAAACCTGTTGCCGCCGCACTGCTGCCGCCGGCGTTCCAGCCACACCGGTGGCCGGATTTCGCTGCGAAATGGTCGCCCAGCCACGGACGACCATTTCTACGAGGTAGCTGTCGCCACACGGCGACGAAAAATCCCGAAAAAATGAAAAAACTAGGGGGTGCTTTCGTAGCCCTTTCTCGACTTCTTTGCCGAATTTCCGGCCATCACAATGGCCGGAAAAGGGTACAGAACGGTCGGCCGAAGGTCGGCGACTGTTCCTTTTTACCTTTTCTCCAAATTTTGACTTCGAAATCCGGCTGGCCGAATTCCAAATTCCGGCGGCCAAATTTCTGGGTCCTTTTGATAATCCGAATTAGATGCCGGCTTTGATACCATTTGATGAATTTCTATGAAGATCCGTCCTATCAGATTATCAAATAAAGGAGATAAAGACTTACCCGATTCCATCTTATGGGTTGCACGTGGGTTGATACAGGAGCAAAATAGAACAGTAGTTCGTGGCTTTCCTCAACCAAATCCCTTAATGCCAGACGCATGAAATTCTCTTATCCAGATGGGGAAAACAGAGAGTGATTGATTTGGTGTGTTGGGAACCATAACCTTCAGCCTTTATATATTGGTTCATTAGGGTACCCATTATCCCCTGATGGGCCAATATGGGTATCCACTCATAAAGCCCATATCGTTTTAGAAGTCCACGGGCTTATTAAATTGGATCACATAATGTAAGCCCATTAATATAAATAGCTAATACAATTGTAAATAGTGTGATGTCTATATAGGAAATACAAAATTTCTAACATCGGCTCCTTCCCCAATAAAGGTATCTTCCTCCCTTCTTATCAAACCACCATCTTCGCGAAGCCGGCACTCCAAGTTACCTCCTATTCCTCCAAATTCGGCCAACAAGCTTCCTGGTTCTTCACTTTGTCGCAATGCTTCTCCGCTCAAATTTCCGGCCGGCAAGCAAAACCGATTCAGTCGCCCAGAATTTCTCGGCCTGCAACTCTTTATCTGCGAAATTCTTCTCTGAATCGACATTCCCGTGGACCTTCTGCCCCGGCGACTATCTCCTCTTCGGCTGCTGCAACTCTACGATCCAGTCTGAAACTTAACTACAGTCGCCGCCCAAGCACATCGCCATCCACAGAGTCACGACGTTTTCTGCAAGTTCGATTCTCTCACTCAGTGACGATAATTCCTCTTCCCCTAACATCCCGAGCGAAATTTCTCGTCCTCTGCCTTCTTCAATTTCTGAAACTGATATACGCGTCCTGACTGAGAACGCCATAACCGATACGCTCGCTGTTTCTCCCTCTGATCCGACTTCCTCTATTCCTTCCATGGGCCCCACTACAATCTCCTCCGATCAAACCCAAACTAATGATTCAATTCCCTCAATTTCATACGATAATTCCCACCACATGTTAACTCGTTCTAAAGCCAGCACTCGACGCCCCAAAATTGTGCTTGCCCATAAATACCCCTTGTCCATAAATACCCCTTGTCCATAAATACCCCTTGTCCATAAATACCCCTTGCCCATATGTCTTACAAGCACGTTAGACAGCCTCCCTCGAGAACCTAGTCGGTTTTCATTTGCCATTAAAAATCCTCTCTTGCAGGCCGCAATGAAAGATACCAATCACTTCTCAAAAATAAAACATGGACCCTAGTCCCCGCAACTCATAATATGAATTCTGTTGTAAATGGGTTTATTATATAAAACAACCTTCAAATGGCACAATCGAACGTTATATGGCGCGCCTTGTCACTAAAGGCTTTCACTAGCAGCCCAAAAAAGACTATGATTCGACTTTGTCCCGTTGTACGACCGACTACAATTTGCTTGGTATTGTTCATTGTTGTTTCTCTCCGATGGCCTCTACGACAATTAGATGTCAAAAACACCTTTCTTCATGGTGATCTGCATGAAACAGTCTATATGGAATAACCACAAGGCTTCGTCGATCCGGATAAACCCTCTCATCTCTGTCTACTGCAAAAATCTCTCTATGGACTCAAGCAAGCACCATGGATTTGGTACTCCAAATTTACCCAATTCGTACTCAATGCGGACTTTCAAAATTCTCATCATGGTAATTCTCTATTTATGTGATGCACTACATCACACATTATTATACTTCTCATTTATGTGGATGATATAGTTATAACTGGGACGACTACCCAAGTGCTTGAACAATTTATATTAGAATTACATTCCACTTTTGACATGAAAGATCTTGGCCCTTTGCACTTTTTTCTCAGCCTCGAGACGACTCCATATTAAGGTGGTTTTCTGCTATCACAAGCCAAATATACATTTGATCTTCTGTGTACTTACGGTATGGACACTGCTAAGCCTATCTTCACACCCATGTCTGGACCCCAGGAATTAACTTTTGATGATGAGCTCCTAGCTGATCCTACGTCATATGGTCAACGATTTCTCAAATGAATAATTTGATTGATTATTGATTTGTAAGTTACAATATATATAAGCTGAATTACAATGGAACATAACTAGAAGATAAGAAGGTGGATAGCAGCTGAAGATTATGAATCAATCCAGATCGGTGGAGGCGATAAGTTGAAGCTAAGGTGAATCTCCAGATTTGTTAGAGATACTCTGGTTGAGTTTGTTTTCATTGTTATAGGTGGAGATATCTTTACATGCCGCAGCAAGTTGAGTCGTGAGTTGCTGATGGTTAACTTGGATAAAAAACGAACATGAGCTGGCTTGGATAGTCCCTTGGTTAGAATATCGGCCAGCTGATCGGATGTAGGAATGTAACACACTTGAAGGATGCCCTGAGTGATGCGCTCCCGAATGAAATAGTAGTCTAGTTCGATGTGCTTTGTATGCCCATGAAAGACCGGGTTTGCAGCTATGTATGTGGCGGATATATTATTGCACCAAATGGATGGTTTTTGGACGATTTTTACTCGAATTTCTTTTAAGAGCTCTTTGTAGCCAAGAGAGTTCAAACGCAACAGCAGCAAGGGCACGATATTCGGCTTTAGCACTTTATTGGGATATAGTCGGTTGTTTCTTTGAGCACCAAGAAAGTAGATTATCTCCAAGGAAGATACATAACCCAGTAGTAGAGCGTCGGTCATCTAGATTGGCTGTCCAATCTACCTCTGAAAAACTTTTAATATCAAAAGGAGTCGATTGGTGTGAGAGTAATACCATAGACAATGGTTTCCCAAACATATCGGAGAATGCTTTTGACGGCACTCCAGTGGGTATCAGTTGGTTACTGTTGGAACTGGTACACTT
This sequence comes from Aristolochia contorta, assembly GCA_022405105.1. Classification (NCBI taxonomy): domain Eukaryota; kingdom Viridiplantae; phylum Streptophyta; class Magnoliopsida; order Piperales; family Aristolochiaceae; genus Aristolochia; species Aristolochia contorta. Next base: position 22,327,979 of record CM039664.1, read on the forward strand.
GATTTACATCATATTGTAAATCTGGTCGTGTTACCGTTAGATACTGTAAGGCTCCAACTGTAGACCTGTAGAGAGTTGGATCAGTCATAGGCTCCCCTGTAAATTTGGATAGTTTGGTCCCTGTTTGTGCTAGAGTGGAGATTGGTTTGGCGTTCATCAAATCAAATCGACGCAGGAGATCTGTGGCGAACTTAGTCTGTGATAAATGGATGCATTTGTGCGAGTGTGTAGCTTGTATACCCTATTAATGGTGAAGTTGTCCAAGACACTTCACTGGAACTTTCTTTTGAAGAGATTGGATGAGCTGCTGAGTTGCTGCAGAGCTATTGGATAGGAGGACCACATCATCTACGTAAATCAATAGGAATAATATGGTCTGGCCGTCAAAGAGATAGAATAGTGAGGTGTCAGCTTTTGACCCTGTAAAACCAATGTTTGTCAGTATATTTTTAAAACGATTGTACCAGTCCCTTGGTGACTGCTTGAGGCTGTAAAGTGAGTGATTTAAGCGACAAACGAATTCAGGATGAATTTCGTCATGGAAGCCCGGTGGCTGAGACATATACACTTCTTCTTGAAGTTCGCCATGCAAGAAGGCATTCTGGATGTTTAGCTGCTGAATTTGCCAGTTATATGTAAGAGCGAGACTTAGGACAAGCCGAATTGTGGTTGGTTTTACAACAGGGCTGAACGTATCAAAGTAATCACTCCCCTCTCTTTGGTGAAATACCTTGGCGACCAGTCTAGCCTTGTACCACTCAATGATTCCGTCTGATTTTTCTTTAGTGCGAAAAAACCATTTGCACCCAATTGGAGTTTGATTTGGTGGTTTGGGTACTAAGGTCCAGGTTTCGTTTGAGAGTAAAGCATTAAGCTCTTCCTGCATGGCTTTTCACCAATGGAGAATTTTAATAGCTTGGGGAAAGCAAGTTGGTGGAGGCTGATACGTTTATGATGGAGCTTTTTGAGTGTGAAGGAGCTTGGGTTTTAGATTGCCGGTGCAAGATCTAGTTGTCATTGCATGAGTTGATAGGGGTGCAAGGGAACTAGGTGGGACTAGGGAGGGACAGAAGGGATTTAGGAGAGGATAATTAGGTTGGAGATCGCTCTATTGGAGTGGTGTTTGTTACGGTTGGTGGACTAGGAGATAAAGTAGGGGAGGTCTGTGGGCCTGGGGTAGATAATGAAGAATCTGTAGATATAGGTGGATTAGTGCAAGTGAAAGAAGTTGCTGATGTAATAGGAGAGAAAATAGGGATTACACCTTGAGACGGAGCCAAGTCTACAAGACAGGTTCGGTCAGCAAGTGGCGCCATTGGATGAAAGGAAACGTATCTTCGTGAAATATGACATGGCGAAACATGTAGACTTTGTGAGAGACGAAAATCAAGGCATCGGTAGCCTTTGTAGTTCAGATGATAGCCCAAAAAGATGCAGGGCTGACTGGGAAATTGGAGTTTGTGTTCGGTATAAGGTTTGAAATGTGGGAAACAGAGGTAGCCAAACACTTTAGAAATTTGTAATCGGGGAGAGTGATAGAGTTCCTGATATGGGGAAATGAGATTTTTGTGTTGGATGGGAAGATGATTAATCAAGTATACTGCGGTTGTAAACGCAGAATCCCAGTGTGTAGTGGGAACAACATTGTGGGAGAGAAGTGCTAAACTGGTTTCCACAATATGTTGATGTTTCCTTTCAACAATCCCGTTTTGCTGTGAGGTGCATGGGCAAGACACTTGATGGTGAATGTCGTGGGATGTAAAACAAGGTCGAAACCAATGACTTAAGAATTCAGACCCACCATCCGTCTGAGTTATTTTCACAGTTTTTTGCAGCTGGTTTTAAACGAGCTTAATAATTTGAGGTTTCGGAACATACATGTCAATTTTGAATTTTAGTAAATATATCCAAGTATAACTGGTCAAAATATCTACTATGGACATATAATACTTGAATCCTTCGACGGAAATAATAGGAGATGGTCTCCATATATCAATGGCAATAATAAGAAGAGGAAAATTTGTAAAAATTTGATTTTGAAATGGAAGGTAACACAATTTTGACATTCGACATGGCAAATAAACATTGAATCTTTATTACTTTGAACCGGAAGATTAATAGTTCTTAAAACAGAATTCGTTATTGAAATTGATGGGTGACCCAATCTTGCATGCCAGTGGGAAGGAGAACATTTTTCTACAAGTAGACTCTAGTGTGGACGAGCCGAAGACGTAAAGACCAACCTTAGTTCGCCCCAGATGAAGAACCTTCCCCGTTCGTCGATCCTTGATAAAAAAAAAAGGAGTTAGGATGGAATTCAAAATAAGTGTCAGTATGCTTGGTGAACTCAGAAACGAAGACAAAATTTTTAATTAGATTTGCAACGTCGTGAACATTTTTTAGAAGAAAGGAATGAAGGGGGACAATGCCTTTGCAAAGAATAGGTGCACGACTGCCATTACCTAAGGTGACATGTTCGTCATTTGGAACCGAGGCGTGTTCACCACATGTGAAGTGATTCGTCGCGCCAGAGTCGGGGTACCAAAGACCTTCTGTGTTCTGATCATTCATATTGATTTTATTAATAGTTGGAGTAGGAGTGAGCTGATAAGTTTGATCAACACGGAAATGGCATTGGGGTGCCCTGTGCCCCCATTGGTTGCAAATTAGGCACTATGGGCGATTTTTGGGGAGCTGCTGAGATGTCTGATTTTGATTTGAGTTGTTGGAGCGACCGTTGCCATGTCCTCTGCCTCTGTTTTGATTACAATCTCCTCCATGACCTCGGAGCATTGTGAGTAACCAAACTTGCTGAAGGAGTCACAGCAAGGAGAGAGAGAGACCTCCGAGTTGAGTTGTTACTGCTAGACGATGCTCTCTCGAGAGTAGCATCATCTGAAGTTCTTCAAGCTGAAGTGGTTCGGTCCTTGTTGTGACAGACATAATAAATGGCTCAAATTCTGCTCCTAGTCCATTTAATATGAACGAGACAAGATCTTGCTGGTCAAGAGGACAACCTGCTGGAGAAAGGCTATCAGCTAGAGTTTTTGCTCTCTCTAAATATTTAGGGAGAGTTTCTGTGCCTCGTTTGAGGTTCTGGAGGTGAAGGCGAAGAAGCAAGATTTGCGCTTGGTGGTTGGAGGAATACATTTGCTCCAATGATTGGCATATTTCATGTGGCGTCTTCATGTGACGTCTTCAGGCCCAACGGTTGGCCAAGTGCTGCAAGGTTGAGTGTGGAGAGGACCCAGCTTTGGATCGTTTGATCCACACGGAACCACGCACTGTAGTGTGGGTTTGTGCATGATCCCGGAGCGAGGTTGTTTGCAACAGATTGGGGTGGTGCAGCGATGCTGCCGTTGAGGAACCCCATGACTCCCTGGCTATGAAATACAAGTAAGAACTGGGAACACCAAAGTAAGTAATTCGTTCGGTCGAGCTTCAGTGAAACGTGATTGCTGATGTTGGAAATGGTGAGGGTAAAACTCCCATTAGGTGGAGCAAGATGAAACGTGTTTATGTGCAGGGACGGGGCTGCAGAGGAAGAAGATGAGGTGGCCATATCTGTACCAAGTGTTTCTCCAGATACCATGTAATACAACAATTTCTCAAATAAATAATTTGACTGATTATTGACATGTAAGTTACAGTATATATAAATTGAAATACAACAGAACGTAACTAGAAGAAAAGAAGGTGGATAGCAGCTGGAGATTATGAATCAATCCAGATCGGTTGAGGTGATAAGTTGAAGCTAAGGTGAAGCTCCAAATTTGTTGGAGATAGTCTGGTTGATCAGTTGAGAGGGTACGATTCTATTTGCATTGTTATTGTTGGAGATATCTTTTACAATATTTCTCCTACTACATTTACAGTAACATGATTCAGTGACGCAAATAGGGCTGGATGCCCCACCACCAGAAGATCCACCACTAGTTATGCTGTCTATTTTGGTAAGGACCTCATTTTTTGGGTTTCTCAAAAATAACACACGGTCTCTCGGTCCAGTTGTGAAGCCAAATACAAAGCATTGGCTGGCTTAAGTACAAAGGTTTTATGGGTACTGCATATTCTTCGGTTTCTTCATGTTCAACTTAAATATTCACCAGCATTGTATTGTGATAATGTTAGATCCATCTTTTTGGCATCCAACCACATAGTTCATGGGCGCAATAAGAATATCGAGATTAATGTACATTTTTTCAGAGAAAAATTAGTGGCAGGCCTGTTTACTCTTCAACACATCTCGACTACAGATCAGGTTGCTGACATATTTACAAAGCCACTTTATGGGCCCCGTTTTGACCCTCTACGCTCCAAACTCAATGTGTTAAACCCCGCTTGAGTCTGCGGGGAAGTGTATAGACACTTGTACAATCTATTTTAATCTTTATCTCTTCGTTACCTAGTCTCTATGTACTTACCTATTCTTCCAACTCCCTAATTTTTCCCATAAGATGCTATTATGTTGGATCTCGATTGTTGTAACTCTGTGTATAAACATCAATAGAAAGATGAAGCATCGAGGACTATTCATTCTTTCACAAGGGACTTGTTTCTCCGTGTTACTTTCTCACATACAAAAAAAGAGGATTAGCTGCACATGATCATACAGATCTTTAACGAGTTACTGCCTTTAGAAAATCTGCCTTTTTCCCAACAAAACAAATGTTCAATTTCATTAATGACTTATTGTGGTCTTTATTTCTTACTCGTTCTTAAATTGACGTGTGTTGCAATTAAGGAAAATTATTATCTTGTTTACATATAAAAAAAAATGGAAAGTCTTCCATTTTGTGAAGGAAAATACTAAGCGTACTATGCAAAGTACCTGAGTTTGGTACTTTGTAGACGTGGATGCCATGTGACGAAACAAATGTGGCATTATTAATTACATGGCATGATGGGCCCTACGCTCCATGTTAGCAAAGTACATGACTCGGGTACTTTGCACAGTACGCCTAACATTACTCTTGTGCGAAGGGTGGAGGCACCTTACACAAAAAATTGTATTTTTTACGTATTTATTAATGCTAGCTGCACTTAGGCCACAGTACCTATCCGATGTACCAGCCAATTGAAAACCTTAAAAATTTAATTTAATTTTTTATAAAATCTTAAATTTTAAAGGATAAACCCAATGCAGCTGAGTTTTGGTTTGGATAGTATGTTTGATACGTACTGTGCATAGGTAAAGCTAGCATTTTCCTTTTTTTAAACACACATTGTAGCAATGTTATAAAAACTGGACCCAACATGCAGGCTAGCTTGATCTAATTGAACCAGAGCTGGTTAGCTTTCTGGTTTGGTTCAGTATATGAACCAGTTTTTTCTCTAAACTAATAGATATTAGTCAGTTTCATCCATCTGACTTGAAATCAATCCATTTAGATTCATATGGTTCGACAAAAATAGGTTTGAAAATGGTTCGACAAATATAGGTTTGGAAATGGTTCTGACAAAAATGTTATTTTGATTGGGAATAGTGTTGAACTCCTAACCTTTCATGGTACAAAAAATTTCTGAGTGTTAATACTTGTGGTATTGAAATTGATATAAGAAAAGTGGTGTGGTAATCTTTATACACATTTAATCACTGGTTCAAACCTATCTAACCAGGTCTAGCCAAACTGGTTATATTACTCGTTTGATGGGCACTTCAATTTTTAAAACAATGTATAAGACAATAAAAATTATATTGAGTAATGCTAGCTGAACCTAAGACAATTTACCTATGTGACATACCAACCAATTGAAGAACTTAAAAAAGTAAAAAAAATATTTATTATTTGATAAAATCCTAAATTCTAAAGGATAAAGCCTAAGCAACCGTGTTTTGGATTGGCTTGTTACGTCTTGTATGTCTGATAGATATTGTGCTTAGGTGCAACTAACATTTTCCTTTACTTAGGTATTACATCTTGATGTGGCTCCCCTTGGCAGCTTAGCTAGCTAGCAGATATGATTTAGGGTTTAGGTGACCCATAAAATAGGAAGATAATACTGTTTATCTCTTACCTAGGCTGCCAACGAAGAGGCCACGTCACACTATAAACCCTCCCAGAAAAATACGACCGTAGACATATCACTGCTCGTATTCAAAATTGAAAAAAAAAATTATTGTGTATTACACAAGGAAGCTGACCATAATAAGCCCATTGAAATAGTAACAGTAGCCCAGCGCACTTTTAAATATCTTTTACAAGAGATACAGAGAAAATGAGGGAAGAGCAGTTCCACAGAACGGGAGACAAAGAGTAGATTACCGCCAACTTCCAGTTGAAGAATACCAACCAGCAAGGAGACACTTCCTCTTCTCGCTTCAAAATGCCAATTCTGGCAACACTACCGAAACCCAATCTCTTCACTTCTGCTCCCCCAATCCCAAAAATCAACGATCCCCACAAACAGAAGCCTCTTCCCCCGCCAATTCCAATTCCCAAATACCCGCCAAAACCCCCCAAGTCGCCTCCAAAGCCGCCTGCTCTCAAGTCTTTCCACCGCCGCACCAAGTACCATAAACCCGTCTCCGAGGGTGTCATATCATCCGAACCCGACGGTCGGTCGGTCGTATTGGGCGATAATGGCGTCTCTTATCTCCTTCCCGAGGCTCCTTTTGAGTTCCAGTTCAGTTACTCAGAGACCCCTAATGTGAAGCCTATTGCAATTCGAGAGCCCGCGTTTTTGCCCTTTGCGCCACCCTCGTTGCCTCGGCCATGGACGGGGAAGGCTCCGTTAAAGAAGTCGAAGAAGAAAATCCCTTTGTTCGATTCGTTCAATCCGCCGCCTCCGGGAATGAAGGGAGTGAAGCGGGTCGATATGCCTGGGCCCATACCACTTGGGAAGTTTCCTAAGGAGGGAAAAACGAGGGAGGAGATACTGGGAGAGCCGCTTACCAGGAAGGAGATAAGGGAGCTTGTGAAGCCTCTTCTCTCCTGTAATCGTCAGCTTAATCTCGGTAAGTGCCTCTGAAGGGCTGGTAGTAAATTTCTGTTTCCCTTCTTGTTTGGTCAATGTCTTCCTAGGGACTGAGCAGAAAATATTCTGCTTTTCGGTGTAAAGAGTCTCTTTGTCTTGCAAATTCCCCTCAGAGTTGTTTTGGCTTAAATGGGTAGGGAGGGACGGATTGACGCACAACATGTTGGAGATGATCCATCAGCATTGGAAGCGGCGAAGGGTCTGTAAGATCCGATGCAGAGGTGTTCCAACAGTTGATATGAAGAATGTTTGTCGTCATGTTGAGGTTGAAATTTTAGTTTTTCACCTGCGAACTTGACAGCTGATATTTCAGAACTTGATTCACTTTTAGTTGGATATGCTGTTATTTCAATTTTTTATTAAAAAAAAAAAAGAAAATTTTGTGAAGTTGATACTTTCGTATTAGAATACAACCTCACCTGCTTCCTGATTGTTCATTTCTTGTTTCTGGAGTGGCCTGAGAGACTCTTGAAATATCTTTTCTTACATTCCATATAGTCATACAGTACTTTTAATGAGAAAATTTGGGAGTTGTTTGAACAGAGTATGTTCTGATTTGCTTGCAAATTTGAAATGATGATGCAGGATCCAAACAGTAGATCATTTTATCATGTAACTTCTGTAGTATACTTGAACTTTACTGCATTCTCTCTAAATCTACTGTGTTTTTATTGCTGTCTCTCAAGTTTGAGTGTATTGAGCGAGAAAATATTTTATGGTGGAACTAAGAAGTGTTATATGAAAAATGGGCCAGAAAATGATGTGCTACCATAAGCTGACGCTACCGGAGGAAGTTTTTGTGTCAATATTTTTTGAAAAGTAAAAGACATTTTGCTTGTCAAATATTGCTTTTGTTGTTCCAAATAAAAAAGATTGTTTTTGTTGCTGGGTAGTTTTGTCAAGCTGCACGGCTATGACCATCATTATGATAGTGAACGAATTTCACAAGCTATTATATAACTTTCAAAAAACAAATGTTAGCTATTATATATTTTGTTTTGAAAGTGCTGTTTGAAATTGGTAATAGCCTCCCATGTGTCATAATGTTTTTTAGACTCTTTGTGTTTGTCGTGCTGACTGTTTCAGTTATACAACGCTACTAAAAACAATGAAGTAGTAGCTATTCTGTGAGATATGTATGGGAACAGAGGAAATCTTCTCTGCTTCAGCTCACAATTTTCTCACAACCTTATCAGGAAAAAACTGGGGGCAAAATCATCTATAGAGTAGGTGGTGTAATTTATCTGTTCCGTGGGAGAAACTATAACTACCGAACTCGTCCTCAGTACCCCCTGATGTTATGGAAGCCAGCAGCTCCTGTTTATCCAAAACTCATTCAAGAAGCTCCTGAAGGTTTAACAAAAGAAGAAGCAAATGAATTAAGAAGGGAAGGACAAAATCTACAGCCAATTTGTAAGCTGGGTAAGACCATTTTTTACCCGTCTTTATTTTATATCTTTTGTGCAGTTCCTTTTTAAGAATCTTTCGCAGCGTGTTGTCTCTGAAGTAATGTATTCTATGCAGCCAAAAATGGCATATATATTAGCCTAGTGAAGGATGTTAGAGAAGCTTTTGAAGAATGTTCTTTGGTGAAGGTTAACTGCGAAGGATTGGAACCCAGTGACTACAAAAAGATAGGAGCTAAGCTAAAGGTCCGTACTATATCTTATTTTCAGTAGTATGAGAAACTGTTGATTTTATTTATCTTACTCGTATATATTTGAAAATGGCGAACAATTTTGGCTGATTTATGATAAAATAATTCTTGAATTAGAAAATGTTAACAAAAATGACTTTTAAGGCAAGTTTCTTCATCAATAAAATTTGCATTATATAACAAAAAGAATAGCAAAATAAGAGTAACAACGTAGTTTAGTTTGTGTGCATGGTGGGATCCTTAATTGAGTGTTGTGGTTCTGAAATTGATGGTAGTTCCAGAAACAATTTACGGGGCCAATCTACCAAATCTTAAATTTTCACATTCTTCCTTTTCACATAGTTGCTATTTGTATTGTTTCACTTCATAATCTGCGTCAATTTTGATGAGGAGCAGATACTAGGCTTTCACATTCTTCCTCTTTTACCTCTCTGCTAACCTTCCCTTTATTTATTGCAGGAACTGGTTCCTTGTGTTCTACTCTCTTTTGATGAGGAGCAGATACTAATGTGGCGAGGAAGAGATTGGAAATCCATGTATGAAAAGCCTCTCTCTTTGGTCTCTTCCCCTCGTCTGACAGGAGAATCTTGGCCCATTGCACAACTTCAGGTATTCACCAGAGTGCTGCCAGTGTTTTTACTTTTGGCAATGAAAATGATCAACAGCTAAAATGCTCTGGACTTTGACATTACAGTTTCACATAGCATTGTAGCGTCTGCTGGAGAAGCTGCAATGCTACCAAGTCAAAGCGACCTTTTTCGACAACCAGATTCAGGTCAGGTTTAAGCTCTTTTGTGTGCATCTGCATTAGTATCAAAATAGAGCAGCCACTACATTTCCAATGCATGAGACATGATAAGCACTTTCACTTTCATGTTCCAACAGGTGAATCATGTGAGCCTTATACTAAACCGGTTCCCAAAACATCAGTCTCCAGCCCCAAAATGATGGCATTGTGGCAACGAGCCATAGAATGCAACAAAGCATTGTTGCTTGAAAAAACTAATCTCGGGCCAGATGCTCTGCTAGAAAAGGTTGAGATGTTTGAAGGTCAGTCACAAGCAATGGAGCATTCATATCCAGCATTGCTTTTACCAAGTGGGATTGATTCTACTCAAATGGAAGATCCAGAAGACGAATCCCAGGGCGACGATGACGACGACGACAATGATGATGATGATGATGATGATGATTTTGGCGATCATGGCATCCACGTTGAGTTAGACATGTCTGCTCCTCCTGGCTCCTTACCTTTGGATTCTGTAGTGAAACAGTTCCGTCTGGAATGAATCTTATGAATACACTGAGCAATCGCTTTTACCTCACAATTCATCTACCCCCACAGTTTCCACAACTATAAGTTGAATCATGCCCAATATTTTAAGTGGGGTTGCAAGTACATGTTCTGAAAATGATCATCTGTAAAAAGTTGTATATATATATATATTTGATGATTGATTTTTTTTTTTTTTTTTTCTCCGTAGTGCCAATGAAAGAGAGGTCAGTCTGAGCCCCCGAAGGCGTGTATAAAAGGGAAGTAGGGAGATTTCTGTTTCTTTGTTTTCTCGTGTGGTTTCTACTTTTCCACTTGGGTTTTTGCCAAGAATTAGCACATCTCCACTAGATATGAGCAACCAAACGAGTGTATTATCTATATACACTTGTGAGCCAATAGCAGCACGTAGCAGTAAGTGGTCCCCCTGGAACTTCAAGCGCCAACAGGAACATTGGAGGAGATTTTTTATATTATTTTCCCTACTTTCGAGACACCCTCTCGGTGTGTCTTCCATTGGCTATCTTCCCAAAAGCTACCAAATTATGCAAACAGGTAGCCACGCTTAGGAATCGAAGGGCCAAACACGTAGTAGCAAATGGCCCACGCCATTACCGCGACCTCCCCGAGACGACCCATCGGCGTCGCGTCTCTCTCGACAGCAGGGAAAGAAACCAAAAGACATCTCAACGCCTGAAAGCAGCAGGAAGATGATTCACGCAAGGCGTCAAAAATTCAAATGCCCCAGGATCTCCATCTCTTGTCTCCCTTCCCGCCTTCCTCAGTACCACCACTCTTTTGATTTCCACGCGTTCTTGTCCCTGCGATGATCCAGGATTTTTCAATCAATCGTTTTGGCGTCTCCCATTCGTTGATTTGTGTCGAGCACCATCACATCGTACGCCAATTCTGAAAGCTCTCCCGGGTGTCGGTAGAACAGTTCGTTCGTTCCTTATGTAGTCGGCGATGGCAGGTAAGGATCTAGTAAGCAAACTATTAACTGAACATAGTTGAATTCACTTCATCTTGCTTAGAGATTTGAAATTTGTATCTGACAAACGCATTTGCAGGTTAAATACGCCTACTGGTGTTGTTAATAAAGATTTGAATTTTGCATCAGTAGTAACTCCGCTCGCTTCGCTCGAGCAACTGGACTTTTCCCTGCTCGTTTAAATTTTAATGGCATTCATGATCACAAGCACAGGGGAGGGAAAACGGAAGACGAAACTATTTAGGTACTACCTATTCTTTCGGAACTTGTAACCTGCTAAAGGTATTTTATTGCTGTAAGAGTCGCAAAAAAACTTTCCATCTTAGTACAAAGCATAGTATGAGATATGGCTACAGCGGACATAATACAACAAAGACCCATCACAGCTCCACTTTTTCTCTGTTACTTCTTCACACAGACCTACCATACCTCAAAAGCATACATAGTAGAGGGGTGATCTCAAAGACCATTCTTCTTGTTTTCCTTTTTTAAGAATATCTGACTCTTCTTCTGCCACTAAGTAGCACAAAACGGCAAACAGATAAACCAGAAACTGGGAACGACGACATAAAAATAAGGTCAAAATAGGTAAAAAAAAAAAAAGGAAGAGAATCGATATCAGCAGCCGGAGAGTTTGAGCAAATGGTGCGCCCAAACCATCATCGGAGGCGCGGCGCGCGTCTTAAGCTGCAGGCTTCTCCCACTTGAGGGGCTTCACGACCTCCCAAGTGAAGTCGGGGTCGTCCCTGCCGAAGTGACCATAGGCCGCGGTCTTCAAGAACCTGCCGTTGCCGCCCCTCTTGAGGTCCAGATTAATGGTGATCATGCCGGGCCTGAAGTCGAAGTTCTCCTTGACGATCTTCAGTATCTCCTTGTCCGGGATCTTGCCGGTGCCGTAAGAGTCGACAAAGACGGAGAGGGGATCCGGGACACCAATGGCGTAGGAGACCTGGACGATGCAGCGGCGGGCCAAGCCGTTCGCGACGATGCTCTTGGCCGCCTGCCTGACGATGTAAGCGCCGCTCCTGTCCACCTTGGTGGGGTCCTTTCCAGAGAAAGCGCCACCGCCGTGGGCGCCCCAGCCGCCGTAGGTGTCGATGATGATCTTGCGACCGGTGAGACCCGCGTCGCCGTGAGGTCCGCCGATGACGAATCTCCCGGACGGGTTGAGGTGGAAAATGGTTTTCTCGTCGAGGTACTTCTCGGGGATCACGGGCTTGATCACGTGCTCCTTGAGGTCGGCCGCGATCTCGTCGTTCGTGACGGTCTCGTCGTGCTGGGTGGAGATGAGGACAGTGTGGACTCTGATGGGTACCATGGCCCCGTTCTCGTTGTGGTACTCCACCGTGACCTGGGTCTTGCCGTCGGGACGGAGCCAGGGGCAGGTCCCGTTCTTCCTGACCTCGGTGAGTCGGGCGCCGAGCTTGGTGGCGAGGACGTGACTCAGGGGCATCAACTCCGGGGTCTCGTCGGTGGCGTACCCAAACATGTGACCCTGGTCGCCGGCGCCGATGTCCTCGGGGCGCTTGGTGAAATGGCCGTGGACGCCTTGAGCGATGTCAGGGCTCTGCTGCTCGATGTTGACGAGGACCTTGCAGTTGTCGGCGTCGAGGCCGACGTCGTCCGAAACGAAGCCGATGGAGCGGCAGGTGTCGCGAACTATCTTTTCGTAGTCGACATTGGCCTTTGTGGTGATCTCGCCGAAGACCATCACCATGTTGGTCTTCGTGCATGTCTCGCACGCAACCTTGCTGTCGGGATCCTGGGCGAGGCAGGCGTCGAGGACGGCATCGGAGATCTGGTCGCACAGCTTATCGGGGTGACCCTCGTTCACGGATTCGGATGTGAATAGGAAGGTCTCCATTTCGTTAGGTAATTAAACTGCAGTCAACATTATTCCAAAAGCTTTTAGAGCAGGGAATCAACCAACAGTAGCAAGTACGCGGCATCTAATTTAAACTAACAAGTAACAAGTCTTTCAGATATATGGCAAATGAAACAGTAAATATATAAGTACAGTAAGAAAGAAAATAGCGAATCATCAAACAAAAAACGCAACCAAGATGCTGATTTAGACAGATACTTGGAATAATCTGCTTCCACTTGGGGAAATCCATCTAATAATCGCGCGAACAAATCATTCGGAAATATAAAGTCCCGGAAACAAAAGAGATCTATTTAAGACCCGAAAAAAAAAAAGGATATTTCCGAGGCTACATGAGAAATTATTCAAGTGAATTGCTAGGGCACTGTAAGCTAAAACCAAAAACGGATCTTTAAAGTCCAAAAATACCGGACCATGGCCAGAACAAAAATTTCAACTCCGGTTAGTCATAAACTTCGTCATATCAACCCCTTAACCTTATAAATAAGAATGTAACATATTACATATCATGCAAAAAGCATATACCGAAAAAAAAAACAGTAGAAAAAAAATAAACCTTTAAGCTCGATAACTCCCCCAAGCAAACAGATCTACAAATTTCCAAGCAAGTTCATGCGAAAGGCCGTTCAAAAACATCTTTTACCCTAAAAAAATAGACAGAGAAAACTAGTCGCCTCCAATAGGCAAGCAAAATCGAACAAACTCAGAGCAGCTTCACAATCCAAGAACGAAAAGTGAAGAGCCCTCTCGAGCAACCACACAAAAAAACTTAAAAATCCAGGCAGATCCAAAGCATAAAACTTCAGAACGCCATCCAAACCACTCAAAAACCTACTCACCCTCTGCATCAGCAAAAACCCAGACAGGATCTTCCAAAATCTAAAAGGAAAAGAAGGAAACAGAGCTTCCATGCAAGTAAAGAAACCGAACCTGGAAGAAGCCTGGCCTCCGCCGGGATCTGATTACCAAATAGCAAGAAAGAGCAAGACCTCTCGAGTCTCCACTCTGCTTTCCTTGGCTTTTCTCTTCGAGTTCCGCCTCCATTTCCAGTGCCTGTATTTATAGACGGACACATGCGCCTCCGGACGCCGTCTAAACCGGACGCGGTATCGCGTGCTTGGGTACCAGATCCGACGGTTGGAATCGCCTTCATCGTCAAAGGCAGACCGTCCGATGGAAAGAAATATGCGGCCACGATCTGAAGGAGTCGGTGGAGGAGAGCAACCTTCTTCGAACGACCGCTCTCGACGGGTCGGAGGAGTACCGCCTATCGCCGGTAGTCCACCAACCCCCAACAGGTCACTGACTCCTTTAGCCGGTCACGTCGGCTCCGCTTTCATCTCCTTAGCCGAACCTAACGGTCGGCTTACTGTACAATGACTCACGAACCCTTTTACATTTACGGTTTTCGGTCAGAAGGAAAGGCTTTTCAGTCTTTTCACAGTCTTGTCATTTATGATTCTTTCTGTCTCTATTTCAGGGACCTCGAACCTTAAAAACAAGAAAGGAAAACTGTAGCGAGTACAGATTCCAGAGATTTTTTTTTTTTTTTATGTTATCTCTACGAAGCTAAGTAGGAATTTTTGAAGGTAAAACGGTAAGTTTCCGAATAAGTACCGAATGTCTCGATTAATTATTAAACATTAAATACGGAAGAGGCGGCCCCCCTACTAATTCGCTCTCAAATAACTCCGTGTACCTAGTCGCGTTTTGGGCGAGTGACTGAGAGACTCCGATTATCGTTACAACGCTTCACGAATTGTCAATATATATAGACTCAATACTATATACAACTAAAGAGTAAAGATAGATTAATATCTGAAATAAATTAAATATAAATATAAACTTCGTAGTATGTTTGTAATTGGTCTACTTGGTAGTCAAATTCATATCTTTATGCTCCTATTTGTGTGTGGCTGGTTATAGTTTATTAATTAAGGGAATTGAAGTTCGTCGTCAATGTTTTGAAAACTGAACCGATCCGGCCGGTTCCATCGGGTTCAATCGGAACCCGAGCTTCTTGCGGTTCGGTTTGCTTTAAAACCGGTAAGAGACTCAAAACCGGATGACCCGGCCGGTTTTTTTGGTTCGACCGCTGAACCGTTGAACCGACGAAACCGGTTGAACCGTTTAAATTAAATCCATGCAAAGTTTAGGGTTTAATGAAACAGAAAGCGGCTCTCTCCTCTCTAGACGGCTCTCTCCTCTCTAGACGGCTCTCTCCTCTCTCGACGGCTCTCTCCTCTCTCGACGGCTCTCTCCTCTCTCGGCGGCTCTCTCCTCTCTCGACGGCTCTCTCCTCTCTCGACGGCTCTCTCCCCCTCTCCACTCTCGCCGGCTCTCTCCTCTCTTGCCGGCTCTCTCCTCTCGAGAGAGGCTCCTTGACCTAAACAAATTTTTAATGACATACAACTCCCGGTTCAACCACTGGTTCAACCCGATTGAACCGGTTCAACCTGAATCGGCTGCTCCACTAGTTCGATTACCGGTTCGGTTTTCAAAACATTGGTGATCATCATTTTTTGGAACATACATACGAATTTCAAAACTTATTTTTAAAAATAACTAATCAAGTTTTATACATGTAATAAAAAAATTGTCTACGTCAGGATTTTATTTTAAGGGATTAGTCACACCCACAAAAATTTACCAATACGTAACACACCAAAAATGTCTCCATGATACACGCCGTTTCCATTACCTTTTGCAAAGTGTACTTAGTCATTAATGCAAGCAGATATTTGTATACATTAAAATGGCCCTTTTGCTACACGTATAATTCCTTTGAATAATTGCCGCATGTTCATGGGTTGGTTTTGTTAAATGCAGGGGCTTATAAGCACGTCAATAAAAATAATCAAAACAATTGTTAAAAAAATGATCTCATCTCGTTATTAATTGGCCTAGGGTAACCTACACATCAATCTCTTTTCGACCAATCCTCTCAGTATAATTTAAAATTTTATATACGGTAATCAAAATGGAACGAAGCGAAGAGTAGAAGGAGACGTGCCTCCCATTTTCGGAAGAAATTAGTATAATCTACGAGCTGAAATTACAGAGACGCGCGGAGCTGAAAGCTGTGGCTTCGACTTCCCTTGATATCCCAGCAACGGAGAGGAAAAAAAGGAGGCGGAGATGAATGAATGAAGGTCTCGATCGGATCTCTTACCAGTTTTATTAATGGCGGAATGGGACCTGCCCCTTCTCCACCGTCTTTTTAAAGAAAAAAGAAAAAAAAAAAAAAGGCTCATGCCGTTCCAGATCTGGGCATGCGCGGTTCCGTCGGCGGACGCGTTCCGTTTCTTACTTTTTATTTATTTTTTATTTTTTTCTGTTCCTTATCTTCCTGCACGATTTCTCGCATCCGGGCCAGACATCTAAAGCTCTTCCGATTCTTCTGTGACGAACCTGGGGCCTGCTCCGTCCCTGGATTTGACTCGACAGTTGAAGCTTGCCGATGAATGCGGGAATGTCAAAATGTCGATTGAATTGGGTGTCGGCACAGAAGCAGGAGAGAAACAACTTTCCAGCCGAGTTATCTTTGATAGATAGAAACTGGAGTTTCCTCAAACAGAGATTGTAAAGGAAGACGTGCGTGTCTATTGAGATGTCAAGGATCGTAACAAATCAACATAAATAAATAAATAAAAATTACATTAGCCGCCGCCGAAAAAGTAAATTTACGACTTGCAAGTTCCAACGTTGCTCGAAGCTCGCTCGATGCTTCCGAAAAGGTTGGGGAGCCGGCACGTGCCGGTGGAAGGTGGAGTAGGTGGCTGCCGGTCCACGCAAATCCTATATGGTGAAGTGGGTTGGTGAAAGGTGATTTCAATTCAGGGGGGTTCGTGGCTGGTTCACCAACCTTAGACCAATACCTTCCATGTTATTATTCTAATTAATTATTGATAACTGGAAGCTTTCTTCTCTCCTTGACTGCATCACTATTGGAATTCCTACCTTTTAAGACCAGAATTGTTTTTTATTTTTTTCAGAGTCGTGTCTCACGTAAGTAGACGACTTCGACTTTATCTATACCGATCCAAGACGAGGAAACAGAGAGCGTGTAAAGAAGAATCATATATTTAAGAGTAATGTTAGACGCACTTAGTAGACGCAATTATTTAATGTGTTAATTTAAACTCTTAAAAATATAAAAAAATATTTTTTATAAAATTTTTTTTAAAGGATAAACCCTATTGAGCTAAATGAAACTATAATTATTCATATTTAAATAGAAAAATAATATCGGTACTTCTTGATTTTACTTCAAAGGGGGTTTAAGGTTTACCAATAGAATAAGTTAATAATATTGTATTAAAAAACCAAAATCTAGTAAATTTTATCTCCACGGCTCACTTAAATAATCTTTGAGCGAGTTCCTTTTATTTATCATGCTTGCCTAATCTATTAGTTTTAGTCATGGTTGTGTCCAACTTGGTTTCTTGATGGTCCCGCTGACGAGTCTTGACTCTGTGAGTTTTATGGAGTCCAGTCTTCGACGTAAACTCGTTCCAGTCACTCAACATGGACTTTTACGTATTTGTGTCGGTCCGGAGCATGGTCGCACACCATCATGGTTCTTGTAAATTACTCGGCGAGAAAAAAAATCGGCGAGAAAAAAAATCGGGATTTTAAAAAATAAGTCTTCTTATTTTGGGGATGAAATGGAATTTCTGAAGAAAAGTCGATTGTTTTTTAAACTTCTTCGAAGGCCCAATTAAGAAGTTTTTGATGGGTTATGCCGACTCGTAATCAGTACTCAAGACTTTCTAATCTTTCTCCAAATCCATAAGGCGCCGTGCATGCATGGCGTGGTTTTAACACGAAAGGAAGACTAGTTTCGCGTGGGAATGGAGGCTGAAACGGAGATACCGGAGCATGTCTCACGTGGGGCGAAACTCTTCCATGTCTAATTCCTCTCTTGTGCTCTCATGAGTGCATGGAGATCAAGGCTGACGAAGGCCAGGACGTGCTTCCGTGAATGACCAAAAAAGGCGTGCGTCGTTCGGTCAACTTTGAGTCGCGCGCTGTAGAAACTCGGACCGGAGCTGCCGCGCGGGGACGCGAAGACGTGATGCGGAGTCACTGCTGAGGGTTGTAGCTTATAATTATAATCGCCTTGACGATCGGAAAGGTCGACTGCGGCGGCTAAGCCCTGCTGCTGCTGAGAGGGAGTTTAGGTTGTGGGTTCAAATAGAATCCGAGTCTGTGATGCTACGTCCAGTGCTTTCTTTTCTGTGTGTTGGAAGAGAAGCGCCCGGAGATGGAAGAAATAACTTGCTTTAATTTGATATTCGACGTTGATGTCCTGCGTGTCTGCTTAATTTGGAGCCACTTGGAGAGAGAGAGAGAATGACGATCCTTCGAGGGTGCGCATTGCAGTCACATGTTGTTTGGCTGATTGAAGAATACATACTTTGATTCTTTTATATTAATCTCAGATTACTAGCATAATTGGTGGATTAGGGAAGTTCCATTGTGGGCAAGCAGTTCATGAACCTGTGCCAAATAGATCAGAAGCAGCTGACAGAATATTTCCTGAACCTGTGCCAAATAAACACACTGACCTCTTGCGGCTCAAGTTCCTTTCTTCCCAACTTAAACCAGCTTTATCCTCTTTCTGAAATATTAAAATTTGCTTCCGTGCACTAATCACAGAATTTGGTCAATAATGATCATCCCAATTGCCAAAGTTTCTGTAGGCCTGTAATCACTATACGTTAGAGTTCCTAAAATGGGTTCCTCTTGTTTGAATTTATGATTTTAAAATTCAAATAGATTATTTTGTGAAATAAAATTATCATTAATTTATAGACTCCAATAGAAAGAGGTCCTTCACCGGAGGTTTAAACCCCTGGGTAAAACCTCCGAAAACGCAGGTAGAAGTTTAACTGGCAGAAAATGTTGTACTCATTGCTACAAAAGGCACCTTTAGCGTGGGTTCAAAACTGCCAAATAAGTCCCAAAATCACCAATATAAGGCCCAAAACCGCCAATATAAGGCCCAAAACCGCCTCTATAACCTATAGCATCAATTTTAGTAGCGTCTGTATAGAAGACGTAAGTAAAACTATATATAGGCGGTATAAACCGACGCTAAAACACCAATGTTAATGATCCCTATTTAGTAGCAGTTTAAATTGCTTGTAATTCTGTAGTTATAGAGGTCGAAAAAAAACAATAGATGGTAATCCAAAAAGCTGCCACTATATGCAACCACCGCTTTAAATTCTGTTTTTAGAGGTGGTTTTGGAATTGCCAGTAAAAATGCAGTCGGTTTTTTAGTGGCGGTTTTGCCAACCACCAGTAAAAAGTATTTTTTCCAGTGGAGGTTCTTCCAACCACCTGTAAAAAGTATTTTTTGTAGTGGTGGTTTTGCCAACCCCCACGACAAAATGTCACTCTTTTCTATTGGCGGTTTTTTAAACCACCACTATAAATTCTTGTTCTATTTATAGGGGGTTTTGACAACCACCACTATAGTTTTTTTTATAGCCAATTGTGAACCACTAGTAAAATCGTTTCATGTGAATCAGTACATTTAAAATTACATTCATTTGTTCAAACTGTCAACTTGTATCCATTCACACTTATACATTCAAAAAAGAAAATCTCATTCAAATTTACATTCATTCAAACTATGTCAACTTGTATCCATTCATGCACATACATTCAAAAAAGAATGTCATCTCATTCAAAATTAAGTCAACCAGTATAATATCCATACACATAAAATTGTCATAATGCATAATTGTCACTAAAGCAGTCAAAATTAAGTTAAACTGTGCAACTACAATTTCCTATACACCTAAAGAGTTAGTACAACTACAACTTAAGGTAGTTGTATAAAAAAAAGACCAACCCAATTGAACTTTGTGTTCACTTCTTATTGAGATAAATGGTCATATAAAAAAAGGCCAACCCCATTCAACTTCTTGTTCAATCCTCATTGAGATAAATGATCATTCCCCTCATGTATTCCTGCAAAGCATTTAACAAAATTGCATCAAAGAAAGAACAAAGATAAGCAATATACAAGGTTATCACTTATTATTTGGAGAAAGAAATAACAAACATAAACATATCCAAGGTAAAAATGTAATTTCTTTAAATATTTTAATCCTAGAGTTGATGTTGTGCTGCCATTGTGCTCTGCAAGCAATTGTTGCACCACTTGCTCCAATGACTCCATTCGAGCCGTTAGTGATTCAACCTTATCACTTTGTTTGTCCTTATCTTCTTCTGTTCTTCGGAGCTGTGATCTCAACCTTTTCCTCCTACCTCGGGTATACCTTGTCCCCACTCCTGTTTCATAACCACTATTGTGGCCTCCGAATACACCGTCCAAGACCAGAGTGAACTCCTTAGGTCCTTTGCCTTTTGAGGCAAGTTCTGAACAAGATGCCGCATCCTCCACCGCTTTCTGCATACAAAATAAACCGCAAGTTAATTGTATATTTGCACTATTAAGTAAACGAACAAAATTAATAACAAATTTATAACTTTCACAATATACTTCTGTTTGTTCATTCGGGTATGACCTATCATTTTTCTGATGGGCCCTCACATAGTAGTGACACATGGTGAACCCGACATTTGCTGATCGCTATTTTGGAAAATCGTTGTGCTCCAGTACCATTAAGAATTACAATAATACCGGCCATTAAGAATTACAATAATACCGGCCATTAAGAATTTATAACTTTTTTGGCAGAAAGTTGTGCTCCAGTACCATTAAGAATTACAATAATATCGGCCAAATCAAATTTTGTATAGTAAACCCTCACCGACGATTTCATTTTCGCTAGCAAAGAACCTATACAGGCGAACCGGTAAAATTAATACTAGCGAACAGGCAAAATATATTTCACCAGTAATAGAAACCACACTGACGATTTTAAAACCACCGGTAGGTTTTTTTTGATGATTTAAAATCGTGGTATATTTATACTTTCAATGGTTTTAAAACCACTGGTACGTTTATTTTTTCGGCAGTTTTAAAACCGTCGTTGTATTTATTTTTCTGCGATTTTCCGCCGGTATGTTTATAGTTTTTTACAAAAATTATTCATCGAACGGTTTTCAAACCACTAATAAATTAAAACAATTCTTAACCCCTAAAATTGTTCTAGATTAGAGTTGCATCTTGTATGTATGATGAAATGTCGTTGTTGCCACTAAATTAAATCAATTCTTAACCCCTAAAATAATTTACTACAAAGTATAGGGCAAGAAAGTTTTGATCCCACGAGGAGTTTTGTACATAACATTTATATTTTATTCTAATAGGAATACAAAGATCTATTTATCTTTTATATACAATTTGGTTGCCCTTTTTCACTCCAAATTCCTTGGTTAAGAATGTAGTAACTAAAATTTAGATCTGGTGGTATATTTTTGATAGGTTGACAAAGAAAAGTTCATCAGTTGGACTCCCATTTGATTTATTATAACTAAAACCAATTAAGCATTGATTCTAATTAATTAAGACTATAAGCTCAAATTCAATCAACCCAAACTAAACTAAACATACCAGCATGTTCAAAAAAGTTGTTTTAAATCACGCTTTAGTTGATTAAGATAGGTGTGACCTCTCCAAACCCAACTATTTGCTTCTTCTAACTCTTTTGTTTATCTTGGCCAAAACAAAATGATTAACTATAAATTTAATCAACACACAGGAAATGATCAATTTCATGCATAAAGATGAAAATTTTAAGCACTAAAAATCAGTGTGATTTAAATATCAAAGGTACCAACACTAAATTTTAAAAAAATTGAAGTCTAAACAATCTAAATAATAGCCAAGGTACAAGAGATATTCGAAAGACAAATAGAGAACAAAGCTAGAACAAAGGTAAGAAGTTGGAAATTAGATTAAGATTAGGAACTATCCCCTTTTGAGAGCTTGTTGTGACACATCTCTCAAAGAGAATCGTTTCCCTCCACAGACAACAAACCAGCTTGCTTCCAATGGGTTCTTCCACTTCTACAACATATCCCAGCCTTGTCTCTATTGCCTTTCTCACTCTCTTGCTAGGGAGTGATAAGAGAAAGATAAATCACCCTTTTTCTCTACTCTCCAAAGAAACTTTCGTGCTCCATGTCTCTGCCCCAAACAGATGTGAAAACCCGTATTTATAGGTGATTTTCGGACTGTTTTTCTTTTCCTTCTTCAATACAGCAGTTACCGAATTAATCAGCCACTTCTTAGCTTTAATCTCCAAGTTAATGGCCCAAAAACTGTCCTCTCTATGTCCTCTACACGATCTCCAAGTGCTTGTCTCGATTCCCCCATTTTTTCTGCAACTGATCACTTCTTTTTCCTCTTTCCCGGTTGAATTGTATAAGGCCAGTTGAGTGAAAATACGATTTAAGTTAGCGGGGCATTTTTGTCATTCGATTTTTTGCCCTTGTTTTAACTTGATTGGGGCTGTCTTTCTGGGATTATTTCGTCCTGGTAGTCACTGCTATTTGGTGATTATTGGGCTGCAGTTTCTTGGGCGTGGGCTTTTAAATGCTTCATTCTTTCTTCTTTGGTCTCTCACTTGAACAAGCAGGAACTTTGACCTTAGTTTCTTTCTTAGCTTTCCAAGCATCTTCGATCTTTAGAATCTGTTTACATAAGAAGATGTTATGATTAAAATACGAAACAGAGTTAAATCTATGAAAAACAACGAATTCCACCCGTTTATCAATTAAAATAGAAATTAGCCTTTCTAAACTATAAATTGATAAATCTTTGCAAATGAACCCAAATAATGCACAAATATAACCAAAGGAATGCTAAGGGATCAAAATATATGAAAATATGCACTTATCAATGTATCATAGAAAATGAAATTAAAACTATACATGTATTAATTCAAAATTCTAACTACATTAAAATCACTTGTTGCACAAAAAATTATATTTAAAATCAAATTTTGCACTATAATCATTTGTTGCACAAAAATCAACTTTCGCAATAAAATCAATTGTTGCACTAAAATCAACTGTTGCACTAAAATCAACTGTTGCACTAAAATCAACTGTTGCACTAAAATCAACTGTTGAACTAAAATCGACTATACATGTATGCATCGTGTAATTGAAGTTCACAACACACACACACACACACACACACACACACACACACACACACACACACACACACACACACACACATATATATATATATATATATATATATATATATATATATATATATATATATATATATATATATATATATAAATGGTTAAGCTAGCTAAATTGAATAAAAACTATGTTCCTCTTAAGAGGGCCTCCAACTCAGTCATCTCCATTAGCATTGTCATTTTATTGACCATCACCTACAAATGATCAAGTAATAAGAAATACAAACCATACCTGTATTACGCTGCCATTGTGTTTGTGTTAGTATGGCAATTTGCTCCCTCATAATCGTCAGCTTCCTTTGTGTGAAGATATTATGCTCCTTTAACTACTACACTTCAACCCTCAGTGTTTCCGTTTCTTGTTGGGACGTCGACTTGTGCAGACGACCGACCCTACCTCATAAGTAACCATGGCCAAGCCCCCGCTCATATCCGCCGTGATGTCCGATATCAATTGGTGCATTTGCTTGTATCTCAGTACAGTTTACCGTGGAAGTGCCAAAAATGGTATCGTGCAACAAATCCCTCTCTTACTATATGGTACATGACGGTGTCACAATCGAAAAAGTTTCCATTCTCACATCTAGCACATGGGCATCTCAAAGAACCATTTCCCTAGATTCCCAACTGTTGTTTGGCCTACTCTACGAAGAAAACAATCTGACCCAAAAATTTAGGATGGCACCGATCAAATTGTTGGTACACCGCTACATCCAGCTCCTGTCATTAAGATTGTCTATATTTACAGTAACACAGACTAATTGTCAAACAACAAACAAGTGATGAGGAGTACGATCCATAATAACTGTGTGCTAGACAGAATTTTAAAGCACCAATCAGCAACTGAAGGGCAGAACAGAGAAATCAGAGAGAGCCATTAACGCCTAAAAGAGAGACATAACTTTCATGACATGTTGCATCATTCCAAACCAATGACTGTGTGTAAACTTGCGGATTCGCGAATAGAAACACATCCTTTTCCATGGCAAAACAATCATACCCTGAGGATGATTCTTCTCACTCTTCAAGCGACATCACCCTCTCCCAATCTTCATCGTTCATATTAGGCTTGCTAGAATCTTTGTTGTAACCCTTAGCACCTTCCAAACTACGTACTAGTCCCTGGTTTTCCCTTCAAAGCCTTGTGTAACCTGATGAATTTCACGAAGATCAAACATATGGATGCTAGGAGAAGGAGACACACAAGTTGTTGTTCCACACAGCTAGGGTCGTGGTTAACCATAAACCATGTGTGTGGTCCCTTTAAATAGAGTAGCACTCTTCTGACATTAAGAATAAACGAGTATATAATTACAAGTATACCCGTATAGGGGTGAATCACTAAAATTACATAATATACCCCTATATACATGTGTACAAGTATCTCTAACACTCCCCTTCAAGCTGAAGAGTATAAATCAAATAACTCCAACTTGTCACACAAATGTCTATGTCGTGATCTAGCCAACACCTTAGTAAATATATATGCTATTTGGTCTTTTGTGCATACATAAGGTGTACAAATAACACCTTTCATTACTTGTTCTCCGATGAAATGATAGCCAACTACCACATGTTTAATACACTCATGGACCAGGTTACCTGCGATAAAGATCATTGCCTAATTATCACAATCCGTAGCCATTGGTTTGTTGATTCTGATCTCCAACTCTTCCAACATAGAACGAACCCTTATCATCTCTCAAGATGCACGTGTCATCGATCTATACTCTGCCTCAGCACTAGATCGAGCAACCACTGATTGTTTTTTGCTTCTCCAAGTGACAAGATTGCCCCCACCGTACCACAATACCCACTGGTGGACTTTCTGTCAACATGAGACCCTGCGTAATTTGCATCTGAAGCACCACGAACATCTGTGTGTCCCAAATTTCTATAGTACAACCTTTACTAGGAGCCCATTTTAAATACCTCAAAATCTGAAAAATAACATCCATATGAGATTGCCTAGGAGCCTCCATAAACCTGCTCACCAACCCAACAACATAAGAGATATCCAGTCTAGTAATAGTAGCATAAATCAACTTATCAACCAACTTACGGTAACAAGCTTTATCTTTTACTAGGAGAGAAGTTGTATCAAACAATGAGGACTTTTCTGTGAGTGGTGTCTTTGCAGGTCTCGCCCTTAGCATGCCTATTTAACTTAATATGTCAATGACATATTTTCTTTGAGATAAATGGAGTCCCCTTTCTCTCCTAACTACTTCAATGCCAAGGAAATATCGTAGAGTTCCTAAATCCTTAGTTTGAAAACGAATAGCTAAATACTTCTTTAACTCAGATATCCCATGCATATCATTTCCTGAAATGATAATGTCATCAACATACACAACTAATATCACATTCCTGTCTGCCGGCGTAAAACAAACACCGAGTGATCAGACATGCATCTCTTAAACCCAAATTGAGTGATCACACCACTAAATTTATCAAACCATGATCTCGGACTTTGTTTCAAACTGTAGAGAGACTTCTTGAGTTTACACACCTTTTTCTCCTCCCCCTGAGCAACAAATCCAGGCAGTTTCTCCATGTATACCTCTTCAGCTAGGTCCCTATAAAGAAAGACATTTTTAACATCAACAGACAAAATAATAGGAATGGAGTTCATACGAGCAACTAAAGAGAAGGTCTCCCCGTAGTCAACCCTAAGAGTTCATGTATAGCCTTTTGCTACAAGGTGAGCTTTATATATGGCCACTTCACCCGTCTCCTTGTATTTGATCATTTACACCCATCGACATCCAATTATCTTTGTTCCATGTGGAGCCTGATTGAGATTCCAAGGATCCTGACCTTCTAGGGCAGCCATTACCTCTAGCATTGTTTGGCGCCAAACAAGAATTGAAAGAGCCTCAGAAACAAATTTTGGAACTGAACCAGCAGAAATGGCAACGACAAACAATCTGTAAGAATCAAACAACTTCCCAAAAGAAACAAAACGTGAAATAGGGTGTTGATTACATGATTGGACACCTTTCCTAACAACAATGAAAAGATCAAAATCAGAAAATTCAGAAGGAAACTGACCACTATAGTAAGTGACATTATCAAAGAATGTAACATGTTGTGTAACACACACATTTTTTGGAAGTAGGATTATAACAACGATATCCATTTGAACATTTAGAATACCCTAAGAAGATACACCTAATTAAACGAGCTGACAACTTTGTGGTAGAAGGAGATGAATCAAGCACATAACATACACAACCAAAAATATTTAAGGGGAAGAGGAAACAGATTCTTTGTTGGTTGCAGGACATGAAAATGCACTTGATTATGTAACACACTAAAGGGCATACAATTATTAAGCATGAATGCTGTTAACACTGCTTCAACCTAATAAAACTGAGAAACATTATCCTGAAGCATCAAAGTACAAACAACATCAAACAAAATTCTATTCTTCCTCTTAGCTACACCATTTTGATGAGGAGAATAGGGACAAGAAAATTGATGTACAATACCATTAGACAAACAAAATGAATTAAAGTCAGCATTAATGTATTCGCCACCATTGTCACTACGCAAAGTTTTAATCGAGCAACCATACTATGTTTTTATTTCACTGACAAACTGTTTGAAGACAGACAAAACCTCAGACTTGTGTTTCAAAAGATAAAGCCAAAACATCGACTAAAATCAGTATTGAAAAAAATTAAGAATATCCCAAAAGACTTCCAACAGGGCAAGACCCCCGTACATCAGAATGAATCAAATCAAAACAAACATTACTAGATCGAATGCCTCTAGCTGGAAAGGAAACTCTATATTGTTTCCCAAGTTGTCAAACTTTACACTCCAAAGTTGAACAGGCTGGAATAGACGGAACTAAAAGGCGAAGCTTAGTCATATTAGGACGTCCAAGCCGAGTATGCCATTCCAATGGAGACAATGATAGACATGTGAATGGATAGACTTGTTGCTCAATGTAGAACGTGCCCCTCTCTCACGGTCCGAACCAATCATCTTTTGGGTTTTGAGATCTTGTATAACACAACCTTGAGATCATAAAATGACAGAACAATTCAATGATTTAGTTTGTTGAGTAACCCATAAGAAATTAACCAGAAACTTTGGAACAAATAAGACCTTATTGAGCGTCATTAAAATTGAAAGATTTAAGCGACCAACACCAGTAACTTGACATGTTGACCCATCAGCCAAGGTAATACAACCCAAATTAGAGGAGTAAGTTATTGAAAAAAAAGGGAAGAATTACTTGACATGTAAACATTAGCTCCAGAGTCAATCACCCAAGTGGGTTTAGAGTTAGAGACATGGAATGTGGAATTAATTGTTTGAGCGAAGAAAGCAGAAGATGTTGACTTTGAGATCAGAGACAAACTTGGGAACCTTGGGATCTGCTGAAGCAAAAAAAAATTTCCAATTGCTCCATCTACTTCACTATTCACCGGGATAGGGTTCACTTGAATATCAGCCATAGCAACTCAATACAGTGGCACCAATTCAGTAACAATGACTTATATAATACCAAAATAGATTCCACCAAGTTAACCACCTTAGAAAATTACATAACTCAACTAAATATGTTAACTTAGTAAGCAAGCAATAGACATCCAACAAGTTAACAAATTAAGATACTTCCCAAAATCGGCTAAACACTCCTAATAGAATAAAATAAGTCAAATTCTAATAAAAACGAAGTAGGAAACTCTCTAAGAATATAATTACAATCCCAAAGAGAGTAGAACTTCGAATAACCTAGGAACAACCCTTAATTCACCAAAAAACAAGCAGCACATTCCACAACTACCTTGTAACAATATACGTACTGTCGGCACTCATAAACAAAATCCAAACATCAAAATTTAATCTCTACCATTTATAATATAGATTGAGGTGCCAAGAACATACTCACAAATAATCAAACAAAATCCAAACATCAAAATTTAATGTCTACCATTTATAATATAGATTGAGGTGCCAAGAACATACTGACAAATAATCAGCCCAATCTGACTAGGGATGCTTCCCCGATTGCTAAGAATTGTGAGACCGGTCGGTGCAGAATTTATAGATGAAAGCTTTCGGTTCGAATTGCTAAACGTCTTTTTATAGTAGGTCAAAAACGATCTCCACCGTTTAAAGTGTCGAAACAGAAAAGATGAACATACAACCAAAATTTCAGCACGATCCAACGGCTAACGAATTTGTAAATCTCAATATTGTGGATCTGGTATCACAAAAATGTGAAGAACAAAAGTCTTGTCTTTCTCCTCTTTCCTCAAGATAATCTCTCTTTTCTTAGGTGATTCAAAGTCCACGAATTCCTTCTCTTTGAACCTGCTCTGATACGATGAAGATTTTCATGAAGATCAAACGTATGGACACAAGTAGGGATGTAAACGAAGCCGATTACCCGCTCTACTGTCCGCCCGATTAATACACGGAGCAAAACGGAAATAAAATATTATTATCTGTTTACCGCTCTACCGTTTACCCCTCTACCGTTTAATAAACGTACGGAAACGGAAATAGCTCTTCCTAACCCGTTTTACCCGTTTACCGTTTAAGTAAGGGTAATATAGTAAATTTATATATCTACTTAGTTTAATCATAAAATACTTATTTTTATATAAATAAACTTATTATATTTTTTATCACTTATTATAAAAATTTGTAGAGTTGAAAATTTTGGTGAGAATTTGCATATATTTATATATTTTGGTAATTATTAGAAGTCAATATATATTGACTTTAACTCATGGTCTCATAAAGAATCCCTAGTCATAGTCATAGACTCATCGTCATAAAAGATATATCATATATTGTAAATTCATAATTAACTAAATAAGGTAGTATTGGTAATCTAAGATTAAAATTTTTCTTACAAATGTCAGATTTTATACAAATGACAATTGTTTTTATAAATGTAAACAACTGTCATACAAAAATAAACATTTTATAATTCATAATAAAAATTATATAAAGATAAACATTGTAATTAACAAATAGACGAGTTGATTTCATATTTTTTCAATTAGCTTACATAATTCAAATTTTTTGGCCCATAACATATTATGTCATATACCCTAAATTCTTAATAAGTTATAAGTAATATCATTGAGTTTAATTACTAGTTACTTACTTCTCTAATTAATTATTATTCTAATTTTGGTTTTTCCTCCCTCTCTAGTCCCTAGTCATTGACTCATTGCTCCCTCTCTAGTCCCTAGTCATTGACTCATTGCTCCCTCTCTAGTCCCTAGTCATTGACTCATTGCTCCCTCTCTAGTCACTCTAGAAAAGTGTTGTATTTGACTGTTTATTAGTAATTTTCTTTATTTTCCCTCTTTTTTTGGGTTTGTTTTGTGATTTTTAGATTTTTTTATTATTTACCCGTTTATTACCCGATTACCCGGTTTTCCGGCGGGTAATAAACGGGTAAGGATTTGACGGAACTGAACAGAAACGGACGGTAATGGATAATGGTTTCAAAAATATAAACGGTAGACGGAAACCCATTACCCGTACCGTTTATTACCCGTTTACATCCCTAGATTCAAGGAGAAGAAGACATACAAGTTGTTGTTCCACACAGCCAGGGTCGGGTCATGGTTAACCCTAAACCATGCGTGTACTCCCTTTAAATTGGGTAACACTTCTTATTTTAAGAATAAAATCGTACATAATTACAAGTATACCCTTATAGGGGTGAATCACTAAAATTACATAATATACCACTATATACACGTGTACAAATATCTCTAACATAACCCAGATTGTATCTACACATCTTTGACTTGAACCTACCACAAACAAAAGTTGATCCTTTAATCAAATTTCAGTAAGTTAAATCTCAAAGGACTGTAGGCTTTGACATATGTGTTTCTACTCTTAGCTTGGTGAATAATTGTGTTGTTTAGTGAATAATACCACAATACAAACTTCCACTTACCATAATGTAGACCTTGCCACCTCGTGCTCTTACAACACTTGTTGGGATATTTATTCTCACATTCACCCAACTTTCACAAGTAATGAATTCCAAGAGCGAATACACAAATTTTAAAGTATTTTCTAACCATGGCTTAATTGAATCAAGTGTCTTGAAATATTTTTATAGTGAAAGACTTCCAATCCCCTATGCTTCACAATCAATGTGGGACTAAACTTTCTTTTATTTTGTCAAAATCCTAACAACTTTTACCGGATTGAAAACAATAATCGTCGATTCACAACACGATAACAAAGTATTATTTGTTGTGGCTTCCCATGAAAATCACTAAACTCCACTAACAAATCAACAAAAATTCAAGCAATAATATGTACCATGTAAAATGCATTCGATCTTGAATAACCCTAAAGAGAGACTCGAAAATGACCTAATCACTATTGTGATGTCCCACAAAGTGACTGTCGGCCGCAAATACCTGACACAAGGCTCAAAGAAAACATCCATTTCAATGCCAGAGAATCAGGGACGAATTACAACATTATCTGTCTGGCCAATACTTTTCACTAAAATTTGTCCTTCTAGTTATCTAAAAGAATTATTTTCTTAATAAAAGCACTGATTTTGGACTGCGTAAGTACGTTTTACTAGGATGCCAAGCTGATCGAGCTCTTGGATAACAATAGTTCTTATTGTAATTATTATCTTTTTTCTTTGGCTGAATTCATTTATTTTAATCTTTTTTGCAGCTTATGAAATGTCGATTCATATGAAGGGACAAGGGTCTTGTTTCCCGAGTTATGCATTCTCTCATATGAAGGGACAAGGTTCTTGTTTCCAACTTAT
Source organism: Aristolochia contorta (assembly GCA_022405105.1). Classification (NCBI taxonomy): domain Eukaryota; kingdom Viridiplantae; phylum Streptophyta; class Magnoliopsida; order Piperales; family Aristolochiaceae; genus Aristolochia; species Aristolochia contorta. The sequence continues at coordinate 22,358,697 of CM039664.1, forward strand.
ACCTTCTCTCATATGAAGGGACAAGGGACTTGTTTCTCCGTGTTGCTTTCTCACATGCAAAAGAAGAGAATTAGATGCACATAATCATATGGTTATTTAACGAGTTACCACCTTTAGAAAAGCTGCTTTTTCCTAACAAAACAAATGTTCAGTTTCATTAATGACTTATTGACATCTTTATGTCTTACTCGTTCTTAAATGGACAGGTGTGGCAATTATATTTTAAGTTATTATCTTGTTTACATAGAAATTTTTTTGAAAGTTTTTCATTTTGTGAAGGAAAGTACTAAGCGTATTATGCAAAGTACATGAGTTGGGTACTTTGTTGACGTGGATGCCATGTGATGAAAAAATGTGGCATTATTACTTACGTAGCTTGGTGTGCCCCATGCTCCATGTCAGCAACGTACCCGACTCGGGTACTTTGCAAGTACGCCTAAGATTATTCTTGTGTGACGGGTGGAGGCACCTTGCACAAAAATTAGTATTTTTTACGTATTTATTTTAGAGTAATTCTAGCAGCAATTAAGCCGCAACACCTATCCGATGTACCAGCCAATCGAAAAGCTTAAAAATATTTTTTAAATATTTTATAAAATCTTAAATTCTAAAGGAGAAACCCTATGCGTATGTTTGATAGGTACTGCGCCTAGGTAAAGCTAGCATTTTACTTATTTAAACACATATTGTACCAATATTATAAAAACCGGATCCAACATGTAGGGTAGATTGATCTAATTGAACTAGAGCTGGTTAGCTTTCTGGTTTGGTTCAGTATCTGAACCAGTTTTGTCTCTAAACTAATAGATCTTAGTCAGTTTCATCTGTCTGACTTGAAATTGATCCATTTAGAATGATATGGTCTGACAAAAATAGGTTTGGAAATGGTTCTGACAAAAATACTATTTTCATAGGGAAAGGAACATCGTGAACGTTTTCCAGAAGAAAGTAATGAAGGGGGGATAGTGGCTTTGCAGAGAATAGGTGCACAGCTGCCATTACCTAAGGTGACATGTTCGTCATTTGGAATCGAGGTGCGTTCACCAAGAATAGAAGGGTCACATGTGAAGTGAGTTGTTGCGCCAGAGTCGGGGTACCAAAAACCTTCTGTGTTCTGATCTTTCATATTGATTTGATTAATAGTGGGAGCAGAAGTGGGCTGAGAAGTGTGATCAAATTGGAAATGACATTGGGGTGTCCTGTTCCCCTGTCGGTTGCAAATTTGGCAATGTGGGCATTTGTCGGGGCGCTGCTGAGATGTCTGATTTTGATTTGAGTTGCTGGAGCGGCCGTTGCTGTGTCCTCTGCCTTTGTTTTAATTATGACCTCCTCCACGGCCTCGGTTAGCATTGTGAGTAACCAGATTAGCTGAAGGAGTCGAAGCAGGGAGAGAGAGAGACCTCCGAGTTGAGTTGTTACTGCTTGATGATGCTCTTGAGAGAGTAGCATCGTCTGAAGTTCTTCAAGCTAAAGTGGTTCGGTCCTTGCTTTGACAGACATAATTTTTATTGTCTTATGATTTAATGTTAAACCCCGCTTGAGTTTGCGGGGAAGCGTATAGACACTCGTACAATCTGTTTAAATCTTTCTCTCTTTGTTACCAAGTCTCTAGGTACTTACCTATTTTTCATACTCCCTAATTTTTCTTCAGATGCTATTATGTTGGATCTCGACTGTTGTAACTCTGTGTATAAATATATGTCAATAGAAAGATGAAGTATCGAGGACTATTCATTCTTTCACAAGGGACTTGTTTCTCTGTGTTACTTTCTCACATACAAAAAAGAGAATTAGATGCACATGATCATATGGATCTTTCACGAGTTACCACCTTTAGAAAATCTGTGTTTTTCCCAACAAAACAAATGTTTAGTTTCATTAATGACTTATTGTTGTCTTTATTTCTTACCCGTTCTTAAATTGAGGTGTTGCAATTAGGGAAAATTATTTTCTTGTTTACATACAAAAAAATTGAAAGTCTTCCATTTTGTGAAGGAAAATACTAAGCGTACTATGCAAAGTACCTCAGTTTGGTACTTTGGTGAAGTGGATGGCTTGTGATGAAAATGTTGTGGCATTATTAATTACATGGCATGGTGGGCCCCACGCTCCATGTCAACAAAGTATCCGACTCGGGTACTTTGCACAATACACCTAGCATTACTCTTGTGCAAAGGTGGAGGTAGATTCCCCAAAAATTAGGATTTTTTATGTATATATTTTAGAGTAATGCTAGCTGCACTTAGGCCGCAATACCTATCCGATGTATCAGCCAATCGAAAACCATAAAAATATAATTTTTTTATATTTTCTAAAATCTTAAATTCTAAAGGATAAACGCTTTGGAGCTGAGTTTTGGTTTGGCTGGTATGTCTGATAGGTACTGTGCATAGGTAAAGCTAGCATTTTCCTTTTTTAAACACTCATTGTAGCAATATTATAAAAACTGGACCCAACATGTAGGGTAGCTTGATCTAATTGAACCAGAGCTGGTTAGCTTTCTGGTTTGGTTCAGTATATGAACCAGTTTTCTCTCTAAATTGATAGATCTTAGTCAGTTCATCCATCTAACTTGAAATCGATCCATTTAGATTCATATGGTTTGACAAAAATAGGTTTGAAAATGGTTCGACAAAAATAGGTTTGGAAATGGTTCTGAAAAAATGTTATTTTCATTGGGAATAGTGTTGAAACTGGTTTAACTAGGTCCAGCCAAACTGGTTGTATTACAGGTTTGATGGGCACTTTAGTTTTTAAAACATTATATTGTAAGACAATAAAAATTATATTGAGTAATGCTAGCTGTACCTAAGACACTTTACCTATCTGACGTATCAACTAATTGAAGAACTTAAAAAAATAAAAAAATATTTATTATTTGATAAAATCCTAAATTCTAAAAGATAAAGCCTAGGCAACTATGTTTCAGATTGGTTGGTTCTATCGTGTACGTCAGATATATATTGTGCATACGTGCAGCTAACATTTTTCTTTACTTTAAGGCTTTACATCTTGATGTGGCTCCCCTTTCATAGCCTTGCTAATTGGCTGTCCAGATATGATTTAGGGTTTGAGTTACACATAAAATAGGAAGATAGATACTATTTATCTCTTAACTAGACTGCCAACGAAGACGCATTGTCACACTATAAACCCTCCCAGAAAAATATGACCGTAGACATATCACCGCTCCTATTCAAAATTGAAAAAAGTTCTTATAGTGTATTACACAACGAAGCTGGCCATAATAAGCCCATTGAAATAGTAACAGTAACCCGGCCCACTTTTAAATATCTTTTTACAAGAGACAGAAAACGAGGGAAGAGCAGTTTCACAGAACGGGAGACAAAGAGGAGTAGATTACCGCCAACTTCCAGTTGAAGAATACCAACCAGTAAATGATACACTTCCTCTTCTCGCTTCAAAATGCCAATTCTGGCAACACTACCAAAACCCAATCTCTTCACTTCTGCTCCCCCAATCCCAAAAATCAACAATCCCCACAAACAGAAGTCTCTTCCTCCGCCAATTCCCATTCTCAAGTACCCGCCAAAACCCCCCAAGTCGCCTCCAAAGCCGCCTGCTCTCAAGTCTTTCCACCGCCGCTCCAAGTACCATAAACCTGTCTCCGAGGGTGTCATATCGTCCGAACCCGACGGTCGGTCGGTCGTATTGGGCGAGAATGACGTCTCTTATCTCCTTTGTTCGATTCGTTCAATCCGCCGCCTCCGGGAATGAAGGGAGTGACGCGGGTCGAAATGTCTGGACCCATACCTCTTGGGAAGTTTCCTAAGGAGGGAAAAACAAGGGAGGAGATACTGGGAGAGCCGCTTACCAGGAAGGAGATAAGGGAGCTTGTGAAGCCTCTTCTCTCCTGTAATCGTCAGCTTAATCTCCGTAAGTGCCTCTGAAGGATTGGTAGTAAATGTCTGTTTCTTTTCTTGTTTGGTTAATGTCTTCCTAAGGACTGGGCTGAAAATATTCTGCTTTTCGGTGTAAAGAGTCTCTGTCTTGCAAATTCCCTTGTTTTGACTTAAATGGGTAGGGAGGTACGGATTGACGCCCAACCATGTTGGATATGATCCACCAGCATTGGAAGCGGTGAAGGGTCTGTAAGATCCGATGCAGAGGTGTTCCAACGGTTGATCTTTTAGTTCTTCACCTGCGAACTTGGAAGCTGTTATTTCAAACTGTACAGAATTTAATTCACTTTTAGTTGGATATTCACAGTAACGAAACATTATACAAGTAAGAAATGCAATAAATCATAGTATAATAAATCAACACGAGTGCATGCATATGTACAATGGAATACATACACACTTTCACACTTCCATGCATTAAGAATTTGAAAGACATTAACACATTCAAACTTATACACTACAGGGAATTTGAAATGCATTAACACATACTCACTTTCACACTTTGATACATACAACCGAATACATTAATGCATTTACACTCTCATACATTAAAATAACCATTAACATAAACGCTATGCAATCATTAGAGAACGATGAAAAAATGTCTCAAAAACAATAGATAGCAATAGATAGTGTACCTTGAGTGAGTGGCCTATAGAGAATTTGAAAGAACTCTGTTTAACGCCAAACCACACCAAAATGGTTATTCTATCCGATCAGACTTTTAAAGCACCAATCAGCAACTGAAGGGAAGAAGAGTGAAATCAGTGAGAGTCATTAAAGCCTATAACTGAGACATTAAAGGAGACTCATTAAGGCCTGAAAAAAGGCCATCTACGCATGTTATTCTTTATGCCGGGGGCCAAGGGGACATGGGGTCACTGGCCCACCATGTCAGAACTGCTCTGACATGGGGTTCCAAGAACCCCAAATGATCATCGAGTGGAATGGGCAAAATGGCCCAACATGCGTGCACACGGGCAGAAGCGTCCAGCGTGCAATGCGCACATGCGCTCAGGAACGACCCTTTGCGGGGTTATGAAATTATGCCCCTGGACGCAAATCTTTTTGGTGTTGCACACGTGCATCAAGCGGCACCTGCAAGCGCACGTGCGCAATAGACGTGTGCGCCCGCACCATTTGAATCATGCGCGCACACCCTGGTGGGGATGCAAGAGCAGGAGGCAGTCCCCCGCGTGCACTAGGCGCGCGTGCTCATCCGTGCACCCGCATGGATGGTCGAATCCGACTAAGTCGGAATAAGGGGCACTGACCCCGAACCATTCGGTGGGACCAGGTGGGCCCAAAATTGGGCCAAACATAGGCATATTATATATTTTTAGAAAGCTGATTCGATAAGCTTTCTAATTCAAATAAATTTACTATATGTGTAATGTATAGTTTTCGAGTTCTCCACGTTTTAAGAGAACTTGTGCGCCAAGCAATTCCAGAACAGTATGTCCAAGATTCCAGGGGGTTTGTTTGTGATCTCTGGAGCATTAGCACAGCGGGAGATCTCCCAAGGGGAAGGAATCTAATTCTTACCAGATAAGGAGGTGCAAGTGACTTGCTTAGCTGGATTTGACGAGGATTCTCCAAGATATCAGGGATCGGGTATGGGGCTGATCCCCTACAAGTCATGGAGTCCAAATCAGATCGGATCAACCAAGGAAGGAGGCATTCAGAACTTGGTAACCTCTCATACTGGGAGAAACGTATCTTAGTTCCGCTAGAATTCGTCTTAAGGGTTTTTGTACATTAGTCACCTATAAATAGAGGCATTGGCAAGGGTTGTAGATCATCTTCACCTATTCAATTTCAACCATCAAGGTCTTGTAATCGCCTAAGGGATTAGAACGTGTAGAAGCCAACTCTACACGGGGAGACTCATGCAGGAGTCGTGAAGAAGGTTGGGCAAACTCTTGCCCCTTTGTATGTTCTTTCGTTTAGAGGTAATGAAGTAATTTTCTCTTACTTCCTGATTGTTCTTGTGAAATTTATTGACTCAAGGTAAAAATAAGTAAAAAAACTAATGTAAATACGAATACGAAAGAAAACTAGAACTAATATGAGAGAACACGAAGGAGGCGCTCAGGTATTCATGATGTTGTTGTTTGTATAATGTACATCCTCTAACTATTTATAGACTTTACATGAAGTATGAGACTCATAAACTAACTCCAATTCTAGTCTAACTTGAACTATAATTCTAATCCTATAAGACTCTAGAAGACTCTCATTCCACCAGTTAGAGTCTGACTAGGACTCATAATGCCAGGTCAATGTCCACGTGTCTTGACCAAGTCATACGTGGGCTTCCACTCATGTGGGCTTGGGCCCATGTTTCTCAACACTCCCCCTCAAGCCAAAGTGGAGATACTAAGCTGAAGACAATATAAATCGAAGCTGAAGGCTTGCGTAATTATGAAGTTTCCATCAAACTTGGGTCTTCATGTGATTACTTCCTCTTTACTGCTTCTTGCATAGACTTCTTCACATTATTCCCTTCACTAACAGGTTTCCATACGCACTGACTTTCAGCAGTGCAAATTGTCTTGAAAGGCAATATTTCAACCTCATAATAAGGCACTCCAGTCCCTTCATCCTCAGAGGTAATCTTTCAGCCTCATATACGATGAAGGGTACCATACTGAAACCAAATAGTAACCGAATAATGTGTCTTCCATTCTCCCCCTTACCCGCAAGGGTAGTGTCTTGAAAGTATGTTAAGAACAAAAAAAGCTCATGCATATCATAAATAAACTCTATGCAGATACTTAAGAAGTCGACGAAGTAATATGACCCAAAATTTTCCATCAAGAACAGTGTGTTTTGTCATTGCAAGGAAGAAAGGAGATCGAAGCACCGCCAGGATACTTTCTCGGAACTAAGAGTTGCACGAAGAGAACAGTGCAGCGAGGAGGCCGAGTAAAGTGAGAGTGCAGCCGCTTTTGAAACAGAGTTCAATCTCAGAGCTGAGAGCTGAACGAGTATAGGTCAGCAGGAAGGCCAAGAAAGGAGAAAAATGATACTACTGTTTATGAAACAACTGATGGAGGGTCAGACAGCTTCGTAACACCTGCTTGAGAACGAGGAAAAGAGATCAAAACAACACTGTAATAATTGTGCGTCTTCATGAATTTGTTTCAGGAGCCCCTAGAGTTCATGATTTGTGTTGTTCCTTTTTGACTTTGGCACCCACGGACTTGTTACCTTGCTCTAATATGTATTTCAGCAGCTCGCTCCCACAAAAAATAATTGATGCGGTTGAATTTTTCTCCAGTGATCTTTCCAGATGTTCAACCTTGTTTCTTCAATGCCAGCCATCTCTCTCTCTCTCTCTCTCTCTCTCTCTCTCTATTTTTATTAATAAATAAATAATATATATTGAACCGGGTCGGCTCAGGTCAGTCCAGTTTGGTTCGAGTCGAGTTGGTCAGGTCGGCTCGGGTCAATTGGCTTGGTTCAGTCGATAGGAGCTGGGCCGAGTCAGTCTATGTCAGATATGGTCGAGCCGGTCCGGTCCAAATTGGGCTAACTTAGGAAATAAACCCTAAGAGAAGAGCTTCGGTAGGAGATACATCGGCAGAGGAAGTTCGGCAGCAGAGGAGATGCAGTGGCTGAGGAAGTTCAGCGGCAGAGGAGGCACATTGGCGGAGGAGGTGACAACCAAAGGCTACCGGCAACAGAAATGGACTAGAGATTAGATAATCCGGCAATGCAAGGGCCGGAAGGAGATGTTTACTTGATCAAATAAATCAGGGAAGAACAGCCGAGAGTCCGAGATGCCGAGGAGCCGAGAGTTCGGCGACGGCAGCGGAGGCGGAAGAAGCAAAAGAAATTCAGTAGCAGCGAAAGCAGATTCAGCGAGTTTGACTCTTCCGAATCAGATCGAGAAGAGAGCCTGACGAATCGTGTGGCAGGTGAAGGTGAGAGCTTGACAGCGTCGATGGCTTCGTGACCTCGGCCTCCATTGTGTTATTCTCTCTCTTCAAACACTCGATCATCTTCTGGATGTTGCTGATGCCGAAGAGCTTGTGCACCTCCTTCAAGGACGAGTCCTTTTCCGCCAGAAAAAGGGCGCCATGATGCAGTACCGGCTGCACTTCTTTCTCTGGTGCTTGCACGATGCGCACACCAGAGACCTCTCCGACATCGTCGACGACGAGGATGCGTCGATCCTGATTATTTCTCTGCTGCTTTGATCTCGAACCATGTTCATCGCCTAGGAAGAACAATAATTACCTCCACTGGTTTTCTGCTGTCAGATGACGAATACTCACACACAGCGTCGATGGTAATCAAGGCGACAACCAATAAGTCAAAGGCCGAGAGACCGAGAGTTGAGACTGAGATTTAGAATTTTTTTGGCGAGAGACCAGAAATTTAGATCTCATCTTTGGGTGAGAGATCACAACTCCGGTGTGAGATCACAACTCCGGCGAGAGATCACAACTCCGACGAGAAATCAAAACTTTGGCAAGAGTTCATAGCTTCGAGGGCAGAAATTATAGAGAACTCCGACGCAAATGCCAAACTGTTCTAGGAAGGAAATCGCTCTGATACCATGTGAAATTTATTGAATCAAGGTAAAAATAAGTAAGAAAACTAATGTAAATACGGATACGAAAGAAAACTAGAACTAATGAGAGAACTTGAAGGAGGCGGCTCAGGTAGGAAGAGGAAGAAAATACGAATTGTATTCATGATGTTGTTGTTTGTACAATGTACATCCTCTAAATATTTATAGACTTTACATGAAGTATCAGATTCATAAACTAACTCCAATTCTAGTCTAACTTGAACTATAATTCTAATCCTATAAGACTCTAGAGGACTCTCTAATTCCACCTCTTGGAGTCCAACTAAGACTCATAAAGCCAGGTCAATGTCCATATGTCTTGACCAAGTCATACGTGGGCTTCCACTCATGCGGGCTTGGTCCCATGTTTCTCAACAGTTCTTCACCTTAAAGCACTAGATCTCTGAGCTTAAGGCTTATCTTGGTTCCTCCTCGCTGGTTTAAGCTTGAAAGGAGTTGATTCTGGGAGCCGCACGGTGTTAAGTTGGAGCAGATTTCAACCCCGTGACAGCTGGTATCAAAGCCAGGTCGTGTTACCTATTTGCGTTTTGCAGGATTTGTATTTGTAGTCATTGCTTTGCTGCCTCTTGTTGATAGTATTGCATTCAATTCTAAGAAAACAACAAGATGTGGCAAACTTTGCCTCCCAGTTCTATATATTTACATCTTATAAAGTCTAATCATTTCGATCTTCAATGAAAAAACTAAATAACAGTCCCATGTAGTTATATTCTTGCACCAAGAAGATGTAGGCTAAAATTGCATATCAGAAAGAAGATCAGACCGCCAGCTTTTTGATGCAACATTGGATATGGTCTCATGAGTTTTAATTACCCAAGTGATTTAAGGAAGTTCTGGTCTAGCTACTAAAACTTCATTTTCATGAGCTTATAAATTCAATAGAAACGTTGAGTGACAGTAACAAAAATAAAATATACTAAATAGTGTCCATGAGCTTGATGGTTGACAGACCAACATGTTACTTCAACCAAATGTAAATTATGTATTTCTAGACTCATTTGACCAGAAAGTATAAGCCTCGAGATAGGAGGGATAACTTAGTGATATCTAAGTATTTAGACTTCCACTATACATGACTATCAAATATACAGTACCAAAATATCATTTTCAAGTATTACATACCCACAATGGAGGAACAATGAGTGACCGAAGGAAGAACAAAAGGGTTACCGAATAAAATTTTAGACCTAGGTTTACTGAATAAAAGTTTTGCCCGGACATAAACAAGAGACAAAGGATGAAAACCCTAGATAAAATGAAGTGACCAAGGAGTGAAAGTCAACAATGAAGCGACATCCCGGAAATCAGCCCTCTCAGAGTACCAACGAAATTATCCTCACAATCAAGCAAAAATACAAACCCATTCCAGCAAGCACAATCACAACTCTCTGGAGCATCATCTCATCACAAGGAGACACTCTCAAAAACCTCAGCACAACACAAGAACCTCGTCCACAAAAAACGAGCAGTGGTAAAATGAAGAAGGTTAAAGAACACCAAGTGACAACCTTTCCAATCAGCACAACCCAGGTCCACACCACACACCAAGCAAGAAAAAGTGTGCAAAAATGGCGGATCATATCAGTCTCAAGATCAACACAAATGCAGACAGGAAAAACAAACAATCTTGCTCAGAAAACGAGAGTCCGAGGAAATCCCTACACTCTACGGCACTAAAGAAGGTAAAATATTTTACTACCCAAAAAACAACACCATAGTGATCTAGAGTTCAGCAACAAAGCAAAGAAACTGAACTGCCCTGGCATGCAAAGAACTCACGGATCTCTTTTTGCCGGAACAAAGTACTGCGGCAATCACTACGAAATACGACATCTGAGGTTCCAAATAGTAAAGGTATTTGCTTTCATATTTTGATGTCTAAACTAAGAATGCAGTTTCCTTGTTGGCCCTCTTGCCACCGGAATACCAATGGTGGTTGCCTGAAAACCTGTGGGAGAGGATAACCTTGCAGAAGACACCTGGCCGGATTCCATTTCAGAAGATTAATGGTAGGATGACCATACTAACTGGTGCAAGCCTTAATACTAGTCGATGTCCCCTATTTTTAAGTCTATGATGGTTAAATGTTGTTTCTCTTTATTCACCTAACCTTTTCTCCCAACAAACATTCTCTGATACCTCATCCAGATATAATAGGGTACACTACCAGAATTTACACTACCCAACCTATAGATTGCCTAGAAAAAGTACATGCTACTATCTGTATCCAAAACCTTCGGAAATGTATGTATCAAAGATCATATGGAAACGGATCCAAATAGTCAGAAAATCACTTTGTTCCCCATGCGAATATTGTCTCAAATCCTTATCCTACAAAGGGGTTGATCGGATAACTAGAGTAATAACTCACCCCTGCTATTTTAAATCTCTTTATGGGTTTAATGCTATATTATTACATCTCACCAACCACAACTACAACCCATTTCATCGTCTCCGAGAACATTTTCCTTCCTTGTTTTGAAACCCTACTCTTACCAAATATGGATGCTCCAAGCTTTGCTGCGCCCAAGGACTGCGAAAGCTATTGAAACATCATTGGTGGTCGCCAAGGCTGACCGCGGGAAGCCCCATTATTAGTCTCATCTGACTCTGAAGCCACACAGAGCCTTGACCTGCAACCCGAACACCCAAAACAATTTATCTTAGGCCTCTCGGAAAAACTTCAGAGAGTTACTCTCTCAATGGAAGGCATTCAAAAAGGGTTAGCCCAGGTAGTCTCATCTCTTATAGGTATATATGTCGGCCGAATCCCTGGTACCATGTCTTTGTTGTGAACTCTCTTCAGCAAGCTTTAAGATCAGCGAGACTCCCCAACCCAACAGTTTCGGTCCTCAAAATGCCTAGAGGGTATTTCTCCATAGACATGCCCTCAAGGGAACACTGTCAAAAACTACGTGAGATATCCCGATTGCAGCAGGTGAATCCATACTTCACCTCTTTCCCTGCCCACAAGGCTTTCACGTTGAGTCATACCTCTTTCGCTTTATGGCTGTATGGGTAAAGCTTCTCAAGCTACCAATCAAGCATTGACACGATGATGCACTTAAAGAAATTGTAAAGCCAATGGAAAATTATTTGATGATGGATGAATCTACATGAAGGAGAAAAGGATCGAAGCAACATGTACGAGTGAAAGTGGAAATTGACTTACTAGGCCTAGATATAAATAAACTTCAACTGGATACAACTGATAACATTTGTGAGGTGCGACTACATGTGGAAAGCCGACCGCACGCCTGCAAACATTGCAAATGCTGGGGCCACTCAACTGAAGAATGTCGAGGAAAAATTGAAAACAAAGAATCAAATGACTCTGCCCATCCACCGAGTCGCGTTAGATCGGATGGCCCATCCTTAGGCTGGCATTTTGTCAACAAAAGGGGACACACAAGCCCACCCCATACTGCTTCTTCATCCTTCAAGGACAAATCCCAGCGTCCAATGAAGCACTACAAGTCCACCCAAACACAGAGTCCAAAGTAACACTCGATCAAACTGCAGCCAACAAAACATTCTTCGTTGGAGAAATTTAAATATCTGCAACCAGGTGAGGAAAAACAATGTGATCTCCAACTCACATTAGCTCCACCCCACAGGACCATAGACGTCATACCTCCAAAGAAACCCATAGAAAATCCCAGCTCAACCCGACCGGAACCAAGAGTATTCAAATCTGTTAGAATCCCTCAAAAAATCACAAACTTCTCTAAGCTAGTCCCATCGGATACCCTATTCAGACAGACTATTCAGAGTTTTCAAATGATTGCAAATATGGATCAGCTACATATGACACCCTACACCACTATGGACCTAATTAAAGCGCATGAATATAAAGTCTCTTTAGGAAACAATGTCATTATGGCGGCAATCCATATTCTTGGAGAAGTCAGCCAGGGACATGGGTGAAAGCGTGAAATAATTCGAAATAGCATTCCCCCGACTGAAGCTTCACTCAAGTCACCAAGAGGAACTTTTGAAGGGCACACAGATCGCCATTTTATGGGTAAGAGACCCAACCACATACTTTCTGTTATTAATGGGTTGTTGCATTATTTTGAACATTCGAGGCATCATAAATGTCTCCCTCTAACTGCACTACAACATATCATCACGGAATATAAACCCGATACCATCTTCTTAAGTGAAACAAAAACAGCCAACCCAATTGATACGAAAGTTATCAAATGGGCTTCTCAGAAGTACACACACATACACTTAGTGCCATCTAATGGTCTTAGTGGAGGACTTTGCCTTCTTTGAAAGGAATAAGTCACGCTTATTGTCACTTTAGCAAACACGTTTGGTATCTTCACTAAAATAAATACCCAAAAGGGAGTAGTAAACTTAGGCTTGATATATTTACCACCGAATCACCATAGATGGAAGGAGGGTATAACCTTTATAAAACAGTTTGCTGGGTCAGCCAATACTGCAAGTGCACTAGTAGGTGACTTCAACGCAACAATCAATGCCGCTGAAAAAGCATCTAGGTCGGCCATGTATAAACCAAATAAAGCTTTTAAAAATTTCATAGATTCACATAGCTGGATTGACATAGACGTGGACGGTCCTTGGTTCACATAGACTAACGCAAGAAAGGCTTTAGATAGGGTATCAGCAAAGCTAGATAGAGTTATCTGTAACACCTCATGGACCAATTCATTACCCCACACGAAGGTAACAGTACTCCGTCACATCCAATCTGACCATGCCCCCTTATTAGTCAGACGCACTCCACAAAAAACTAACGCTAGAATTTTTAGATATCAAGCAATGTGGGATGAAGTTTCTGATTATAATCTAGTTGAAAAAGGATGGGCCTCGGTCAGTCACCCACACACTGCTACTGTATCACCAGACCTTCTAGCACTTAGATTACAAAAAATACCTGAACTTCTGAAAAATTGGAACCAATCCAGTTTTGGGAATTTCCACTAACATTTGCAACATGAGTATATGCGGCTACTACGAATTCTTCACACACGAATTTTAGAATGCAAGGCAATACTTCATCAAGCATGGAGATGAGAATACAAGCTTCTTCCACACATTTGCCAAAGTGAGGAAACAAAAAAATCAAATAAAAATAATAAAAATAGGGGATGGACGGCTCCTGGACTCTGATGATAAAATCAGAGCAGAGGCATGTGATCACTTTAAATTGGCATAAACAAACACAAATGTCTATGCTGACCCTATAAATTTCTAATCGAGAAACACCCTTAACCCACAACAGAGAGCTGATGTAAACACATTACGGAAAAAGAGGTCAGAAACACCCTCTTCACAATGGACCCCATAAAAACCCAGGTCTAGATGGGTTTCAACCCATATCTTTTAGAAAACACCTGAACCTAATCAAGAAAGATCTCACACATAACAGATCTTCCTTCTTCATGACTAGATCCATGGACCTCAGTCTAAATAAAACATTCATCACCCTAATCCCAAAAGTCAAAGCCCCAAAAAAATTCTCAGATTTTAGACCTATTAGCCTATGCAACATTATATACAGAATCTTCTCTGAAATACTAGCAAACAGGCTAAAACCAATTATTCCGTCACTGGTGGGCCCCACCCAAACAGCTTTTATCAGAGGCCGTCAAATAACAGATAACAGTGTTAGTTCATGAAATCTTAAATTCTTTTAATTCAAAACAGAAGAAGTACACTTAATTTGGCTTAAAACTCGATTTAAAAATAAGCTTTTGACTCCCTGTCTGGATGCTCATCAAGCATACTCTTCAATGTTTTAATTTCCCACAGCAGTGGCACTTACTATTATCTAGCATAACATCTATGTCATATCAAGTGCTCATAAATGGATCCCCCACAGAATCGTTTTGGCCTGAACGTGGGATCCAACAAGGAGACCCCATATCTCTCTTTATATTTATTCTTTACAAAGAATTGCTCTCATCTAGAATTCAGTCTGAGATCGTAAGAAAAAAAATCATTCGCTGGTCCCACTCACCCAAAATCCCCACAGTATGTAATCTACATTTTGCAGACGACATAGTAATGTTTGTCAAATCAGAATCAAGTTTGGCCCAGACTTTCAAGGAAATACTAACAAAATATGGGGAGACAGCTGGACAAAAAATAAACTCCCTAAAAACAACCCTTTTCTTTGCTAATGGCACACCCAATTCCTTAAAACAGGAGATCAGCAGCATCCTTCCTTTCCGTATAACACATTCAATAGGGAAACACTTAGGAATTATAATTTTGTCCTCTAAACTAACACCAGAAACCTATGAACCCTTGATTGATTCCATCTCTCTTAAGCTTCAAGGATGGCTTAAAAAAGTTCTTTCCCAAAGTGGAAGATTGACACTGTTAAAATCAGTTCTTTCTAGTCTCCCAACGCATCTAATATCTTGATTTGATCTCCCTGTCCATATCATTTCAAAGATAGAAAAGATATTTAGAGACTTTCTATGGGATTATAAAGGGCAACACAAAATCAATCTTCTAAATTGGGAAGAATTTTGCTCACTTGTAGCACAGGGGGTCTTGGTATGTGAAATCTAAAAGCCCTGAGTATGGCATATAGGATGAAGATTCTATGGCATATATTTACAGAACAGAACTCACTCTGGGATCAAGTCGTGAGGGATAAATATGGGCACTCAATTCATTAGATCCCACAAAAAAGAAGATACGGTGAGTCCCTGTTATGGAAACAAGCTTGACCCGTATTGGGAACTTTTACAAAAATCCTCAGGTACCAATTGGGAACGGGTAAGGATATCTCTCTGTGGTATGACCACTAGATCGCAAATTCTAATCTTCCATTGGCAAATTGTCATAGATTTATAATAGGGCGAGTACACCATTTGGAAAAAAATCTGTTCAGTAATAGATAGAGGAGAAGACATTGAATCTCATGTACGTGGTCTTTGGCCTACGAACGTTGCAAACAAATTTCGGTTGGCATTAGGTAACAGAACCAAACATAACCGGCCAATCTGGTCATTAAATTCAGTTGGGTACTTCACAATTGAAAATACCCATCATAAAATCCATTCGGATGGCAAACTAGAAAAAAAAACCGTTACAAACATGGGCTGTAGATATCTTGTGGAGTAAAGTATGGTCTCCATCACTTCTCCCCAACCACAGACTATTCCTATGGAAACTCCTACATGACTGGTTGCCTACATATGATATGTTGATCATATGAGGTACCCAAATACCCAATGACTGTCTTCTATGTCATAAATTGACAAAATCTGTAACTAACATCTTCTTGTTGTGCCCATTTACACAGAGAGTATACAATCAACTTAACTGTCGTTTCCAATAAACCTCTTTTCCATAAAACAAGTGCTAAATCTAATTTTCACTAAGTCAGACTAGAAGAACAAACTTAAAGCAAGACTGTTAGTCATCGTCATTCTATGGGAGATTTGGTGTGAGCAAAATCAAAGGAGGTTTCAGATTATCGAGCAGAGCATGGAGCAAATATAAAGAAAGATTTCCGTGATTTTATGAGACATTGCAAAAGAGAGGAATATACCGGAGACAATCCAACCAAAAATAGTGCAAAAAAAATCAACCTTGGAACCCACTGCCACCCTCATATATCAAAGAAAAACTTTGATGGATCTTGTTTTTTTGATAAAATTATTGCAGGTGGGGGGTTATTATTCGAAGTGATTAGGGAACTCTGTTAACTAAAGCCTCATGGGCCATTCTCCAAAAAACAAAAAAACCAATAATGAAGCTGAACTACACACATTGTTTCTTATCCTTTCATTGTTTCATCACTTCTACCATGATTCTCAGGTTATTATAGAGGGGGAGTCCATATTAGCTATTCGGGCTACCTCGCAGAAAACGGCATTGCACTAGGGATTAACCCCACTGATCGAGTCTTGTCAGAACATCCTTGTGAGGCACTCATCTTACATCCTGCAACATGCTTTGGAAACTAACTCGGTAGCAGATAGGTTGGCCAAGGAAGGTTCATTCGTGGCTGAGGTGGGAATATCAAATATTCGAGTGTGGAGGAAAACAACTCTTTTTTTAAAGCAAACACTAATAGATGATTGCAAGTTAGGTGGGCTGCACCCGCAGTTAAGATTTTTGGATGAATGTAATATTATAAACTCGACGTCTATACTTTATGAATGGCAATCATCAAACTTTAGATAAAAAAGAAAAAAGTTTTGACCTAGAGTTTCCGAATAAAAGTTTAGACCAAGGGTTACCGAATAAAATTTTAGACCAAGGGTTATTGAGTAAAAGTTTAGACAAAGGGTTACTGAATAAAAGTTTAGACCACGGATCACTAGTGGAAAACATGGTTTTGGCGACGATTGAAAACCGTCGCTCAAATCCCAAAAACTGTCGGCCAAAGTTTGGGTGACGAAATTCAACCGTCGCCTATTGGGGGCGTAGCTGGAAACTTTGTTTGACATTTTTAACCGTCGCCCAAAGATTTTTTGGGCGACGGTTGAAATTGGGAAGCTTGGGAGACGAAATAAGACCATCGTCCAATTTTACTGAATCTTTTGGGCAATGGTTGAAATAGTCGCCCAAAATTTCCCTATGTCATTTGGGCGATGGTTTGAACCGTCGCCGGAAAATCAATTGCTATAGTTTGGAAGACGGTTTTAACCGTTGCCAGTCAGTCAATGTAACCGTTTCAATGGTTTCGTTGACCCAGTTTGGGCGACGGTTTCATCCGTCGGCCATTTTCTTTAATTTTTATATTTTATTGGCCCTTTTTTATTTGATGATTCACCTATTAAACATATGTTTTAATGAAACACCACAACTAATTGCTAATTAAGCTACACTAGTAAACATCCAATAAATTAACAATAAATAAAATTAATATAGTACTCCACAACCAAACTTTCAATTCAAGTCTCCAAAAAAACTTATGTTACATTCCCCAAACAATCTTTCAATTAAATTCCACCAACCAACTTCAAATTAAACTCCACAAACTCCCCATGCCACATCCACATGAACTCCACATGCCACATAAACTTCACATCCACATAAACTCTTCATGCCACATAAACTTCACATCCGCATCAACTTCACATGCCACATCAACTCCACATGCCACATCAACATAAACTCCACAAACGTGCCACATCTACATAAACTCCACATGCCATATCAACATAAACTCAACATGTCACATAAATTTAACAAAATCTGAACTTCTCATTAAAATAAGTCATTCAACATTAACTTCAAATAAACTGTATTCTCTACATTACAGAAATTGAACCAAAAGTACAAAGTAACTAAACTCTTAAAAAAAACACTATTCGTTTGGGTGCTACATTAATCAACTATCAATTATCTACTTCTACACTGGCCTAGTAAACTTTCATATACAAAAATATACTTGATCAATCATGAGCATATATGTCTACTTATTCATCCACTCAGTCTCACTGCCTTACTTGTTTGCCCCACCTGTCAAAATTTTAAAGTTTTAACATAACAAGTAAAAGGTATAAAAATTTACACAAAAAATATATTCCAACTTGTAGGTTACTAACTGGATGATTGCGCCTGTGTCAATTGTGCAATTTTTCCTTGCATTGCGAGCACAACCTCCCGCAGTCTTTGCCTTTCCTGTCTCGCCTCTTCCACGTCAGCTCTAGACACATTACTTTCCTCTATGAATGCATTCCTTTCGTCACGCATCTCCTGCAACTCTGCCACAATTGCGTTGACATCGACTGTGTTACTAGAGGTAGATGCACCATCACCCCTCCTTAAGAGCGCACCAAGTCCACTCCCTCCCTCATAACCTCCATGGATCCCCCACATACCTCATCAAGGATGGGTATCAGACGCGCAGGGTCGATGGAGGTGTCAATGTGTTCTTCAGCAGCACGCATGTGACCTTGTTCTGCATGTTAAAAGAAATCAAATTAAAAAACAGATATTTCAATTCTCTCTCATAATCAACTAAGAAACGTATGCATAATGCCTCCGTCTTTTCATTGGCAAAAGTTCCGTCTGCCTTCTTGTGTGCCTTGACATACGAATCTACAAAAACAAAATTTTCATCACCTACCGCTGTCCACTGGAATGAATTAGGATGCAAGTTATAAGTTATATACAAATTTTGAAGCATTGGATCAGACTTCAAAAATTAAACTTTTAAGATGAATCGTACTTCTTCCTCGTAGAAATGACCGAGGTTCTTCGTCTCCAAAGTGTGTGTGGACTTCAATAGTTGACGATTGATCTTATTCTTCTTTGAAATTTCCTTTACTTTCTCGTCATTCCAATACTTCACAAGGAGAGTCCATTTAATGTCGTTGATACTCTTGAAAGGATTCTTGAGAAGTTATGTGGGTGTCTTCCCATCATAGTTCTTCTTCTTCCAAGCTGCCCTGTTGTCCCGAATTATTTTATGTAGGACGGGATTGATGGCCTTCATAGCGTTAGCAGCGGTGACAGCACTACTGACTTCGTTGACAAACTTATATTTTTGCTGAAAAAATAATACAAATTAATATTCTAACTAATTAATTGAATAAATGATTTAATTCAATGACTTACATTAATATGATCAAACCACCGCGAGTACTCCCCGGTTGGATAGTTGCGCCACTGCAGGTGTAGGGGGAAATACTGCTCTGCACGAGCATATGTACCGATGAGATTAGACAAAGAGATTGATTTTTTTGAAACCAATTGCCCATTTGTTTTTATTTTTATCGTCCATTCAACCCCTTCTGGGGAAGTGGCTGAGGACGCTCTAATGGGCCCTCTCTGCACAACTTTCAGCGGTTGTCTCCTCGGGCGGTTCTGACTCATCTTCATCAGGTTGTTCTGTCTCCTCTGGTGGTTGTGTCTCATCATCATCCTCTTCCATGGGGGTCGGAACCAACCCCTCTTGGGAGGCGTGACCTGACGGACCTATCAAAGCAATCATAAGAACTTGATAAACTTTCTATTCAACCTTGGATATGATGGTCAACCAAATCATAAATATTCAAGGTACCTTAGGCCTGACTCTCTTCAGATATGTAAGAGGGGAAAATCTGATGAAATTTATCAAAGTTGGGCGCTGTAAGTCAATGAAACACATCTAGTGATCAGTAACGGTTAAAAAATTATTGAAATGCAAATAAAAAATAATTTGTTGATCCAGGAGACACCTGTATATGCAGAAC
The DNA here is from genome assembly GCA_022405105.1 of Aristolochia contorta. Taxonomy (NCBI): domain Eukaryota; kingdom Viridiplantae; phylum Streptophyta; class Magnoliopsida; order Piperales; family Aristolochiaceae; genus Aristolochia; species Aristolochia contorta. The sequence goes on from CM039664.1 coordinate 22,378,406, forward strand.
TGTCTGGGGAAGCTGGTAGAGGGGGATTCTTGGGTGGCATGATGATCCTGCACAATAAAGTGGAACAAAACCCTCCAAGACAATGTTCAACTTGATGGTATTGCAATAAAACAATTCTCTAATCTCACACTTGGCACATGGACATCGCATAACACCATTTCCTTGCACTCCCATTCGATTTTTTGCATACTCTATGAAAATATTCATTCCTTCCACAAAAATAGGATGACACCGAGCAAGCTTGTTTTTTTTCTCATACATCTATTTCTTTTCATTGAGATAGTCCATCTTCTCGACACTTGTAAAAGATAGACTACAAAAAAAATAATATGGATGATGAGCACTTGGTGACCAAATCCCTACTACTTAGTGAGAGAGAGACTTAGAGATTTGTTAATACTGTTTATGTTACTTCATAGGCACAGCCCCAAGACACCCCAAAGGACCCAAAGATAATTATTTTCCACATTCCTGAACTTGATGACCACCACATACTCCACCCTATAGTTATAGAAAAGGAAAAAATCTCTAAACTTTATGATCAACTAACAAAAGACAGATGTGAGGTCCTTCCTGAAAAAGTCGCAGAATTCACCAAAAAATTGCTTGAAAGAGAGAGAGCGAGCGAGAGAGAGAGAGAGAGAGAGAGAGAGAGAGAGAGAGAGAGAGAGAGAGAGAGAGAGAGAGAGAGAGAGAGAGAGAGAGAGAGAGAGAGAGAGAGAGAGAGAGAGAGAGAGATGGAAGAATTTTTTGTACGTGGTAGAACTGCTTAAGAATTTATTTTCAACCCAAACTCAAATCAGTGTAACAAACTAAGGAAAAACTGTCACATGAAGGTAAATTTCTAAATGTTTTAGGAGAATACAAAAATTATAAGTAACATTATTAGATTCCAAACAATATAACCCAAAATACTGTACTCTACAAGGTTGACAACAATCACGATAGCAGGGTAAAATGGCGAAAATACTTCTCTTCTTCAACCATTCAGTTAACTCATTTTTTACAAAGAGAACCTCAACAAAGATCACTCAACATAAGGATACATGCAACAACATAAAGCTTCAACTTTGAAAGGCCACAAGTTCAGTTCTGCAACAACCCACTATTTTATTTCTCAAAAAAAGAACAACAGGAAAGCTTCAACTTTTGGAATTTTTCCAATCAAGCACAAAACTTTATAAAGAAACTATATATATATATATATATATATATATAAAGAAAAGGACAGAATAGAAGCATGTTCTAAGTGGAAAAAATCCTTTATTTCTTTCATTGTTCATCAAAACTAACGTAAAAGCCAATTAACCAGTAAACTATGCCTTGAGTTGTATAATGTCTAAAAATACAATACGCTCATTGAAAGAAGAACAACAGTACAGGTGCCTTTATTATGTACTTAAATACTTTGAATAGTTTTCTCGATGTCAAAGGCAACTTTGTCATGAAATGGAAATCTCGCTTGAAATGTCCAATCTGTTTTTGGAGTAGTAATATGCTTGCGTGAAAAACAGAGTCAAAACTCAAGTTTATAACAAAGTACATGTTTTTAGTCACAATTATTCAAAACAAAGTTTAAAAGACATTTATGTATTCATCAGTTTCCTGAACACAACCATGGTTTTCCAGAATGACAATCGGCAGGCCCTCCAAAGTACAGAAACCATCACCAATCCTGATCTTCTACAAATGGACCATTCGTATCAAAACATGGACTAGAATAAAGAGTGAGAACAATCGCACCATACTTACGAACAGAAAAGCTACTGAAGCGTAAAGTTTACGGAACGGAGAGGGAGAGCGATAGAGAGAGATTGAGTGGTAAAGAGAGATCATCACAGAGCTACAAGGATGTGATTAGATTATTACCTTCGAATTCGAGAGTGAGGGCGAACTTCGAATTCGGGTTAGGGCTTTCAAATTGCGTGATGAAAGTGGTTAGTGTTAAAACTCAAGCTCTATCCTTATCCATATGTGTAATAGCTTGTATCCCCAATCCTAGTCTAACGGGACTCACCAAACTCCCGTAACAGCTGCACATCAGTTTTATTTTTTCTCCTCAATAGAGTGTAACTTCATGTATAAATACATACAAAATACAATCAATAAATCATCGTCTTCATTGCATTCTTACATGGTATCAGATGCCTAGGTGTCGATTTCCATCTTTGGCAAACGTCCTTTCTCCCCTTTTGCTCCAATATGTTGTCCACCTCTGTTGTCTTGCCTTCTGTTGCTGAAAGCAAGCCCCTGCCTATTCCTACCATTACCAAAATTTCTCAAGAAATCTCTATGAAGCTCACGCCCGATAATTTTCTCATCTGGTGTGCTCAACTTCTTCCTGTTCTATGCAGCTACAACCTCCTGGGACTCATGGATGACAGTCTCCCTCCCTCCCAGTCTACACTGGAAGATCTCGCCAAATGGAGGCACCTTGATCAGATTACCTTGGGGTGGTTACTCCAGTGTGTTTCCGATTTGATTCTACCACGACTCGTTGATGCCCACACCACCTTTTCTGCTTGGTCCATTATAGAAGAAGTCTATGGCATTGTTACCCGCTCGAGGATTCAACAATTAAAAACGGAGCTCCATATCCTACAACATGGCAGCCGGACCGTTCACAAGTATTTGATTCATGTAAAATCCCTCGCCCTTGCTCTTGCGAGTGCTGGCAAACCAGTAGACGATGATGACTTAATCCTCTGTACTGTCAGAGGTCTGGATTCTGAATTCGACCCTGTTCTTGCAGTGAACGACTCACACCTAACTCCTCCAACTTTCAGCTTTGTTTCCGCTCTTTTATTGGACCATGATTCGTGTCACCGTGCTGCACACCCGCCGGCTGGTCTTGTTGCCTCTTCTGGTTCTGCAGTTCCAAATTCTGAACCCCCACGTCCTCTTCCCGCTACTCGCCGTGGCAGAGGAAATCCATGTCGCCATCAATCCAACAGGGGCCGGTCTTTTGGAATTCGTGGTAAGGCAGAACCAACGATGGATCCTCTTCTGGTTCTGCAGCGCCTCGGACAACGATGGATCCTCTGTTGTCTGCTACCGCTGCGAACATCCTTATCACAAAGCAAATAATTGTTGGGCTCCCCAGTCTGCTTTGCCTTCAGCGACTGCACTCACTGCCTCTGCACCTTCTGCTCCTCTTAATGACAATTGGTTTCTTGACAGTGGAGCTACTCATAGCTTAACTTCAGATCCGGTTGACGTGACTGGTAAGGTCCCTTATTTGGGCCCCAACTCTATTTTGGTTGGCAATGGTCGGTCTTTATCAATTTCACATTCTGGTCACACCTCTCTTCCTTTATAATCTGGTCTTACTGCCTCCTGTCCTACACTATTAGTTACCCAGATTTCTAAACGATAGCTTTCAGCATCTCAACTATGTAAATCAAACAACTGGTCTATCTTATTTACACCATATGCTTACATGATTCGTGATTTACAAACTCACAAGATATTACATCAAGGGCCCAGTAAGAAGAGGACTCTACCCTCTCTCAGTTCCATCCAAAGTTTGTCTTTCTACAAATAAAACGAGTTCAAAACTCTGGCATGGTTGCCTAGGTGCACGGTCGCCTGGGTCATCCGTCTCCATCAACACTTCATTTGCTGTCCTCCACACTGCATATTAGTCCTCCCACATCCTCGTCTCCGTGCTCCAACTGTCAATTGGGGAAAAGTCATCAGCAGCCATTCTCTCCTAGTTCAATTCGCACCACGCAGCCCCTGGATATGCTCCATTGTGATGTCTGGGGACCCGCTCCAATAACTTCTGTTACTGGTTTCCATTTTTATCTACAACTTGTCGAAGATTTTACGAGATTTGTCTGGTTGTTTCCCCTCAAAAGGAAATCAGACGTATTTACTGTCGTTCAGGACTTTATCCCATTAATTAAAAACTCTTGCTACAATAAAATACGTTGTATTCAGTCAGACAGTGGTGGTGAGTTTATTGGTGACAATTTAAAAACTCCTTTTTGCACAAAGGGCATTTTACCCATCGCTAATCTTGTCCAAGTACCCCTGAACAAAATGGGATTGCAGAGCGAAAACATCGACACGTCGTCGAAACTGGCTTGACATTATTAGCCCAGTCTAATCTTCGCCAAACATACTGGACGTATGTCTTTCTAACGGTTGTGCATTACATCAATTTATTGCCTACGCCTCTGCTACAACAATCCACCCCATTCTTTCGGTTTTATCACAGAGTCCCCACATATACGCATCTCCGATGTTTCAGCTGCCTCTATTTTTCATGTTTACGGCCTTTCCCTTTGGCAAAATTAGACTATAAAAGTAGCCCCTATATTTTTCTGGGCTACGGTAGTCATCATAAAGGGTATATTTGTCTCAATCCAACGATGCTCCATCTCATTGTTTCATGTCATGTCGTCTTCAATGAGATGGTGTTTGTCGGTCTCCCTACTCCAGTGCCAGTGTCATCCTCACCTTTTTCTTGCAAAAGGTTTCCTCTTGTCCCAGGTGATTTACAGCCAACTGCACTCAACCAACACCCAAGGGCCTCTGCAGGGATGCCCACACCTCCACCAACCGGTGAATCTGTGCCCTCAACTGATGCGCAGCCGTTCGTCATCCCACCACCCGGCACCGCTACGTCTCCCGTACTTCCACCACGTCCTACCTCCTTGGCCGTTTCAAATCTGCCCGTCTGCCGGCACTTCTAAACTCGGCGTCCTACCGCGCATGCCTGCTGCCTCACCAGCGCCGTGCTTTGGCTCTCGCTCCTCGACCCTCCAGCCCGGCTCGGCCGCACCCAAACGGAGCCGCCTCCTCTGTTTTTCCGATCATACCAGTATCACTTCCTCCTGCTCGGTCGCCTGGTCGGCTCCCTCGCGTCTCCGCTCTCGCCCGATCTGCTGCTTCTCCTCTTGCCGCGGCGCCTTCAGCCCCTCACTCACCGTCTCCTCGCCCTCAGCCCTTTCGAATGGCGGGTCCTAATCCTTCTATGTTTGGCCGCTCCTCTATTTGGCTTTTGTCGCCTACTGCTTCTGGCCGGGAAGCTCCTTCTCAAACCACGCCTCTGCATTCTTCTAGCACTCCCATTTCTGCTGCCTTCCCACCAACGTTGCCTCCTTCACCATTGCAACCCTCTCCTGCTATAGAGCCCGCCTTCAGCCGAGCCCTCCACCACTTTAGAATCTTCATCTCGGGCACATTCAATGACCACTCGAAGCATGCTTGGCATCCGCAAACCATAAATTTTATTAGTCGGACGCTATCCTCTTTCGGTGTGTCTGACGAATGCTCTCTCCACCTTGCCTCCGGAACCAACCCAGTTCTCCATCGCCGTCCGAGATCCCCACTGGCAATAGGCAATGGCAGAAGAATTTGCGGCACTCCAGAAAAATCGTACATGGATACTGGTTCCTCGGACGGACAACATGAATGTTGTTGGCAACCGATGGGTTTATCGTATCAAACAACACTCTAACAATAGCTTAGCACGATATAAAGCACGGCTCGTCGCTAAGGGGTTCCTTTAACAACCTGGCAAAGACTTTCATGACACCTTCTCTCCGGTTGTTCATCCAGCCACCATTCGAATTATTTTGTCCATAGTTGTCTCCCTCAATTGGCCTATGAGACAGCTCGACATCAAGAATGCTTTCCTCCATGGCGACCTATCCGAATCCATTTATATGAGTCAACCTGAAGGCTTTGTTGACTCCACTCATCCTCACCACGTTTATCTTCTTAAAATGTCCCTATATGGGCTCAAGCAAGCACCGAGAGCATGGTATTTTAAACTCACTCAGCACTTACATAATTCTGGTTTCATTGGTTCTCATGATTCTTCCCTGTTCATCAGATGGCAATCCGGCACGACATTGATTTTCCTAATATATGTTGATGATATCATCATCACTGGATCTTCTGTCTCTTATTCACAAATTTATTTATGGTCTTTGGTCCCACTTTGAGCTTACCGATTTGGGACATCTGAGTCATTTTCTAGGCATCGAAGCCCATCGTGCATCCAATGGTCTATTTCAATCTCAAAGACGTTATATTGTTGATTTGCTCAAAAAATTTGGTAAGGAAAATTCCAAGCCCATCAACACGCCTATGTCCAATGACAAATTGACGCTTCAATCTAGGGATTCACTCTGTGATGCCACTACCTATCGTCAACTACTGGGGAGCCTTCAGGTATTTAACTCTCACTAGGCCCGATATTTCCTATCCAGTCAACACATTATGTCAATATATGCATGCTCCGTGTCTTCCACATTTCTGAGCTGCCAAGCGAATTCTACGTTATCTTAAACACACCCACTCATGCACTGCAAATATCTTCATCCCCATTTGCACTACATGGATTTAGTGATGCTGATTGGGACGGATGCCCTGTTACTCGGCCCTCCACCACAGGTTATGCCGTATTTCTAGGCTACAATTTAATCTCTTGGGTTTCTCAAAAACAAAAGACCATCGCCTGGTCTAGCTGTGAGGCCGAATACCGTGCTTTGGCATCCCTAAGTACAGTAATCCTTTGGACCCTACACATTCTACACTCCCTTCATATTCGCCTACCTTCCATCCCACTCCTCCATTGTGATAATGTCAGTACAATTTTTCTTGCAGCCAATCCAGTGGTTCACTGCCACAGCAAGCACATTGAATTAGACGTACGTTTTATTCGGGAAAAGCTAGTTGCTGGTCTATTTCAACTCCGCCAAAATTTCCAACTCTGACCAAGCAGCTGATATTTTGACTAAGCAATTGTACTAGCCACGTTTTCAATTTCTACAGTCCAAACTCAACGTGGTTTCACCCCCTTGAGCTTGTAGGGGGGTGTTAAAACTCAAACTCCATCCTTATCCATATGTGTAACAGCCTGTATCCCCAATCCTAGTCTAACGGGGCTCACCAAACTCCCATAACATCTGCACATCAGTTCTATTTTTACTCCTCATTAGAGTGTAACTTCATGTATAAATACATACAAAATACAATCAATAAATCATCAATTAGGGCATGAGAAGCACATAGCTACAGCCGATCTTGCATGCTGTCTGGTGTCGTCCAAAACCAGCATCCTCATCCAGCGTCAGCCTTCCTCTCTGTAGCGCGGGTAGTTCGTCACGAAACATCCGACGATTATCTCCTTCCAGTAGATAGGCTTCGCGCGAGAGTGATTGAGCGATCCAATGGTAAAAATTGGGTTCGAGGGTTAATTTCGTTGGGCGACGGATACGCCATCGCCCAATACATCATACGGTATGGGCGACGGTCGTAGCCCGATCCGTCATAATTGGCAACAAATCGGTTGGGTCCGTTGCCCATTGGTTCAGACCGGTGACAGGCCAATTACTAGTCAGTAATGAAAAAAATTTTACACCAAGGGCTACCAGATGTTGAACCCATCTTGTTTACTAATCAGAGGTTTTTAACTTCTATTGCATTCGGTGCCAGTCATTTTGGAATAGGAATGGCAATGTGTACTGCTAAATTTTACTGTGAGGGTTTACAGTGTGACATGGCGTCCTTGTTTGCAGTCCAGGTAAGCAATAAAATAATTAAGAACTATCTTCCTATTCTATAGCTAAGCCTAAACTCTAGACCTTATCTAGACTGCCAACTAGGCTGCCAAGAGGATAGCTACATCAGGTTGTAAAAACTCAGAATAACAAACAGCAGTACTGAAATCATTTTTCTTTGGAAAATGCCTGCTAAATGATGGGTTTTTTAGTAGTGAGACATTGAGTCCACTTGTAGATGTTTTGTCATTTATGTTCAATACTAGCATATTCCCACATAAGGGTAGATTAATTAGGTATATTAAATTCGAGTACATATGAATAATTGACGTGTCTTTTTTTAGATGATGTATATCTTGTAGGGATGCATTTATGGAGGCAATGTATTTCTTCTAAGAAGATGCAAGTTATTTGCCTTGCACCCTTATGCTTTAGTCCTTTTGTACGCTCCGGCTATCCTTATTACTTGATATATGAATAGTTGCAATGCTATGAAAAATCCATGGAGGCTTTAAAACTATTCTCATGATATTTATTATTATTATTTAGACAGAAAGTTTAACACCTCTAACACTATTCCAATCACTTGGTGGAAGAGTAACAATGGTTTTCTATGCGACAAGTTCACCCCGTGAGTGACTCAGCTTTGACTCGACTCATACTCCAATCGAGTTTATCGTCTTTCTTTTTTTCTTTTTTTTTTGAAGAGATTACTTTCATTTCATAATGTCCAGAATGAGTTTATTAGTCTTTAGAATAATGTAATTAATACTACAGGTCGAAAAGTTTAATCCTAATTAATTTATAAATTTTAACGCGATACTTTGTAAAAATTATGTCTAACTTTCCTATGATATTGATGAGAAAGTCAAAAAAAGTTAAAAATCAACGGTTTACCATTGACTTAAAACAAATAAATAACATGTTTATTTAAGTGGAGAGAGAGACAGTTATAGTTCTAAGATGTAGACTGACAAAGAACGGCGAGTATTATATTATTTTCTTCTCTCTACGTGTATTCTATTAAACTCATCAATATTTAATACACCTAATTCTTTGTGTCCGTGAACGTGCACTTGTCGATTACGCTATCTATCTGAAGAAGCTCAGTCGATATGGAGTACAAGCATATATAGTCTCCCGGTCTATCATCTATGGGCTTTTTTCTATATGCCGCCGGAGCCGGACGAGTGACGACACCGGGTTTACGATCTGCAGTTAATTCTGATCTCGCCCAGGGTCCCGGTCAAAACCTCGACGCCTCCCATTTTCACCATCGCCGCTGCGAACTTGGACGGCCTCGGGCTCGGGAAGAAGACAATATTGCTATCCCCTTGGCGGCGAGAGTGGTCGGAGTTGAGGAGACCCGCGTTGTTCTTGATCCCCTCATAGTACATATTATCGAGCACGTTACGCGTCAGCGCGTCGAAGGGCTTCCTTCTCGGACTGGTTGTCTAGTGGCGAGTCCAACAGCCCCGAGCCATCACAACCCAGCTGAAATTAGACGGTGCACCAAAATAATCAAAATGATCATTCAAGGCCTCTTAACTACCTACGTAGTCAGGTAGTTCTCTTAATTATATAGAAAAACTTGAACAAAACATGAATCTTAGAGGAATAAAATCAGGTTTATTTAGAAGGATAATGCTAGTTGCACTTACCCCACGTACCTATCCCACACACTTGTTAATCTAAACCATTCATACCTAGGGTTTATCCTCTAGAAAATAGGATTTTATAAAAAAAATTTATATTTTTAAGGGCTTAGATTAACATGTATGTCATAGGTGCGTCTAGCATTACTCTATTTAGAATTGTTATTTTAAATATAATAAGTTTCTATGATATAACCTTCAGCTGTAATTGAATCATCAGTCCAACCTGGACTAATGGGGTTTGAACAAAATTAGACATACCACGGATTCAACGGCTGCTCTGGTTTTTAAAACACTGGTTCTACTAGAGAAATTCTTGAGCTTTCAAATGAAGCAGCTTCGAATAATGCACGGTTTGCGCTGCATTAATGTTAGATCTCTGCCTCGTCCCTGTCTTCAATCTCTCATCTGATAGACGTGACAAAATCAGGTTACTTGTCATTAATGGACTAAGGTATTTATACACATGTTACAATGGTCAAATGACCAAAATACCCCTGATGGGAAAAGACTAAAATACCCCTATTCTATATACATATTAACATCCCCCCTCAAACTCAAGATGGGATAAAAGAGCCCAACTGGAGTTTGGAACACAAATACCGAAATCGCGAGGAGGTAAGCGATTTGGTAAAGAGATCTGCGATCGGCGTTCGGAGGAAGATACAATAAGGTGAGAGTGCGGTGATATGGTGATGTCGCACAAAGTGACAATCCACTTCAATATGTTTGGTCCGCTCATGAAGGACATCATTGTGAGCAATCTGAAGAGCACTCTTATTGTCACAATGAATGGAGTAGCGAGAATCTGAGAGACGCCCATATCCTGGAGTAACCAACGAAGCCAGACAAGCTCAGAAGTAGTGTCAGCAAGAGCGCGATATTCAGCCTCAGTACTCGAACGGGAAACGGTAGATTGCTTCTTGCTACGCCAGGAAATCAAAGAGTCACCTAAGAAAATAGTATAGCCTGTGGTAGACCGACGATCGGTAACATCCCCAGCCCAATCAGCATCACAATATGCAGATAAAGTAAGACTGGAAGCAGAGGGAAAAATCAAACCCCTATACAAGCTGCCACAAACATAGCGCAATATACGTAACACGGTGGCATAATGAACAGAGCGAGGAGCAGACATGAACTGACTGACAACATGAACAGCATAAGCGATGTCGGGACGTGTAATAGTCAAATAGATCAAGCCACCGACTAAGCGGCGATAGAGAGTAGGATCGAAAGTAACTGCCGCCATCGTCTTGCGAAGCTTAACATTAAGCTCTAAAGGAGTTTCACAAGTCTTATTATCGGTGAGACCAGCACGGTTGAGCAAAGCAGCTGCATACATCGAGAGCACGAGAAAGACCATAACCACCAGATAAGGAAAGTACTTCAAGATCAAGAAAATAGCGGAGCGACCAAGATCCTTCATTTCAAAACAAGTACTCAAGTAGGCCTTAAGAGCAGAGATGCCTTGCATATCATCACCAGTGATAACCATATCATCTACATATAATAACAATAGCACAATACCACGTGAGGTCTGATGAGTAAACAATGCAGAATCATGAGAACTCTGACGATACCCAAACTGAACAATCTTCAAGCAGAAGGTGGAGAACCAAGCACGGGTGCTTGCTTCAGCCCATAGAGAGCACGACGAAGTTTACATACTTGCCCGATTGATGAGGAAATCGTGGTGGGGTGACATATACACATCTTGGCTAAGTCACCATGCAAAACGCATTTTTCACATCCATCTGAAATAAAGACCAACTCCGAGCAGAAGCGATGGCAAGTAACAAACGAACAGAAGTCAATCGAGCAACAGGAGCAAAGGTCTCCTCATAATCAATACCATACTCCTGGGCATAGCCCTTAGCCACAAGACGGGCTTTATAGCGATCAACAGTGCCATCCGCCTTAGTCTTAATTTTATAAATCCACTTGCAGCCAATCGGGGACTTACCAGGATGAAGATTAACAAGATCCCAAGTATGAGTCCGGTCCAGAGCATGTAATTCCTCAGACATAGCTTGCTGCCAAAGAGGGTTAGAGGAAGCCTCGCGATAGGAAGAGGGTTCAGAAGCAGAGGAAAGAGTAGAGGAATAACAATGATAATCAAGTAAACGTACCGGAGGTTGACGAGTGCGAGCGGGATAGCGAGACTGACCAACAGGATCCTCAGGCGAAGAAGAGGGGGACGAGGGGAGTCCGAAGAGGACTCAAGGGCACTGGACGGAGGAGGAGATGTCGGAGCCACGGAAGGTACAGGAGCATCAGGCAGAGAAGGCACGGGGGACAGGGAGTCAGCAGACGGTGAACCTGCAACAGAATCAGGCAGAGCAGACACAGAAGAAGAAAAGGGTTCTGGGAAAAGATCAAAAGCAACCGTAGGAGATACATCACAATGCGATTTATGCGAAGGTAATGAGTAAAAAGGAACTTTTTCCTAGAAAGTAACATGCCGTGAAATACGTAATTTCTGAGTCTGAGGATCATAACACCGAAAACCTTTCTGTTGTGTACCATAACCCAAGAAAACACACATGACAGATTTTGTAGATAGTTTATCACGTTCACGAGCAGGAAGTAAAACAAAACAAGTACAACCAAAGACACGAAGAGAAGAGTAATCCGGAGAGCGGCCATAAAGACGAGTGAGAGGGGTAGAGCCATGCAAAGCCACAGAAGGTAATCGATTAATAAGATAAACAGAAGTGAAAACAGCCTCACCCCAGAAATGTTTAGGGACAGCAGAAGACAAAAGAAGAGTACGAGCAGTTTCTACAATGTGGCGGTGTTTACGCTCTGCCACTCCATTTTGTTGGGGAGTATATGGACAAGAGAGTTGCTGCAAGGAACCATGAGATTTCAGCAGCAACCGAAATTTGTCAGAAATATATTCTCCCCCGGAATCAGAACGAAAAGTTTTAATTTTTCGACAAAATTGAGTATGAATCATCGTGGAGAAATCAACATAAATATTGTAAAATTCAGAGCGAGACCGCATCAGATAAACCCATACAAAACGTGAGTAATCATCGATGAAGACAACATAATATCGAGACCCACCTATAGTTGGAACCGAAGAAGGTCCCCAAACATCAGAGTGAACAATATCAAATGGAGCAAAAGAACGCACAACACTGTTATGAAATGGTAAAGCAGTAGGTTTGCCAAGTTTACAACTAACACAGTGCAACAATTCAGAAGAAACATGCCCTAATTGACCAGTACCAATTAATTTATTTAAAGTAGAAGAAGATACATGACCCAAACGACTATGCCACGGTGCAAACTCGAGCGAGCTATCAAAGCGCAAGTGCGAGGGGAACTAGTACACAATGAAATGTGCAAAGTATCAAGCTCAAAGAGTCGGCCAACTTTACGTCCTGTCCCAAGAACCTTCCCCGTCGATGGATCCTGTACCTGACAGCCAGAGGAAGAAAATAAAACATGAAGGCCAAGATCACAAAGTTGTCCAACAGACAAGAGATTCAGTGATAGACGAGGTACATAAAGAACATCAGGAAAACTGAAGCCAGCAGAGGTACTAATAGAACCAGAATATTCAACAGGGAGCGTAGAGCCATCAGCGTAGAGCCTCTGCAAGTAATTCTGATAGGGCAGCCTCAACAGAGGGCAAGGGATGCCTATGAAGCATAGAAGACCGAATAAACTCATACTCATCACTGAGTGCCATAAAAAACTGAACTAAGTGCTCTTCATCCACATATGTCTGAAAAATAGTGGCATCAGCATTGCAAACAAACTGCGGAGCTATAGCACCTAATCGATCCCACATCGAGAGACATCCGAGCATAAAAATCGGAAATGGACTGATCGAGTCTGCCGAAGAGATCGGATGTCCATCTCTAGCTTGTACTTACGAGCAAAGTTTGTGGCCTTGTGTACGTGTTCTAAAAATAACCATGCATCCCGTGCAATTTCATATTTCCCAAGCTGCATGCTAAGAGAAGGAGAAACAACACTAGCTAACCAGAAATCACTGGGAATTATTAACTTCCCATTCCTCTAGAGCTTTGAAATGGGAACCATCCATGATTATGGTGGGCATTTTACAGTCACCGAAGCATACTTCCACAAATTACGGCCTCGCAAAAAGTACGCATAAGAGAAGCCCAATGAACATAGTTCATGCTATCCAATTTCACGGGCATAAGGGGAGCATGATCGGATGAAGCCATGAGCGAGAATAGTGGTCACACAAACTCAAATTATAAGGCAAGAGCAGAAAAACCTGATGCGGAATGAGACTGGACTGCCTCGGTGCGAGCGGGCGGAGATGCGGTCCGAGTAGGCCCAGTGCGGTCGGGCAGATCCGGTTCAGGCAGGTCAAATCCGGTTCGGTCTGGTCGAACCCGGTTCGGTCAGATCGGACTCGGTTCGGTCTGGACGGACCCGGTTCGGGCGGGTCGGACCGGTTCGAGCGGGTCGGACCGGTTCGGGCAGGTCGGACCCGGTCGGGCAGTGATACCCTGATTAGGGTTTTATCACCCCGTGAGCGAAAGTGCCGCCTTGCGAGAGACACTGCCGCGGCAACAAGCCGGCGAGATGACGGAGACGACGACTAGCCGGCTGGACGAAGGCGACGAGCCGATGGGGCGACGGCGGCGGCGGGCGGGCGGCGGCGCGCGTCGGCGGCGGCGGCGCGGCGCGGCGTGCGGAGCGAAGGAGGCGGCGCGCGGCGCGACGGGAAGCGGCGGCGGCGGCGAGCGGCGGCGTGCGGCGGCGGATGCGGCGGCGGCGGCGAGTCGGTGCGGCGGCGATGACGAGCCGGCACGACGCGCGGCGATGCGCAGGCGGACGGACGCGAAGCTGTGGCTGGAGAACAGCGACAAAACGGCAGAGCAAGCAACGAGGACTGAAGACCAAATTCTATCAAATCGGACTTCCAAAACTGAAATCGAAGCTTCGATCCGAAAATCGAGGCAAAGAGGAAGCATTTGACAAATTTTCGAGCCAAATCGGTGCTGAATCGATGTAAATCGGCGGCTGAGGAACAAAAAAACCAGGGTGAAACCCTAATTCGGAGATGAGGAAGATGACGAGTCGGACGAGTTGACTCGGTCAGCTCGTCCGAGTTGAACCCGATTTGCTCTTTACAAACCTATTCGAACCGAATTAAAACCGAGTCAAACTGAGTTGGCTCTGATACCATGATAGACGTGACAAAATCAGGTTACTTGTCATTAATGGACTAAGGTATTTATACACATGTTACAATGGTCAAATGACCAAAATACCCCTGATGGGAAAAGACTAAAATACCCCTATTCTATATACATATTAACATCATCCACTCAAGACAGCTGGAAGTCGCTTAAACTCATTCAATTTCCCATCTACGATGTTCTATTGAGATACAGAGTACTCATGTGGTCACTATCATGTTTATTGATGATGATAACATATATAGTGAATCTTGTTACACATTAATTAAGGAGTGAAGAAATTTCGAAATTTCATAGCTCATTAAAGGGAAAAGGACTTAGTACCGGTACTGACTTTTATTTTGGGAAGGGCCTTAGACCTAATTTATATGGTATGAATGCTACGGTTAGGAGCATAAGTTTATAGTCGTCTTTATAGTTAATGTTATTAGTGGAAATTAATCTGCACGAAAATTTATAAAATTTCGTCGTACAATTTTTTTTTATTATACATGGAGAAAGTAAAAGAATTAAAACTAAAAGTTTGACCATTGATTTAAACCCACAATAAAATAACATATTTATTTAAGTAGAGACGTGAACATTATATATATATATATATATATATCGTACTACAAGTATATAAATCTAATTGGTAGTACTATATATTTAAGTTCATATATATAACCGATCGAGATACTGACCGAAAACAGGAGGGGGGGATAGTATATTATTTTTCTAAACACTACGACGTACGTGTGTTTAGTTTAATATCCCAGGCGAGTACTACGTACATGACATGCAACGTAACACTAATTAGTTCGTTGGGCTCAGATGATGGCGACGAGTTCAGGGATATCGCGCATGGCCTGGCGGACGGACTTTTTGATATTGGTGGGGGAGGCGGAGGAGGAGGCCGGATTGACGACCCTGCAGTTTGTCCTGATCTCCCCTGCGTCCCGGTCAGGACCTGGATGCCTCCCATCTTGACCATGGCCGCCGCGAACTTGGCGGGCCAGGGGCTCGGGAAGAGGACGTTGCGGTCGACCTCGGCGGCGAGGGTGGTGTTGGTGACGAGGGCGTGGTCGGAGGTGAGGAGGCCCAGGTTGCTCTTCAGCCCCACGTAGTACATGTTGTCGAGGACATGGGGCGTGAGTACGTCGAGTGGGACGACGAAGGGGTCCGAGAGGGTGCTGTTCGCCGGGCACCGCGTCCTCAGCATCGCCGCGTAGGCCGGGTCCAGAGTGGGGTCCGTGGCGCCGGTGACGTTTCCGAAGTTGTAGAGCCGGCCGACGAAGGCGCCGCAGTGGGACCGGCCGAAGGAGTGGGCCCCGGACAGGGTGACCATCTCCTCGGCGGTGAGGTTCTTCCGGGCGAAGTTGTCCACGAGTTGGGTCGCGTTGAAGAACGGGGAGGGGAGGTCGGTGAGGGCTTCGTTCTCGATGGACACTCGGCCGTCGCGACGCCCGCCGGGGACCGGGTAGAATATGCCACCGGACAGTGTGGCGCTGTCCCTGGCGGCGTACGCCAGCACGTCCGCGCACGACACCGTTCTCGGGCACGCCGCCTCAAGCGCCGACTTCGCCGCGTCCACCACCTCGAAGCCCCGGAGGCTCGGGTTGTTCGGGATCGCTTCTTTCTCCGATCGGTTCCCTGGTGTCGAGTCCAACAGCACCGACCCTTCACAACCCTGTCAATTATTGTATATATATAGTGAAGATCATGCAAGTTAGTTTTTCTTCTTTTTTGATGTCCAGCTTCTAACTTGGCCGTATGAAATATTTACGGCCTTTTGATAAAATCCAAGAGCTAGAAAATCTGTGCACATCTAAGTAGACAATATTATAGTACTGTTATTTAATATATACTGTGAAAATATTCGTGCATGTTTGGTTAATGAGTAAGAGATCACTTCTTGCTAAGAGTACTAGATTGTATGATCGTGAAAGAAAAACTGCTTCTAAGTTAGAAGAAGAAGGAAGCTTACTCTGACAAAGCAATCGTGGAAATGCAAGCGAACGAGGCCGGGGGCAATGCCGGAGTCATTAAAATAGGCGGCGGCGACTGCGTTCATTACGATCTGCTCAGCGTTTGGACATGACTGGGCGTAGAAACCAAGACTGAGCTGGGCAGAAACAGTACCAGCTGCTGTGGCTAAAACAACGAGTACTAGAGGCACCGAGGCTAGCATTTGCTTTCGGAGATTGGCCATGGCAATGTTGTTGACTGAAGGGAGGAGGGTGCATGAGATGGTGCAAGCAGGGGTGACGAATTTATAGGAGCAGGAAGGGAGCTGGAAGGAGCTCGGTTGAAGTATGAATGGTTTCGACGACATTTGCAAACGATAGTACGAGTCATTAATTAATATTACTTCTAGAACAAGGGATTAGTGAAGAAATTCTAAATATTTTCGAAGACATATACTGTGCGATCCGTGTTTGCCCAATTGGCATTATAAAAAGAATATATTAGAAGGTTTAATTTTACAAGTGGAGAAGAAATTAAATTACGTAGGATCCCTCACTAATTAGTATTAAACATATGTTTCATGCCTTTTCACTTTAATTACTTTCATGCCTCACTAACTAGTATTACTTCTAGAACAAGGGATTAGTGATGAAATTCTTATTGAACATATGTTTATAAATTCCCTTTAAATCTCGAAATCAGGATCATCCATCCACCTGGAATGTCTACAATTAATGTGTGCATGGTTTGTACGTAAATGGACAAACAAGCTGCAGGTTCTCTGAGTTAATTTATCTGATCATGCATGCTGTGAAATACATATGGTTCATATATATATATATATATATATAATTAGCCATGTATGTACGTACTAGGATATTGTACTAAATTTTCGGGTTGTTTAGATTATGCATTATTCAACTCAATCAAAAGCGGAGTAGGTGACACATAAACACTAGGCGGCTAGCTCATACATATATAGTACTAGAGAATAGTCTTGTATAATACATATACAAATGTAAATACAGTAGTCTCAGTTGTTTGAAGACAATATAGCTATCAAACATTTAAGAGCCGCGTGCCTTCGTGTCTCTCACTCATTGAATCTACTAACTTTAGCTGAATAAAGTAAATCACCGCCTCACCTAAACAATGCTTTTCCAGAAAAATCAAAAAGGCTAGTAGCCAAACCGTGACGGAACAGGCCGAGCAAAAGCCACAACACGTAGTCACCATCCTGAATGGAAGCAGCCAAGTAAGAAGACTTCAACCACGTTGAGAATTAACGTCGGTAGTTTCGTGGGTGCATGAATGAGATCTCTGTCATTGAGATTTCTTCCCTTGAGAGAGACAGAGAGGGAGTTGGGGTTAAATATATATCCATCAGTGAGGGAAGAAAAGTTGCAGTGGACTTTGTCTTTTCCAATTGTCATTGAGAAGAAAAGTCTTTTCCACCTACACAATCTGTGCAATTTTGGTCTTCCGCATGCTTTCAAATCATGAAGAAAACGTGGACGTACGCGCACGTTGTCTGAACACACTAGTACTGGAGCCAAAAAATGTAGAGAGAGAGGGTAAGTTGGGGTCAAATATCCATCAGCGAGAAGAAAAGTTGATTGAGCCATGGAGGAAGAGTACGTATTCCTCGTGAACAATTTGTGCAATTTTGGTCTTCCGTATGCTTTCGAATAATGAAGAAAACCTGGACGCTCAGTAATTGTCTGAACACGGTGGAGCCAAAATCATGCGGAGCAGTTAATTAGTCCATTTGAATAAAGCTAAAAGGGACTTAATGTAGAGAAGATAAGGAGGTTGACCGATACTGGTGGGAATTTATTTTACCTTTTATTTTTCTTTTTTATTTATTTTTTGTTGGGAGAAGCTGCTACGTACGATAATTCTCCATTAGTTTTTTCTGCTGTCACAGTTAGCTAGAGTTTATTCAAAAGGGTGGGTGGATACAGAGCGTCATCAGCTAGAAATTACACTTCTGGTATTGATCATGTGATGCAGCTGCGTGCAGCCGTGTCGAAGTGTCAAACTATATAACTTGCAAGTAATTGCAAAAGATTTGGAGGAGGAAAATATGACTTGTCACGGATGTTTCAAACATTGCTGCTGCTCATGATATGTTGTAGAGGAGGTTGAACGGAGGACGCATTGTCGTTTAAATTAAAGTTGGAACAGTAACCAAAACAAAAATGTCCACGAAGTTGGAACAGTAGCCAAAACAAAAATGTCCACGACGATCGAGTAGCTACTAAAACAAAAATTCAACCAATGAAAAAATTGATTTGCGGTGAGCGTGGATCGAACACGCGACCTTCAGATCTTCAGTCTGACGCTCTCCCAACTGAGCTATCCCCGCTTTTGTTGGTTTTTCATTTCATTTTTAATATTACTATATTTATTTTATACTGGAAATATAGTTCTCTATAATGTGTTCTGTAGTAAACACGAAGACGTTACATTATCGTAGTGAAAGAAAGAGAGGTGGTGCACTGTTGTTGAAAAATTCCGATTAACCATTTATGTGAGACGTTAGCCGAAGAATGTGCAGGTGTGCTTCTGTTTCAGAGGTACCATGATTTGCTGTTAAATCAACTTATCCTGATTGAAGGAAGCGATTTATCAACTCGGAAGCATCGTTAATCAAAATCTGTTTGTTCAAATCATCTTACGTCGTTAAGTTTAATGGCTCCCTTCATGTAACAAATACTAAATGAAGGGTAGAAAAACAGTGCAATGATGAACTTTTGGTCAAGTAACCGGGTTACTTGTTAGATAGATGAACAAGAATAAAACGAGTTCCTTTCTAAAGGCTCTCTTTTCTCAAAGCAAAAAATATTTGCTGGCCTTGAGCAAAAATTTCATACAAGAAAATTTCTTCAAAAATGATTTATTGGTAACTTAATTGGCAGTTTGGGCTGTACAGGAAATTAAATAAATTCTATCTCAACCTCTTCTAAACAACAATTTACCAAAAATGTTCTTCGCTCGTGTAAGATTTTGGCATAATGATCTTCGGAACATTTCTGCTGGATAATACATCTCACGTTTGCCCATTTCCAATTCCTGCTGTGGTGGTTGTTGCCTGTCCTAGTCAAAAAGAAATTTGGACCCTTCTAAGTCTAGTTAATTAAACTTACAGCAAAAGAAGCATTACAGTAACAGAGGACAGGCATGAGCTAGACCTTTGCTTTAGACTTTTTGCCCTTTGCTTCAGCCACTGGTTTGCTTTTGAAAGGAAGGAAATCAGTGCCCATGAAAGGTTGCAGAGGTGGTGGAACCTCCACACCATCCTCCTTCTGGTAATTCTCCAGAATACAGCAGATGGTTCTCTCTGTTGCTGTGAGGGTTGAGTTCAAGAGATGCACGTATTGCTTCACTTGATCAGTTCCCTGTAAATAAGCAGAGCAAACCATGTGTAAGAAAATTCAACGCACTACTCTGATGAGCTAAAAGCCCATTCCACAATCCAACGTCCAGTTCATATCCAATTGTTTGAACATTTTCTGCAAATCCAACTCAAATACTATAATTAATTCACCTTTTTTTGTCCATATCGTATCTCAAGTCTTCTGGACTGATAGTCTGTGCAATTTGAGCATGAAACAAGCTCCCTGTATGACTTTGATGAAGGAAACCAACCTTCCAAATCATATTTTTTTGCAGCTGCATCATTCAGTGCTCCAGAAACAATAGATACGACTTGATAAGGGATATTTAGCTGTATGAACAGAATTTCTGTTAGATGTTAATAACAACAACATACCATAGTACTGTTGATAACGGTAAAGGTGATGCCTATAATAGGGAATCCTAATCTTGGAGCATGTTTAAGGGTAAGTTTAAAGAGCGGGACCTCCTTGTAAAACTCCTCTGAGTTCTTCATCATTTCCTCATGCATATCCCAGGAATCATTGCCATTTGGACTAGTTATACAGAACTGTTCCACTTTCTCAAATTGGTGAACTCTGAAAATTCCCAAAGTATCTCGTCCATGGGAACCAGCTTCTTTACGGAAACAGGTTGAATACCCAGCATACCTGCATATATTTCATATATACAAGAACCACTTTTAACTCTCTGATGTACAGAGCAGTGAGCAACTTCAGCTATCTCAGTATCCCGTAACATTAGAGAAACAGAAACGTGAGTACCAGAAAGAAAAAAAAGAAACAAATAAACCTCATTGGCAATTGTGAAGGATGTATCCATTCCCCGATGTGATATGCACACAATGGCTGTTCAGCAGTGGCAATTAGATATTTGTCATCCCCTTCGCCAGTAACCTGTTGGAGATACCTCATTAATAAAACCAGAGTATGGCTTTCCTTAATAAAATTTCCTTTGTATACAAGACCAGCTCTTTTCAATCCCTCATACTTTTCCATGCCCTGTTATATTTTTTGTATAGCTTTTTTTCTAGGACTGTGAGAAGTGACACAAAATCCAGATAAACTAAAACAAAATGTGGCAAGGAAAGCACACAAACATATGCAACACAAACTCACAAGGCCAAGAAAAAGAGTGAACTCCAACAACATATTGTTAGGAAGAGGCCCAACCATCATGAGAAAGACAACCTATAGGTTGGGTAAAGATTGGATAAAACCTAAATGAAAATTCTCACAAGGATATGCCTACTAATAAAGTACAAATCTGAGAAACAGACACATGACGAATGCCAAACTCGAGACTACAGAATCCTTCATCCTCGAGAAAATTATGGTTCTAATATGGTAAACAAAGACTCCACAAAGAGAGGAAACGACCTTGTAAAGTTCTTCATCAAATTGAGCAAGCTGTGCACATTTTGCCATGATATCTTTTCTCATGAAGAATGGAGTCTGTAATGGTTCATAGCCTCGTTTCGACAAAAATGCAAGCCCAAAGTTTATTAAAGCTTGATTAAGAAGCACCCCAAAACCCTTCAAGTAAAAACCCCTTCCTCCAGCAACGTCAGCACCTGTACATATCAATAAACATATAAAGACTTGTTTAAATATTAATGTCCAGAGCTGGGAAGACAAGGAGTAAAACAGAAACTGTCATAGTTGACTTGGTACTAGCAGATAAGTGCAACAAAGCACAGTAACAATATACTACATAACCATAGCAGATTCTATTCCACAGGTTGTAGAGCAAGAAGGTCAATGATAAGAAAAAGGCAGAAGTTAAAAATAACAAGTTACTGGAAGATCACACAAGGAAAGGTGGCTACTATCTTCCCTGACCATCAAGATCTTACAGACTAGAGACTTGCTTGATTACATAGTGAAATCATAGGAAAATTATGTAATTTAATATTCCAAAGTTCAACATCATCGGAGACTGCAATTTTTTTTTTTTTAAATTTCTCTATGTAGTTATCTGTTTAAAAGTGGATATGACTTGGATAATTGGCAAGGACTATAATGGAACAAGACGAAAATTCTAGCATGCAACTATAAGGGAATTCCCCTTACAGGAGCTTGCTCTTCATCCTTCCAAAACCATCATCAGTTGAATCCTGTCAATTTCAATTAAAAAATGCTTTAAAAAAAAAAAAAAAATGTATTTAGTCCAAACAAATCCTTTCCGGTGCTAGACACTCAAAAATCCAACATAATCGCGATAAGAGCTGCCTCAACAGTCCTTCACCTTTCACTAAATCTGCAATTCCAAGAAGCTGAACGAGCTCGACATGATTCCTTAGCTGTTCACCAGTCCTTTTGTTCCCCCAACATCGAACCACTTCATTGTTTGCCTGAAATGTGAAAGAATTGCATTCGCTGGTAAAACACTTTAAACTCGTAAATCAACAACCAAACAGAGCAAAAGAGAGAACTAACCTCATCATTACTAATCGGAACAGAATCATGAACAAGATTTCCAACAATCTCCAACTTCGCATACAATGCAAGCCTTGCCTCGTTCACTTCCGCCTCTTTATTAGCAATCAGTTGCTTGTTCTCTTCAGTGTTCTTTACCATTTCCGAAGCATCACTGCCAGACTAACCGTAACATATGCACACACACCACCACAATGCAAGAAATTTTAGAAAAAAAAAATGAAGCGGACACCAGAAAAAAAAATAAAAAAGGAAAAGGAAAGTGAACAACTCACGATTTTGAGTCGAGCAATTTCCTTGTTGATGCGATTGAAATCCTTTCGGAGATTGTCGAGCTCAAATTGACCTGGAAAAAAAAAAAGGAGAAATAGAAGAGTTAGAAATAGTTGTCTAAAGACAGAGAAAGTAAGCGAATGAGGTTTCTCACGTTGGCGCCATTCCTTGTCCAGACGAATGATATCGTCGATGACTTGAAGGTCGGCGTATCGGCGGCGTTGCGACTCCCGTATGCGTTCCGGATCATTGTCTTTGTCCGCCCGGAAGAGATTGATGTCCAGCATCTTCTTCAGCTGCCGGCGTTCAGTGGGAGAAGAGTGAAGCTAGAAAAAAACGGAGCTAAACCAGAGAAAGAAAAGCGACCAAAACCCTATGGGAACTCAGGCCCAAAAGACATAAAAAGTTGATGGACTCCGTATTTATAAGTGAAAGCGGCTAGTCAGACACCCAGGCCCAGTTGGCTACATTTTAGCTAGCGCACACTACCCTTAGGCGCACGATAGAGAGTGGCTACAGATAAGCATTTTGATTCACGGAGATGTTGGTCTATGGAATTGCTTTTTATCCTTTCCCGCGTTAGAGGAAAGAAAGATAAAATTAAGAAAGAAGATTTCGCGATTGCTCCTCCTTCCCTCAAACCTACCTCCGATCTTACCGCAATCTGAACTTACCATGAAGGCCATGGCGTCTTTCAAAGATGAATTCTCCTTCGGTTTGTCTTCTCTTATTTCCTTCTTCCGATT
This sequence comes from Aristolochia contorta, assembly GCA_022405105.1. Lineage (NCBI taxonomy): Eukaryota > Viridiplantae > Streptophyta > Magnoliopsida > Piperales > Aristolochiaceae > Aristolochia > Aristolochia contorta. Next base: position 22,401,576 of record CM039664.1, read on the forward strand.
CTATGACAATTTTTTCTTTCCTTTTTTCTTTGTCGTGCGATTGTGATTTCGCTGGATGGTTGTTGCAGAGGAGCGACTGGATGAATCGCGAGATATACGCTCCAAGTATCCCGATAGGGTGCCGGTAAGATTCTCGATTAACGTCCTTTTGTTTGATCTCATTCTTTCTGAGCGAGGTGCTGACTTTGTAAAATGAAAATTTTGTCTCCTTGTATATCATTATCCTGTGTATCTGTCCCTTGAATTTTTTAATTTGAGCTGCAAACTTGTGGAACATGATCAGCTCCTGAATTTTTATGTGCGATTTGTAAGCATTGATGTTCACTGGTGTTTGACCGGCAGCTATTGAGTTTAGAATTGTATTCTATAAAAGAATAATCAGATTAATGGTCTATAATGGCCTTCTGAATATGTCAACGAAGTTTCAGCGCTTACCTTTATTGAACAAGGCTGCGACTCTTTTACTTAAATAAGAAAGAAGAACAAGAGACGTAGTGATGTCTGAGTTTCTAAGCTTAATCTCTGAGATGAGAACTGATTATGAACTTGTAAAATTTACTGGAGTCTTGACAGTAGGAATCACTTCATATGTTTAATGAGAAATTTTTTCGTGGTAAACAGCAAAAAAAGATCTCTTATTTTTGTGGAATTTGTGCTACAAGGTTTCTGCATGTATTTTTATTTTATTATTTTTTTTGAGGAAGTTGGATTTCATTGATTTCAGAAGTATAATACATTACAGAAATTCAGAATTTTCTCAGCTGTACAATGAGATTGTGGTGGCTTCCTCACCGGAGACACCTTCTTTAGCAAACTCATCAGCTGTAGCATTAGCAGACCTTGGAATGTGATTCCTGCTGCAATTGGTTTTTTTTCCTAATTCCCATATCTCTCTAAAAAATACAATTAGCCTCCAAGGGGGATTACCTTCCCTTTTGCACCACTTGATGACATTCAAAAAGTATCCTTCGATCTGCAATGATCCCTTAAACTTCTCATCAAACAGTTGCAACCCTTTAAGAACAGCAAGGGTTTCAGCTTCAGTGTAGTCTTTAGTCCCTAGTGGTCCGGAAAAATTGAGCATGATTCTGCCCTCATGAGTCCTAAAAGTGCCCCCAATGCCCGCAGGGCCTGGGTTACCTAGTGAGGATCCATTAGTGTCTTAAAAGTCCCAAATTCCAGTGGACTTCAAGGGACTTGAATCGGTGCCTGTCTTGGGATGTTGAGACTGGCAATTGTTGGCCAAGACGCTCTGAGATTCTCTGCACTGAATTCATTGAATTTTTTTTTGTGGTGAGCCAGCTGATGATCCTCTGTAGAGTCATTTTAGCTAAGCTATTACTGCAAATGGCTTTGTTGGTGAATACTCTTCTATTCCTCTCTTCCCATGCTGACCAAGGAACAAAGCCAACAACAGCTTCCATCATGAATCTTCCCTTCTTTTTTTCTTTTTTTGAAAGTTGTTTTTCATTGATGTTTAAAATTTACAAGGTGTGAGTCCTATAAGGGCTGATACATGAGAAGGCTGATACATGAGAAGCTTAGGGCTGATACATGAGAAGCTTAGGGCTGATACATGAGAAGCTTAGGGCTGATGCATGAATATTCCCCTCTTTGTGCCAGTTATCCCTCTTAATAACCCAATATTAGAGTGTAGATCTGCTGCCATTTCAATATTGACCTGAGACAAATTCAGAAAAAAATCCCAAATTTGCTTAGTGAAGTTGCAGTCCATCAAATATGTTGGGCAGTTTCAACTTCATCATTGCATAGGGGCATAGGAGAGAGTCCAGCTCCATTCCTCTCTGAGCTAATTGGGATGTTGTATATATTTTCTGGTGTAGGGCCCACCGTAAAAAGAATTTCTCTTTAGGGGGTAGGTGTAATTTCCAAGCCCACTTAGCTTGGTGAGAGGTTTCTGCCTGTAAAAAACAAAGGTTTATGCGAGTATACCTTTACAAAAAAAAAAAAAAAGTTTCTGCCTTAGGGGTAGGTGTAGTTTCCATGCCCACTTAGATTGGTGAGAGGTCAGGTCTCTCCCCTGCTAGAGCTTAAAGTTCTGTTACCATTCAAAACCAGAATGCCCCTCTCATCATTCCCCTTTCCCCTAATCTCACCGCCCCCTTGCTCACTTACAATTTTATCCTCCCTGAAAAGACAAAGCAAGAAAAGTAGCAAACTAACAGAACAATAATATTCTCTCAACTCAGTCACGTCCTGCTTCCTCTAACCAATTGTCACGTGCTTGGCCTGCCCTGCATAGGTGAACAAAAATGGGGGTTTATCATTGGAATCAGTTCATATGTTTAATGAGAAATTTTGCATGGTAAACAGCAAAAGAAGATTTCTTCTTTTTGCGGAATTTGTACTGCAAGGTTTCTATCTGTATAACATTAATTTTGCTATGCAGTTTCAAGGTTTATCACTCAGGTTGCAAGACGGCCTGAATATCTGGTTATCCTTGCCCTTCAGCACATTCAATTTTGTTACGAACATATGCTTCTAGAATAATTGGCCCTGGAATATTTAGATATCCACGTCTAGCTTAACCTATATATTGAAGGTTAGTTCAATAGAGATCCAGCACTGTAATATTTCTTTGTGCACTAGTTGCTCCATATTCTTATGTGCTTGCCTTAACCATTTCAAAGATGAGACTGAGAATTCCTTATATGAGTAGCTTCTAAGCTTAATCTCTGAGATGAGAGCTGATTTTGAGCTTGTAATTGTTTAATGAGAAATTTTGCGTGGTAAACTGCAAAAGAAGATTTCTTCTCTTTGCGGAATTTGTACTACAAATTTTCTGCCTGTGTAACATTAATTATGCTATGTAGATTAAAGGTTTCCAACTGAGGTTGAAAGATTGCCTGAATATCTGGTTATTTTAGCCCTTCAACACGTTCAATTTTTTTTATGAACATATGCTTTTAGTATTGGCACTGCAGCCCCTCCCATGTAGAAGGTTCTTATTAGGATTTATGAAGCTACCACTGACTAAAATCTAGATAGCCACATCTAATTTAACCTGTAAGTTAATGGTTGTACACAGATCCGGCACTGTAATGTTTCTTTGTTCACTAATTGTTCCATTTGCTTTTGTGTTTGCCTTAAACGTTTTGAAGATGATATTGAGAGTTCCATATATGAGTAGGTTATGTAGATATTCAACTGTCCACGCAAAAGTTGTAAAAATCTGCCGAAGCATGTCTTTGTGATATTCCTTTGTTGATTAAAGTTTTATGCGTTCACATTTGCGGAAATAAACATTAACTTTTTCCAAGCAAGATAGTATTTCAGCCAACACTTTGAAGCATTTCTATTTCAAGGATCTTGTTAAGGGGGCATCTTGAGGACATTATAGATCTCCCTGTCGACCTTTTTCTTGTAATTGCTGTAAATCTAACCTGTCAAAGTGCTTGCTCATTCATCTTTCCTCTGTTTCTTTGACTAGGTAAGCAAATTTATACTAGAAAAGTCATGTGAAAACAGTTTGTGGCATCATCACCAATAGGGCCATCCCCTACATAATACCAATAAATAAAAGCTGATAAGAAACCCCTAAGAATACAACAATCAAGTAAAACATGAACTCTTGCTTTTTCTATCATGAATACCGGACTCTTCAGTAAGCACTACTGACTTTGTGTCTGTCACCACTAGGTGGTCGTCGAAAGATTTTCAAAGACTGACCTTCCAGAGATGGAAAAGAAAAAGTAAGTCTATCTTTTCTGCTAATGTTCTCATTAACACTTGCTTTGGCATAATGAACTGTTGTCATTAGATATGGTCTGAAGTAGTCTTCCTTACTGCTCAGTAATTCTTTTCCTTTTAAAAACTAGTTTGCAAGTTTTAAGAAATATTGTGCTTGATTTTTTTTTTTTTTTACCTTAAGATGTTTCTGTGGATAACAATAAATGATTACAGTATAACTGTCATGGTGTTGATATATTTTATGCAGGTACTTGGTTCCACGTGACATGTCTGTGGGCCATTTTATCCACATCTTAAGCAACAGACTGCATCTCACTCCTGGGAAAGCTCTCTTTGTTTTCGTGAAGAACACCTTACCTCAAACATGTATATCCTTGAATCCAAGTTCCTTTCATTTAGTAGTATCCAGCAGAAGTTAATTATAATCTGCAATTTTGTTGAACTGCAGCCAGTCTCATGGACACTGTCTACGAATCTTTTAAGGATGAAGATGGGTTTTTATACATGTGTTACAGCAGTGAGAAAACATTTGGGTAAAATATTTTTACCCGTTGTCTTGGAAGTAACTGTTAAGTCTATCAATGTAAATTGTTATGCATCTGTGAATGTAGATATGATAAACTTAATTCTCTATTCTTGTTGTAAATATCTTAAGACTTAAGATGGACCTCCTTTAAAATTAGTTTGTACTCTTCCAGCATAGGGTTTGTGCTTGTCTAGTTCATGCATATGTGAACACAGAAACATATAGAAGGAAACTTTGTGCATTTCAACAAGGTTAAGCATCTAAGCATGTATTGCTATAACACCTGTAATGCTTTGAAGGAAAAAATTACTCCATGATATGCACTGAATAATAGTGTCTGCAAATTTGTTATGTGGTGACTTGGGGCTTGGTTTTTCTTTTTTAGGCCCAAGGTTCATGTTTTATCATGAGTAAAGGGGTTAAGTTCGGGTGACTGAGATTCAAAATGAAAATAAAAACAAAATGTGAGAATGTAATTCTCGAGCTTGATTGTTCATTATTGTGCGTACTGTACTTATAGATTACAAGAGGTATAAGATTGGTAAGAATAAAGAATTCTAAATATAGAAGAATTCTAAAGATACATATTTACATAGAAGATACTAATTTAGATAGACTTAGGTAATATCTCGTGTATCTTCTGATGTATCTGGTCCAGTATGTGGACCTGACTTTGAGGAGAATATCTTGATCCATAGAGAGAATAATCGATCTAGTAACTTTCACTGCCCTCGCAAATTGAGTGGCGCAGAGAAGATGTTTAGTTTGGACAGTAGTCTCTCAAACTGAGTACGTGAGAGACCCTTAGTAAGAATATCGGCGAGCTGATCTCTAGTGGTAATGTATGAAATTTGAAGTGTACCATTGATGACATGTTTAGGAACAAAATGATAATCCAATTCTACATGCATCATTCGACCATGGAAAATTGGATTGGCCACAATGTGAGTGGTTGATAGATTATCCCACCTTATAGTGGGAGGATGCCGAAGGAAGACAGTTCTTTAAGTAGCTGTAAGAACCATGATAATTCTGAGGCAGCAAGTGCCAAAGCTCGGAATTCAGCCTCAGCACTGGACCTGGAAACAACAGGTTGTTTCTTCGAGGTACATGAAATAAGAGAACCACCGAGTAAAATACAATAACCAGACACCGACCGTCGATCATTCGGACAACCACCCCAGTCGGCATCCGCAAAAGCTTCAAGACCAAGTTGAGATTCGGTTTGATATGAATGCCATGGAGAAGAGAACATTTGACAGCGTAAAATCCGCTTCACAACCTTCCAGTGCAGATTTGTGGGAGTCTGCTGAAATTAACAACACCGATTTACTGCATATTGAATGTCAAGGATGTGTGAGTGTTAAATACTGAAGAGCGCCGACCACTATCCGATAAGTCATGGGGTCGGATAAAGGAACACCTTCTATCTTGGACATTTTTTAACCGATTACCACTGGAGTTGCAATGGGTTTCATATCCATGAGAGAAAGTCACTATAAGAGATCACGAGCATACTTGGATTGAGAAAGATGCAAGCCATGAGCAAGCCATTGGACTTCAATGCTGAGAAAGAAATGAAGAAGCCCCAAATCTTTGATAGAAAATTCATGGTAGAGTGCCGAAATCAGTTGTTGAATATCCTTACTGCTGCTGCCAGTAATGATGATATCATCAACATATATTAAAAATATATATAATGGCAGAGGGAGTGTACCAAAATAGAAGAGAGGAATATAGAAGAGAGGAATCTGCAGAAGATGTATCGAAATTGAATGCTAATAGCGAGTTTGTTAGTTGTTTGTACCACGCACGAGGACTCTGTTTATGTCCATAAAGAGACTTAAGTAGTCGACAAATTGCATTGGGTTGTGATTTATCCTTGAAACCCGGAGGTTGCATCATATAGACTTCTTCTTCGAGGACGTCGTTCAAGAAGGCATTAGTAACATTAAGCTGACGAATCATCCAGCGTTTCTGAACCACAATTGTAAGAATCATTCTAATGGTACTGGACTTGACAACTAGACTGAAAGTTTCAAAGTAGTCAAAGCCTTCACGCTGATTGAACCCTTTGGCCACTAAGCGTGCCTTAAAACGCTCAATGCTGCCATCCGACCGTCTCTTAATTCGGTACACCCATTTACAACTAATTGTCTTTCGCCTCTGTGGAAGAGAAACAAGAGACCAAGTACGGTTAGCTAGCAAAGCATTATATTCTTGAGACATAGCTTCACACCATTGGGGAGATTGAGAAGCTACTTTGAACGAGATTGGTTCTAATTTCGAAGGTGGAACAGGACAAGGATGTTTGATCGTAGTGAGAAGTTTCGGTTTGAGGTTTCTTGTCCAAGATCTAGTCGGACGTTTGAGTTTTGAGGTCTACTGTTTGGTAAGTCGGAGGTTGTGGTGGGCTCGGGTGGGACAGCAGAGGAACTCGAAGAAGGGGTTGTGGATTCAAGCACTGAGATAGGAGGAGATGTAGGCATGCTACTAGAAGATGGAGTAGTAGTAGAAAGCAGAGAACGCAAGGGGGGTAAGGCCAGCATGGAATTGACCAGAATGGACAAAAGTTGAACTAGCTGTGACTGAGGAAGCGCAACGTCCGGATCTGGCAGCAAAGGCGGCTTGGCAAATGGGAACACTGTTTCATCAAAAACCACACTTCATGAGATATAAACTCGACTAGAAGGAATGTGCAGACAATGGACTCCTTTTTAGTGTGGGTGATAACCCAAAAAACACGAGTAGACCGATCATTGAGTTTATGTTTGGCATAAGGACGTAGGTAAAGATTGCACAGACACCCAAATATACGAAATTGAGTATAATCTGGGTTAGAACCAAATAACAACTAAATTGGAGATTTAAACGAAAGAAAAGGAGATGGAAGTCAATTTATAATATAGACAGCTATACCAAAAGCAAAATCCCAGTGAGATTTCGGCATGGATGACTGGGCAAGCAAAGTTAAGCCCACCTCGGTTATATGTCTGTACTTTCATTCGACTATGCCATTTTGCTGTGGTGTATATGGGAATGACATTCTGTGTCGCATGCCATTGGAGAGTGTATGTTGAAAATCTTTGCTTAAAAATTCTGATCCTCCATCAGTTTGAAGGATTTTCAATTTTAAAGATCATTGATTTTCAACAAGGGGCAAAAATTTCGAAAAAATTGCAGCAACTTCAGGTTTAGAATGCTTTAAAAAATAACCACGTAAATCGACTAAAATTGTCTACAAATGAAATATAATATTTGAAACCCCCAAAAGATGATATAGGACAAGGTCTCCAAATGTCAACTGACACAAGTTCTTTTGATTCTTGATAATGTACTCGAGAAAAAGGTTGAGAAGAGGATTTGCATATTTGGCAAGTAGAACAAACTGAATTTTCATTGCTACAACGAAATTTAACTTTCAAATGTCTTAATACATGAGACAAAATTAAAAGACCAGGATGGCCAAGTCTATTATGCCAAAACGAAATAGGAGAATTGTTAGACAACAAACAAAAGGGAGAAGTGGGATGGTCCACGATGTACAACCCGTTTTTAAGCCTGCCCTTGAGTAAAATCCGACCTGTGTTGCATTCCTGTGCGGAAAAACAATTAGACAAAAAAGTGACGATGCAATTGTTGTCTTTTGTGAATTTTGATATGGATATGAGATTTTTAACCGAATCGGGAACAAACAAGACGTTTTTCAAAGTAAGATTCTTGTTTAAAACACATGGACCAGTGGACTGGATTTTCAAACCTGTACAATGGCCAAGGAAGACTTAGTCGGACTCGGTATATGGACTCGTGGAGGCTAACATAGATGGGTCCCCAATGATGTGATGCGATGCATCAAAATCTGTGTACCAATCAGCTTCCTAACTTTGCTCCATTTGTGTGGCATGTACTTGAGGGGAAGAAGGCTGAAACGATAGGTTGAACCTACTTTGGCATTCAAGTGCACTGTGGCCGAACTTGGATCAGATCTGATAGGTGGGTCGTCCAGAATTTTCAGAGTGAGATTTGGTGGAGTTATTACTGCCACGACTACCATTGTCTCCCCACCCTCGCCCTCGGTTGTTCCGGTTGTTGTTGCGGTTGTTGCCATTGTTGCAAGAATTATTCTTCTATGAGTTGGGAGTGCGATGTGCAATATTTGTAGAGGGACTACTAGATAGTTCGAGATTTGCAAGCTGCACTTGCATCTCAATACGATGTTCCTGTGTCAAAAAAGATCAGAAACTTCATCAAAACTTACCATATCAAGCCGAGTTGTGATCGTTTGTGCAAATGGTTCAAAGCTGGAGCCTAGGCCACCGACAGCATAGTGGATCAGCATCCGATCGAAGACAGGATATCATGCTGCTTCTAGTTCGTCTGCAATTGTTTTGACTTTATCAAGGTATTTGGTCATAGATAGGTCACTTCACCGAATCGTCTGAAGAGAAAATTGCAGATGATTTACTCAAGATTGTTAGCAGCTCGCATAGACATGGCGCAGCTTTGCCCATATTGCTGCAGCTGTGAGTAGTCCACGCACTCGACTTAGTGCGTTGTTGGACAGAGTTGCAAGGAACCAACTCTTGATGGTCTGATTGACTTAAAACCATTGGTGGTATGTTGGATTGACATTGAGGGAACCGTCTAAGGTCGGAATTGTCTTTGGTGGTGTGGGCATCGTTCCGTCAACAAAACGCATAAGATGTTGACTTCTCAAAACCGGAAGAACTGTTGCTGCCAATAGAGACAAGTATCTCTGTCAAGCTTGATAGGAACGTGGTGGATGATGTTTGATACGGGGAGGACAACTTGTCCTCCTAAGACACCAAGATCATAATATCCCGTGCTAAGGAGTGGAGAAATTTTGGGTGGTCGCAAAAGCAGAAGAAGAGTCGGATAAGGCCATTGTTGTTGATTAGACAAGGCGCTTTGATACCATGTGAGAATGTAATTCTCAAGCTTGATTTTCCATTACTGTACGTACTGTACTTATGGATTACAAGAGGTACAAGATTGGTTAGAATAAAAAATTCTAAATACAAAGAATTCTAAAGATAGATGTTTACATAGAAGATATTGACTTAGATAGACTTAGGTAATATCTCGTGTATCTTCTGATGTATCTGGTCCAGTATGTGGACCTGACTTTGAGGAGAGAATATTAATCCATATCTTTCACACAAAAAACGAAAGATATTGTGCAAGATAGTTAATCACATGAGATGATCAATGCTGCTGCCACTTTCATCAATTCGTCATCTTGCTCAGAAAAATAGTCTCTCAGCATATAATTGCTGAGGATGTCCAACACTGTAAGAAGTCAGAAGCATCTGAAGAAAAAATTCCGGAATTCTCATAGCGGAAAAGTATTTGCCACAAAACTGCGGGCAACTTGCAGGAATTATTGAGGCGTTGTTGGGATGGCGATGCAAAGAGAAGCACAATTAATTTTAGTTTGTTGACTTCCTCCTTCGTATCGTTCTAATTGTACTACGCCGCTTCCAGATGTGCGAGGTCCGGTGCACATGGGAGGTCCGGTGTACTCGCTGATATAACCCATGAATTGTAAGTCATGTCGAATACACTTATTGTAGCAGCCTTTTATTCGCTAATCTGACTAGTATGTAGCGTTACTCACTGGGTGATACATTCCAGTCAAATTATTGTAACAATGCTTCTTTTTCTCGGTCCTAGCCTTCGCCCTTGCTGAAAGTCCCTTTGTAAACGATAATCACGTGGGTAAAAAATATCAATGAAAGAACTGTCTTGGGGACTCACTGGCGCATCCTTTTCTCCAAGGGGTTGCGCCGGACGGATCAGTTCTACTTCGCCAATGGAGTATAGATCCCGTTTCAATTAAGGCGGTTACGGGAGCCATAAGATTTCTCAGTAGGTACAGAAGCTCAAACTTCAAAAAGACAAATACTTGTCCCGAGGTTAAGGAATTTGTTGGACATCAACCAGAGTCCGTAATGACAAAGAAAACTAGTTTTCTAAGAGACTGAGCAAGCATATCCAAAGATGAGAAAATAATAAAATGCTCATAGTTCATGAACTCATACTTATAGGAAAGCACTTTATCATAGGGAAAACTTGATGTGAATAAAATTAATCACATCTTCAAAAAGTAAACTTCTGCTATGCTAGGTATTTGACATGCAACCCCAGCATTAATAGAAACAAGATTTGTATGGTCAACGAAACCAAGAAAAAAATAAGAGAACAAAAAAACAGAAGCGACAAGCAACGTACTTCACAAATATGCAGACGTCCACTACATTTCGTAGGCCTCCCAAAAACTGGTCCGGCACCAGGAGCTCGCCTTATATACCAGCAAATTCCTTAGGTAGGTTTCTTGTACAATATACACCCACCTTAAAAAACATGCCACCATCGACTAACCCATTCAGAATAAGCCATCAGCCAGAGGAACTTGGATGAAAAAATCTTTCCTCACTATCAAGAATCCCATTGCGATATGGCCTTCAATCTCTGCCCACCACCATTTCTCCAAACCCCACGACCCGGCAAACCATCTGAAAGGTTCCGGCTATCTTTTGATTCTTCATGTTCAGGACTAGTATCTGATCGTCTCAGTTCAAGAAGAGCAGCAGCAGACCCATCACCTAATCGGACCCTGTGAAACTTAGATGTCTTCCGCCGTGGTTTGCTGTTGACACCATCAGCCAAATTTTGGCTTAACTGCTCCCCACTTGAACTCAACTTGCTGTCATTAACGGAATCAACCTGCAGTCTGTTTAAAGAATTAACTTCTGCTTTATCTGGCCCTTTCAGCTTTCCTTTACTAACTCGATAACCATCTTTCTGCAATACCTCTACCCCCTCTGTAGGCTTAACATTCAACTGTAGTTTCTTTACTGAATCCAGGAAACTATCTGCCAACCTGTCTTTGGAACTGTTTCCACCATTGACAAATTTACCTTTGTCTTTACCAAGACCGTTCTCAGGTTTATCTTTCCCATTCCCACTACTGTTCTCAAAGCCCTTGCCTTTACTCTTGGAAGACTTGACTTTGTCTTTTGAATTACCGAAACTGCCATTTTCGATAGTTAGCAAATTAGCATTATAAGTCTCAATGAGCTCCCTCTGTTTCTGAGGATCAGGGCAGAGTCGAGCAAGCTCAAGAACCAGGTGCGACAGACCAAACTGTTCAACATAAGCAAGATACTCAAAAGTCCCAATATCACCCCTACGAAACTCGGCTGACATTTCTTTGAATGCTGTGTATTTGCTCTCATCCATTCCCAAGCCAGTACGAATCCTCTCCACTAAAGATTTATTTGCAGAATGGATATCATCGACCTTCGGCATAGGCTCACTACTTTGAATACTTGAAGATCCTCTTTCAACAAGGTTAGGAGCAGAAAAAGAATGGCTGACTCCCTTTTTTATGCCCCTGGAATTTCTTGACAAGCTAACAGAACTTGATCCCACATGGCCCTGATCAGACACAAGCTTAGCCTGTGAACTTGAAGAAGATGAGAGCTGATTTATTGCCGGCCAAGATATGGTTGGACCAGCTCCAATAGATGAAACAAGCCCAGGATTTGGTGAAGATCCTATTGGAGGATAATTACTTGAAGAGGTATGGTTTTGCCATGTACTTGATTGAGCAGAATTGAGGACTCTTACAGTTCCCTTGTTGCGTTGACGAAGACGAGCAGCCATTGTATCCTTTCCTGGTGCTTCTGAATCTTGTGCAGGTTTGGGTGTACTGCTGCTTGGGCCCATGGATAATGGAGGGAATGAAGATTCTTCCAGGCGTGAATTTCTTGAACTTTGGCTAACTGCTTGCAGATACCTTGAAGAAGGCTCCACATCTGAGGCAACAATTAACGTCTCAAAGGGGTTTAAAGAATCATCAAAATCAGTGGAGACTCCAGGAGTGGGACCTATCAGAGCATTTGATGAAGAGTCACGTACTGCATCATCTACATTTGCAGTCTCCAGACTTGCTTCAATTGCCAATGAGAGCTGATTATCAGCAGAGTCATCATGATTACCACGTCCACGGCCACGGCCACGACGCTGATCTTGTACAGTACTGCGACGATATCTGAAACTGACTGGTATCTAAACAAACAAAACCAGAGAAAGATGGTTTAATAACAAAACAACAGTCTACCGTAGGATATGATCTCAGAGATTGTTAGCGAAAAAAAGCTGTCATGTATTTAATTTGCTAATTAAAGATGATTACCAAAACGGTCAGGATAAAAAAGATCAACTTACCCCTCGATCTTGCATACAAAACGCATAATCAACTACCTATATTCTGAAAGGAGAAACTACATCGATAGGATCACACACACACCTGAAGGGCAGCATTGCGCTTAGATCTTGACATATGCCCTCCATGCTCCAAAGCATTATGCCTCTGTATAATGACAAAAAAACACATGGGTTACTAAGAACAAAAAAAAGAAGAGTTTTGAAAAATTCAATGAAGGAAACAATTAACCACAGTCTAACAGTACCTTCATTTCAGCTTCAGATTGAAACACAACAAACTTCTTTGCAAGACAGGCTTCGTTCTCACACAGAAAATGCTCATTACGGAAATGAATCTGTACAGAAATTTTAAACAATATTGGCAAATACAATATAAGTGCACACAAATGAACATCAAGCGAACCAAATGAACCAGCCAACCTCTAAATCATCATAATTTTTGTAATACTCATACTGTCCAGGATGCTGCCTGTTAAATGCCCAAAAATATGGATCACTATCATATCAAAACACAAACAAGACCACCTCATTCAAAAACGTTTACAGTACCTTTGGCATATGTGACAAGTATAATGTTCAGTTGACATGTGCATATACAGCTCATTGTCCCCATAGAATGGGTTCCGGCAGAACTCACACATTGGATGCCCCATGAAACCACCCCGATCAGCCTCACTGCCATCCACCACAGAATCACCAGTGCTGATGTGTTGAGATAATTGTGCTCTTGTATAGAGCTTTTGTTCACAAATAAATACCTGCTCCAACACCATGAGAAAAGTCAGTTGAATAACTGTGTGCTCCTAGACTTATCTGGTTGAAACAGAACCATCAGATAATTTCAAAACTGACCTTCCTTCCCTCCAAACATAAGCTGCACATGAACAATTTGTGTTTATGGAACAAGTGACCTTTCAGTTGTTCAATATTCTTGTACTTGGCCTTCCTTTTCAAGCCTTCATTTCCTTGCTCCTCAGCCAATTTGTCACAGACTGTACAGGACAATCTGCACATGGCTTTGATCATTTTGTAGTGATCAGCATCGTCAAAAAATGACTGAGAATCCTCATGGTACCAATACTTTCCAACACGACCCTCCGTAGGATCAGTCCCAAAAACAGAGAAATCACTTATTGTTGTTGTATAATCTCCCAGAGCCTGTAAAACAAACTTAATAAATCAGGTTATATATGACGGATTGAATATCACTACCCTCCCAAGTATAAAAGAACATCTAGGGCGAGCATCGAGAGTGTCAACATTGAAGAAAACCAAATGAACTCGTACAGTTGAAGTTTCAACAACTCCTAATACTGTCTGAGAAATCAACTAAACAATCACCAACAATATATGACAAAATTTATAAGAAAAATGGCGTTGACAAATTAAACTGGATAAAACAGCAACCACCTTTTATAAACAATTAAAATATGCAACGGAAAGACACCTTCAGAAGCGAAGCATTGCGATGGTTTGAAGAAAAAAGAAAAGAAGGATCCAAGAAAAAAACATAAACCAAAATATATCACGGGTGACAAACATCACAAAAATTGCCCTATATCAAACTCCTTTTCACCACGAGAAGATGCAACAATCATCGGAAACAAGACTTGAAATTCAGTAACCGCAGCAACAAAAATAAATCCGAAACGGAGTTCAGAAGCGCAGCAACATAATGGCACATGCAATCAATCCATAAAAAAAAACCAACAATTACAAATAACTCGTCGCCACCGTCCAAGCGACATATCAGCAAACAAAAAAAGAAAATAGAAAACATTCATTAATCATCAAAATCATAAAAATTTCCAAAAAAAAAAAAAATACCTTAGTGACGTATACAACAGCCGACTCGGTCTTGCACAGGCAACAACGCCGATCATCGAGAACAAACCTCAACCGGACGACACAGGTGGAACACACCTCTCGATGACCACAGGGTCCGTAAGCCACCCACTCAAGCGGCTCGGCGCAGACGGCACAGCAATCCTCCATGAGAAATCGGTCAAAAAAAATCCAAAAACTAAGGAACCGACGTTGAGATCTGAAGAGATCTTAGGGTTTCGAAGATGCCGCGGAGGGGGAAAGGAAGAAGGCCGGACGGGTGATCGCAGCCTTGGGAATACTTTTTATTCCTTCCAATCTTTGCAGGCGCTGCGTCAGGAGTTTTTATTCCGTATTTCTATACGTACCGAAATTTTATCGACGCAAAGGAAGATATTAGCTTCACAAAGACTTCCGACGTTTCCGCTTCCCTGTATTTATTTTCCTCTTCTTCACGAGGGGTGTCTATTTCAGTAATATTATTTCTTTGGCCTACGCCTCTTATTGTTATGTCCAACAAATTTGGCCGTCACTCTTGAATCTAGATATGAATTAAAAGACGAGGGTTTGGTGGGCCACTCCTCTCATTCCCTTGCTCGTACACGAGAATTGACTCGGAAACGACTCGGAAACGACTCGGAAACGACTCGGAAACGACTCGGAAACGACTCGGAAACGACTCGGAAACGACTCGGAAACGACTCGGAAACGACTCGGAAACGACTCGGAAACGACTCGGAAACGACTCGGACTGAGTCGATGGATTAAAACCCAAATCGAGATCAAATGGCTATCCATTAAATTTATTTATCTACTTACCATCTTAACAATGAATAGGTTCGATGAATTCCAATATCCGAACGGATAACTATTAATATCCATCGAGTTATCTGGGTCAACCCAACCGAATCATGGATGACTCACCAAATTGGGTGACTGTGTTAAAGCGTGAGAAAGCCCATCTAATAGGGCACGTGAGACTTTAGTTCACGTGCGAGTCGAGCATCACATTGCTTTCTACCGCGTTCGCCATCCGATCCCGAAAAGAAACACTCTGCTCCCGCCCAAAACCCCGTAAATTGCCTCTCCATTTTATTCGTGCGCCTTCTCCGATCTTCCTGTGCACGTTTCCTGGTATTATTTTCTTCTGTTGATTTTCAGGTCTAAGCGTTACTTCCATGTATTTTAAGTTGCATTTTTTTACGCGTACATTTTTCTTTAGATTTCGGTTTCTATTTATTTTGAGGTGATTGCTTTTGGTTGTAGTACTTTGTTTTTGCTGTAAAAATTAGTGTGGACGAGTGGACAATCGTTGAGTTTCCGGAGATCGAATTTTTTTCGGCTTTACCTTCTCGTATTTACGATTTCTAGTTTTTTCATCAGTAAGACGTTTTACCCTTGTAACATAACAATTATTATAATACACAAAGTCAGAAGCAGCTGATGAGCTAGTTAAGTTGCACAAAGGGCTTCATGTAGAATTCAACTTATTTGTGTTGTAGCAGACGGTAGTGTGAAGGAAACGAAGAAGATGGAGGTCGGTAGCAGTTCTAAGATTATCGCGGAGATGGAGGTCGGAAGCACTTCTAAGATTGTCGCAGAGGATGACTCCACGCCACCACATTTCACGTAAATTTGTAGATAATAATCACCATTGTGATTAGTTGTTTTCATTTTTCTGTTTCGTAGTTAATTGAACAAAAAATGATCGGTGCTATGAATGTTGGCAGAAAATTCAGTTACTTATATAACTAACTCATTTTCTCTCTTTCAAAGCCTAATAAGGAATGGCGAATAACTTAACAACGCGGTTTTTTTTCAGCATAAGTATTAAGTCAGATGAGATGATACTTATCATCCTGATCTCGACCTTCAAGTTACTCATGTTTTTTTTATCTTCTTTCTGTTTGTTATACTGGAAAGCAAGTCATATAGAAAAAGAAGCTCGCTGTTGATTGGACTTTTGAGTTTCTTTTCCTTATTTTATCTAATTTCTCTGTGCTCTAGACCATCATTAAGTGAAGTACTATTGCTTTCTATATGGATATACTCTTTTTTTTTTTACCTTCTTTCTTGAGAATATATATCATTTGCTGTAAGCATGTTCATCTTGTATTTTCTCATTTGTCATATCCACTTGAAGTAAAGTCGTCAAATCTACCTTTTTGTTTTTTTGAGGAAAGCGATTTCTTTTACTCCAATTCCCGTACCCTAAGGAGACTTGAATCCAAAACCTCCTATTACAAACCCACCCATGCGACCACTGAGCTATGCTCAAGTTCACGTCGTCAAATCTACTTTCTCATACTCTATTTAATATGCAATTATCATCTAAGTTTAAATCACTCTTCAGTTTTTTTTTTGTTATAGATTTTATATTGAAATACTTTAGTTCAATGCGCGTTTTTCATGCTGGAGTAGAGAACCCACTCTTTTAAAGTTGTTGTATTCAGAGAGTACTAAGAAATTTTGTATAATGTGTATTCACAATCTATAGAATAGAAGTGATTTTCTATTAAAATTGATCGTGCCTGAGATGAGCTTGTTTGCTATTGCATGATTAAAACTTTTACTTTCCACGAAACTAGCTGTCATAAAAAAAATAAAAATTAACTTTCTTCACTTTGTAGTTATAAGGCTGTTATTATTATTATTTAGGATTTCAGTTAGTTGATTTGAAATAGAAGAAGTAATAAAACCTTTATATAGTGAAATAGCACCAGCATAAACACTTGTGCAGTTGTTGTTGTTATTCAGTTATCTGTGGAGACTATGATTAAACTATTCTGAGACGGGGCAATTGAACTTTTATATGAGCTTTTACACTGAAGATTAGGATGTGACTCTTAAATTTACATGTTTACTATCATTAATGGGTTGAGACTATAACTTCAATTAAACCCTCATTCATCTGAAGAAAAACAAGAAAATTCTTTCGTATTTTGCATAACATTATATAGTAAGGCTGACATATTTTTTTGTTGTAAAAGCTTTGGTTGCTTCCTGGCTGTCTCCTTCCCAGGGAAACAAAGAAATAGTTGGATACTTAGTTTCTTCAACTTTTATCATCTTCTCTATTGCTTCGTGGAAGCATTTGCTTGCATTGGTCTTCACAGTATAATTATGAAAAAAATTGGGAAAAATCAATCTTAAGGAATGTTATCAGGGGAATCTGATAGCTGCATACAGGAAAGATTGTATTGAGCCTCTTGAAGTTCGTCTACCAAACACTCTGATAAAAGATAATGCCGTGGAAATCTGCTGCTTCTCAGAGGATTTGCAAATTGCCAAACTTGATTTTCAGATCATACGCCTCCAAAAGCAGGTGATTCATATCCCTTTATTCTTTTTGAAAAAATACTACTCTTTTTTTGTTCTCTGTTTGTGGAACATATATAAGAATTGTTAATATTGTGTTTTCTCTGTTTACATTCTGAAAATGAAACTAGCATGTCATAGAGCAGAGGGTCTTTTTTCTGAGAAAACTGAAAGAAGGGCTATTAATCTATCCAATTGTCCGTGTGTTTAGATGATGATTGTCTTGGATATTTGCTCTGCAATATTCACTGGATTTGGTGCTTGCAAATTACTGCTAAGCAAATATTTGCTTCGGACCTTTTGTTGAATTTTATATGAGGTTGTTGAGGAAAAAAGAGAAAATATTTGCGATTGCATGAACTACTCTGAAGTTGTTCTTTGGAAGTGGCTTGTTCATTGCTAGTTCTCATCCTTAATTGGTTCATTGCTAATCGTATAAATAACACTGGCTTTGCTTGGAACCTAAGGCCTTTATGTGTTTGTGCCAAGAAATTAATTGTGAACCAGTGGTCAGAAACATGATCCAATGTCTCAATGGAGTCAACTGCAGTTCAATGGAGGATTTGAGTAGGATAGATATATTAGAGAGGAAGATTTAAGGTTTTTGTTTTTTTCTGTAGATAGGAAGATTTGGGGTTGCTATAGCAAGCCTAAATTTGCTTAACCATTTGCCAGTGCAACCCATGCTTCTATACCTTCGTCTGATATATTCTTTTATATGCTTCAAATACAACCGCTGATTTCTGTTATACTGTACAACATAAATCTTTCTGAGCATTTTATATCCAATGAAAATAGTTGATAAGATTTTTTTTGCAGTGGTATGATGATACCATTGTACTTCGAGATTTTGGCTTAATATCCTCGGGGTGGGGTCTGGTGTAATGTCTTGGCTTCAAGTCATAGTAGGGGCTTAGGAATTTAGGTGTAATGTGCATACATTATCAAAATGAAAAAAAAGGAGATGATTCCAGTACAAACCTCATTTATTTCTTCATGGGTCTACTAGGTTATCTTTAAAAATTTTAGAAGCTAGTGACCATTTCTTTACTAATTTGTGTGTAGATTTACGTGTGGATTGGTTGCAATTCTGCAAAGTTTGGAAGCTTGTATGCAGCTACAATAACTCGACCAGTAAGCTTCCAAATGTTAGCTAGTTAATGTTTGGTTTTCTCTCCTTTTAACAATATATATCATTATGATTTTGCCAGAACAATGGCCCAACTGTTACTTCTTTACGAGGTGGTTCAGCTGATTGCATCGGTTCAACTATGGCTGCTCGCCTAGGTAAGGATATAGACATAACCTCATGTAATGATAAATAGATGTAGGCCATTTTTTCCTTGATTCTCCACAGCGGTTGCACTTATCCGCCTTTGCAGTTAAGAAGACTGGTCTCAGTATAATTCTAGCATGCAATATTCCCAAGGGTAGCCCCGAGCTTGAGGTGATCTCTTCTTCTCATCTCTCTGTTTATTATTCATAGGATATGTTTACATGATTATGCATATGGTGCTTGATTATTTCGGAAGAGAAACTCTATGGGCTTTTCGTATCATTTTGTTTTCCGTGATCATCTGAGATTTTGAAATGATTGCCCTCTCTTCAGGCAACTGCAGAAAAATGTCTGATTGAAAAGCTAAGAATAGCAGGATACATCGGAACGGTTGATCAAGGCTCACCAAATCCGTCTTCTCAAGTAAATTGAGAATCTAATGTAACTATGAAATTCAGTATTAAGTAGACAAACAGTTGTGAAACATTAATTTTCAGTCTTGGTTGTCAAACACGTTGATGACGAATCTCTTAAAAGATAGAATTGGTCAGCGTGGCAAGAACTGCAAATAGCTGAGCCAACGTCTGTAGTTTTGATCAAAGCACATCAAAATTGACCTCGATACTAAACTGCTTTATATCTGCGATCTGTCTTTTCTTTTTTATGAATTAAATCAAGTACTTAGGATTACTTTAGATATGGTGTTTGTGGGCTTTTTTCTTTGCATTCTGGTATCATTAAAATCATCGTCCACACAATTGAAGTTTCGGTAATCCTCTTTTCTGTGATGACAATGACACCGGTAATAAAATTGGCGGTTGGGAATTAACGCATAATTTAGTTAGTAACAATGCATAGATGTAATTATCCTCATCAAACTTCAAACACCATATAAGACCTATGAAATGTCAAATGGCCACACCTTAACCCCAACCAGTTATCGATGGAAAGTGAATATCTTCGTGTAGCTGTCCCAAGACGAATAAAGAAAAAACTGTAAATGAAAAAATTAAAGTTCTAACTGTGTCGAGATGCACAAAACTGCAGCAAAAATTTCATGCATGTGGACTGCTACTAGGGTCGGTCTTCCCATATTTCGTTTCAAAGAAATGAAAGTAGAATCAACAGGGGCGGACAGGCAGCAGCACTAGTTACTAGTTAGTAGTTAACCCCCCCAAATTACATAGATTTGGAAACCTGCGTGTTGCCCCCCTTGTCCCAGAAGTCAAGTGCTTACCCTTGACCCAAAGAGTTCAAGGAAGCACTGATAGGACCTTTTTCTTCGTTCATTCAACCACCGGATTCAGAGTCAGCATACAAACAGCTATTTCACCCTATGCTACCCAGAGATCAGATCTAGTAGCAGCAGTTAACACCACCTTCATCACAAAGTTTACACAAAAGGGATCACACTTGTTTTTTGAAAGTTAAAAGGGACCACACTTTAGCCCCAGTCTTCTGTATTAACATAATTTGAAGCTTCATCGCCTTCCCACCACATCACTTTCGCTAATTTATCTACCATTGTGTTGATTTCCTTTCCCTGAGGATGAAAACTCTCTCCACCAACCTGAAATTCATGTAGAACACCATCCAGCTCTAGCCAACTATACCCGGCAGTCTTTTTTATATTCAAATCATTCATCTGCCGCCTGAAACTACACACATTGTCCATTTCCCCTGCCTCTGCAAAAACATTGGTTGCCAATGCATAAAAACCACAATCTTGTGGACCCAGTTTACCAACAATTCCAGCTACTTCATCTGCAAGCAAATAATTTTTATGGGTCCTACAGGCTCCAAGCAAAGTTTTCCATATAACCAGATTGGGTTCAATAGGCATCTCTTCAATGACCTGCCTTGCTTCTTTCAAAAGGCCTGCACGTCCAAGAAGATCAACCATGCAACCATAATGTCGAATGTTAGGAGTTACCTTGTAAACATTTATCATTTCATGAAAAATAAGTCTACCCACGTCAACCAAACCTGCATGGCTACATGCATTTAAAATAGCAACGAATGTAATATCATTGGGTTGAATAGAAGATTCATTTTTCATGATGGTGAAAATACGACAGGCTTCCTTCCCTAGTCCATGAGATGCAAGGCCCGAAATAATCGAATTCCAGGCTGATAACTCCTTGCTCCTGAGTTTGTTAAAAACCTCAAGTGCTTCGTTCACACATCCACATTTACAGTACATATCCACAAGAGCTGAACCTAATACTCCATCCACATGCATTCTTTTTCTTTCAACAAAAGCATGAATCCACTTCCCGTGAGTAAGAGTGCCCAGATGTGCAATAGCAGGAAGAACACTCACAATTGTTACTTCATTAGGTTCAACGCTTGCACTTCTCATTAACAGAAACATTTCCACAGCCTCCTTAAACAAGCAATTCTGGGTGTAGCCTGAGATCATTACTGTCCACGCTACAACATCTTTTTGCACCATCTGTTCAAAAAGCTTCTGTGCTTGTAATACTTTCCCATGCTTCATGTATCCAGATAACATGGTATTCCAGGAAAAAATATTCCTTTCCGGCATTTCGTCAAACAATTCTCGAGCAATATCCACCTGCCCGTGTTTGACATAGCCATCAACCATCACAGTCCAAGTAACCACATTCTTTTCAACCATTCCATCAAAAACCTTTTTCGCAGAATCTAAGTCTCCACCATTCACGTACCCAATGATAATATCATTTTGTGACACAATGTCTAAATTGAGACATCTATGAAAAATCCTTGTCGCATCCTCACACTTGCCCAGCTTTGAGTACAAACGAATCAAGGCCCTCTGAACGAAAATGTCACCACTATAACCACTTTTAATTGCTTGCCCATGAATTTCCCTACCCTCAACTATACCAGATAGTCTCCAACAAGCCTTGAGCAGAAAAGGGAAAGTGAAGTGGGTCGGTAAAAATTCACCCTCTACCAAAAGGTGATAGAACAAGAGAATAGAGTCTACAGGGTCGATGCTATTTGAGTAGTTTCTAATGACAAAATCCCACTCACCGTCACTAGATGAAGAGAGTTTGATAGGGGCACGAGGCTTGCTTTTATCACAGGGCTGCTGACGGAATTTGAAGAAATCAGTACTCCTTTGCCTTGGAAGGACTCCACCACGAGTAGGAGCAGGAGCAGGCCTTTGCTGTTGCGGCAAAGTAGCCAGCATGTTTTCCTAAGTTACAAACAGCTAACCACCATCAACTACCTGCTCCAATACTTTTTTTTTTTTTATCCACACAAGCGTCAAACAAAAAGCGAGAGTAAGTGTGCATCACAAATATTTCGTAAATAAGTACATTCATCTAAAATAAGAGTTTTCAGGCTGAGTCTTCATATAGGAGTAGGCGACAAAAGATGGAGCACGATTAAGCCATATGTAGATATCGTGTTAACCGTGCAAGGCCATGGTAGTGGCATACTTAGCAAGGTTATCAGCGACCTTGTTTGTCTCTCGAACCTTGTGTTGGAGTTGAACTTGTGGAAGTTCCTTCGAGTAAGTTCTGCACATAGTGACCAACTTTTGCAACCTCCAGTGAGTTGTCAATGATTCCTGCATCAATTGTATTATCAACAAAGAGTCCCTTGAACAATAGTTGAAGAAGAAGGAAACAAGTATTTTATGAGGGGTTAGGAAAAGTTGAAGGGCGAGAAGTTCTGATTCATTATTTGTTTTGTGGGTAAGTGGCCATGTTGCACATAATAAGCATTTGCTTTGTGAGTCTCTTAGAATAAAATCCACTACCTGCCTTTTGTGTGGAAAAGGTGGAGGAGCCATCAAAATTTGTCATGAGATAGTTAGGGGGTGGGAGAGCCAAATTATGTGAGACCGGTCTTGTTTGGTGTGTTGTTGTTCCGGAATTTGTTTATGGAGGATTGTATGATGGGCTTGGTAACATATCCAGTTGTAGCTGGTAGAAACTTAGTGGGATGGAGATGAAGTAATTGGGTAATATAAAAATGGCTATTTGCCAATGAGACACCATATTGGTGGTCAATGAGTGAACAAATATGTGTCTACGTGGTAGAAACTTAGTGGATGGAGATGAAGTAATTGGGTAATATAAGATTTGAGTGATGGGTGGCAAGGAATTATGGAGGTGAAAGGTTGAATGAGAAACCAGAGTTGTCGGGCAAATGGACAGTGAATGAAGAGGTGGTCAATGAGTGAGAGCCAAAGAATCAATTTTTGTTTGGAGAGGGCACTAATTTTCCATAATTTGGGCTAGAGAGGGTCACTTAGGGCATAGATTTGTTGGTTTGATTGTAGCTTAGAGAAGGTGTGGAGATAATGGAATGTTGATTTAACCGAGAAAAGGTCGTCTAGGGAGGGAGTCTAGATTAATGAGTCGGTGGGGTGGACATTGGTGGGAGAGTTGAGGATTAGTTCTACAACGTCAAGGGCCCACAAAGCTTTGACGTGATGTTCATTCCAACTTTTATCATGGTGGAGAAGAGATGACACCTTAGCTGAGACTGTTAAAGGACCTTCTATTTGACGGGGAAAGTTGCAAAGAGATTGTTGTAACCCTTAGACCCATATGTCATACCAGATTGAAGTGTTAGCCTCATTGCTGGGCTGAGAATGGGTAAGCTTTAGGAAGATGGGTATAAACTTATTGATTTGTTTCCAAACAAGTAAAGAAGAGTATGTAGTTGTTTTATAGGAGAGGTGAGGAGAAGGCCCATATTTAGTTCTCATGAAAGAGGCCCAAAGAGATCTCCTACAGTTGTACATTCTCCGGAGTAGCTTTAGCTTAAAAGTTTGACTAACTGCTTGTAATTAGCGTAATCCTAAACCCCCATCTTGATGAGATTCACAAAATACAGACCAGTTTACTAGATAAGTTTGTTATTGCCTTTATATAACCATAAGAACTGTCTGAAATTTTGTTCTAATTTATTAATGATATTCATGAGTATACTAAAACATGTAAGAGTGTGAAGGGGAATACTATTGAGGACTGAATTGATAAGGATCAGGCGACCCGCTAAAAATAAGGTTTTATTTACCCACCCTGATAATCTGGCTTCAATTGCTCTAATAATGAGGCCATAGGTGGTGCAAGTAATTTTAGTAGTGGGGATATTAATACCTAGATAAGTACCCATCGATTGAGATGGTGTAAACTTTATTATATGTGAGATAGATTGACGTGTAGAAGGGGTGATACTATTAGAAAGAAAAGGGAGGATTTGGAGGGATTGGAGTTTTGGCCTGAGAAATCAGCATACTGGGACAAGATGTTTGTGATTGTGGCAGCGGTAGTTAAGTCAGCCTTTCCAAAAATTAATAGGTCATCAGCGTAGTATAAATTGCAAATAGCTTCCATGTGAGGAAGAGGTTGCCAAGGGGAAATAGAACGATGTTCAATGGCTGATGAGATTTTATCTGAAAGAAGTTCAGTTGCAAGGATAAAGAGAGTTGGGAAATGGGGTCTCCTTGTCGAAGGACGCACCTAGGGGTGAATGGGTCAGAGGGTGATCCATTGATCAGGATATGATATGAGGTGGTTTGGAGACAAGAGAGCAGTAAGTGTTGCCTAGAAATGGGAAAATAAAAAGATTTTAAAGTGTGTGCTATGAATGACCAAGACATAGTATCAAAGGTTTTCCTAAGATCAATTTTTGTGCCAAAGTAAGCATGTTTTGTCCCTACGAGGGTAAAAGTTATAAGGATTTCATGGGTTAATAATACATGGTTCGACATTTGGCGGCCTTTAATAAAATCTGCTTGGGTAGGAGATATGATTAGTGGAAGAATTTTGGTAAGCCTGGAGGCAAGAATTTTTGTGAGGATTCTATAAAGTACATTGCATAGACTGATAGGTCTGTAGTCATTAAATGTTTTTGGGCATGGGATTTTAGGAATAAGGACAAGGAAGGTTTTGTTCAGACTAGGCTCCATAGAGCCAGAAAGAAAAATTGAATTTAAGTTAGTAAGTAGGTCTTCTTCAAGTTCCAGTGGTGTTTAAAAAAAAGAGGGTGGAATCCGTCCGGACTAAGAGCTTTTGTATCATTCCATTGTAAAGATAGATGTGCATAATTCTCTAATAGAGATAGGATGAGCGAGCCTTTGTTTTTTGGGGTGGTTCATCAAGAGGGGTGACAGCAGAGAAAGGGGGCGTGTTAGGGTTTGAGGGTTGAGAAAAGAGATCAGAAAAATAAATTTCGGTAGCACTTTTGATTTATGAGTCTTGTAGGAGGAGAGTATCATCCGGCTTTTCAATCGATTGGATTTTATTTGTTTGAGAACGAGAGTGGATAAAGGAATAGAAATATTTAGAATTTTGTTGGAAGAGATGAAGATGTTTAATTCTAGATAATTTCATGAGTTGATGTTGTAGTATTTTTTCCTGAGAAAGTAAATGAGGATCCACTGGAGAACTTTGTGGTGATGTTTGAATATGTGTAAGAGCTTGAATACACTCTCTGATCTTAATATGAAAATTTTCAAAAAAGGATTTGTTCCATATCATAAGTTCATGGGTAAAGTGAATGAATCTAAGATGTAACATATCAAGAAGAGTAACTTGATTAAGGTGTGTATTTGCCGACTAGGCTGTTTGAACTAGATGATCATACCCGCTATGTGGATGGAATATAGCGTTTAATCTAAATGGGCTGGTAGAAGAGGTTGGTGTGGAGAAGTTTACTAACAAGGGGCTGTGATCATATCGTACTTTAGGTAAGATATGAATAGACGATTGATGCCAGGTTCTCAACAACTAGAAGTTACTAAAGCACGGTCCAAGCAGGCTTTGATTAGGTATTCGCTAGAGCGACAGTTTGACCAGGTATATTTGGAGCCTATGTAACCTAGATCTATCCAACCCCCTCGATGAATAAATTCTTGAAAATGAGTATTTGGTTGTATAAGTGTTTGGAATGAAGAGAATTTTTCATCAGGCAAATAGATCGCATTAAAGTCTCCTATAAAGATGACAGGTGTAGAAATGTGGGCAGTTAAAGAGGCTCGAGCTTGGAGTGCATTGGACCATGTTGTGTGGTGGGGTGGGAGGTAAACAAAGAAAAGAGTGGTGTAATCGCCTCGTGGGAGAAACACCTAGCAGTGGATGAAGAATTCACCCGAGTTGACAATAACTGTCTACCTAAAGCAAGGAGCATGGGCGAGTGATGTGGGCCTTGGAGGGTAAGATAAGCTTAGGTCCGTACATATTAGGAGTGCCCTATAGGTAGAGGTGAGGCATCAGTGTCTCTAAAAGCTCATTTCTTTCTTGATAGGTCTGTTGAGATGAATAAAGGCCCAGTTTAAGGTAGATATGTATCTAATACCATTATAACATCAAATATAAGAAAAATACTTTGATGACATGGAGCATAAAGCCCACCATGTTACGCAATTTATAATGCCACAGTTTTTTTCAATACGTGGCATCCATTTTAGTGAAGTACCCGTCTCAGATACTACCATTACAAATTTATTACACCAAATAGCGAAAAAATCTTAAAAAGTTATAATTTTGTATGGAATAATAAGTATAATTTTTTATTTTATAAAATCCTATATTTTAAAGGATAAACCCTAGGCATCAATGGTTTAGATTAACATGTACGTGGGATAGGTACGTAGGCTTGGTGCATCTTTGGCAGGAAGGCGGAAAAACAAAAACCCTGCAACGGTCACAAACTCTGTTTGGGAAAGAATTGAAGGGAATAGAAGGGAAAGAATTGAAGGGAATAGAAGGGAAAGAATTGAAGGGAAGGAATTGAAGGGAAAGAATTGAAGGGAAGGAATTGAAGGGAAGGAATTGAAGGGAAGGAATTGAAGGGAAGGAATTGAAGGGAAGGAATTGAAGGGAAGGAATTGAAGGGAAGGAATTGAAGGGAAGGAATTGAAGGGAAGGAATTGAAGGGAAGGAATTGAAGGGAAGGAATTGAAGGGAAGGAATTGAAGGGAAGGAATTGAAGGGAAGGAATTGAAGGGAAGGAATTGAAGGGAAGGAATTGAAGGGAAGGAATTGAAGGGAAGGAATTGAAGGAAGGAATTAGGAAGGAATTGAAGGAAGGAAAGGAATTGAAGGAAGGAATTGAAGGGAAGGAATTGAAGGGAAGGAATTGAAGGGAAGGAATTGAAGGGAAGGAATTGAAGGGAAGGCATTGAAGGGAAGGAATTGAAGGGAATGAATCAAGGGAAAAATGAAGGGAAAAAATTGAAGGGGAAACAATTGTAGGGAAAATAATTGAAGGAGAAAAAAATGAAGGGAAAACTGTTGGTTTCGGCCTCTTTTTCCCTCTCTAATGGAATGCACTCTCTTGCGTCTCTTCCACTTTCCCAGTTTTTGGCTAATATATTATCTAAATTCTATTAATATTGCCCTCCATTAAATTTTTTCTAATATTACGAGAATCTGACGAGCCCAATATGCACATCTCTTTTTAATTCCTAGCAGAAGATTAAATAACCAAATCCCTACCATTTTGTCGAGACGCGAAACTTAAGGAGAACCTAATCAGAAACTGATTTTGGGGCTGCAGGCTAGTTGGTCTCGCTACACCAGGCAACTAATGGTGCACTTGTGCAGGTTAAGAGAATCATTAGAAATAGAATTCATTTACACCCAACTCTTTAACTATATGGGATTTGGGGGTATGATGTTATAAAGCCCACCGGTCTAGTAAAAGATCTTGACTTCAGCCATTGTGACAGGCTGATACACAAAAGAGTATAACAGAACTTCACATAGTAGTGAATCCGGATAATCTTAACAAGAATGAGAAAAAAAAAAATCAAGCATGTTTAAAGAATAGTTTTATGCTTTTCAAAGGACAATGAAAGCCTGGTCGAGTGAAAACCATACACGTTTTCCTTGTATTTTACCCATTTGGCGGGGCTCGGTCTTGGAATTGGTTTAGTACCACTCAAAATAGCTTTGCAAAACAAAACCGCCACTGCTTGAGTCACCATCTCCCCAGATGAGGGCAAAGATGAAGCCCATCACAAAGCAAGAAAGTTTAGCAGCAAATCTTCAGATATCCATCTTCTGTTCCAACCAAAAATAACCGAGAAAAGGGCAAAATACTTATGCTGGATAAAATGGACAAGTTTCTGGCCCCACGATCAGCTGAATAAAGTTTCTGAGGTGAAAGCAGCTGCTGTCCATCCTGCTGAACAGCAAGGTCAAATTTATTTAGAAACCCTCAACCACAAAAAAAATAAAATAAAATAAAATAAAAAATAAAAAGAAACTGAATAACTAATGAAACAGAATGAATATATAGTATATACTTGAAACATTCAAGACAGACTGCTTCCAAGACCAAAGCAGAGGACTGTTTCCTACCTCTTCCATGGATCTAGAAAGAGAGCAAAGGCCTATCTTGTTCCTCGAAACTGAAATTATGTCCTGACCCCAGACAGAAAAGCCACTTATGCTGTCTGAATGGCCCTTGAAAACAATTGATTGAGATGGATAATCCCTGTTGACGCCCATGCTTCTGTTAGAACAAATTTTAAGACTTGAAAGCCTTAAAGAACTTCTGGATAATTTAATAGCCAGAACTTCTGACAAAAACCAGAACCCAAAAAGTTGCTACAGATAATAAATACTAAGGAATGTAAACTTGACAGGTTATCTTTTTTATAAAACACTGATGGAATATTTTGATCAGTGTCAGTACCTCCTCAGGTCCCATACTCGTAAAGTTTTATCGAGTGAGCTGGAGATGAGTAAATGATCCTCTGGTGCAGCCAACTGGAATATAAATAATCAATAAAGGGAGGAAACATCCAAAAACTATATATATACGAAATTACTCTGACTTTCAAATCAGTTTCAGGTATCAGAGTGGATAGCACAGATCTAAGACATCTGGTGAAAGAAGCTACGTATTAGCCTAGACAAAATTGGATGTCTCATATCTGACCCAAAATATTAGCAGAAAGTGTAAAAATTCCGGAAATTAATTTTTGAAAAAAGACCCTTCTAATAATGTTGTCCTACAATTATCAAATCTCAAGCACTCTATGAACATGTAAAACACAAAAGGGTTAAAACTTAAGAAACACATCGTCCTTTGAATCTTTGATGTAATCAATTTCATTTGTCAATTCAAAAACACTTGATCGTCTAATTTAAATTGGTACTGACTGAGCTACTACTTGTGATTGTTTAATAGATGGCTTTCGTGACCAATTTGTAATTATATTATATTATGTGTTAGGCAGCTAAGTTTTGAATTATTTTGATATGGAGACCTTGGATCATCTAATAGAAGGTAAATTAATGGCTATTTATAAGAGATGGTTTATGGAAGACACATGCTTTTAGTCAAATGCATGTAAAAACCTCAGTTATAGTTCGCTTAACCGACAAAGTATCATGACAGCATCATATAATTTCAGATACTGTTCGTAATGCACAAATTTGAAAATACATAATAAGAGTTCCATCATAAGTACAAACACAAGTACTAAAGCAACTTTCCAGTATAAGATAGTTACAAATTGAGATGTTTGGGAGCGTGAAAAGTAAGCGATTTGTTGATCATACCTTAGTAATATAGCCGTCATGGGCTCGCCAAAAAGCAATTACATTCCCACTCCTTGCATCGAGCAGCCTACAATGACCTGAGCTTAGACCCACAGCTATCCAAGAAGAAGAAGCAATGCCGCTATCCTTTTTCAGCTTTTCAGAGCCACAAGAACAAATGGCAGAGACAAGAGAAGAGAAATTATAATCAAGTGGATCACTCTTCCACTGATGCAACTGGCGCTCTTCAGCGACATCTATAAATCTGCACAAGATCCTAATGAGTTAGGAGAATCATGCAAATTTAAAATAAGTTTTACAGGAAGTATCGACTAGGGCAAATTACAGATGAAAGAGCAGTTCACCTAAGTGAACCATTTCCAATGCCGGCTACCAGCTTATCTTGAAATTCTATATGATGCATGCATGTATACAAGCCTCCACTGAAAGGGGTCGACAATATACCCCCAGATAAAGCACCCGGATTCAGCACACTGGATTGGTCAGTGTGCACCTTAGATGCTGTCAGCAGTGAATGTGACGAATTTGTTGATGGTTCAGAATAGGCAGAAATCAGCTTTCCAGTGCTACCATTCCACACATGTATGGTCCCATCACAAGAAGCAACCCTTCCAGTAGAAGAGAAAATGCATATGTCATTTACTACCTGAAATCACAAAGGTCATCTCAAACCATTGAAAGATGAATAGCATAGTGCCAGCATTCTTTTATAAGTATTAAAGAATTGGGCATTGAACTAAACCTCCTCATGACCATAATAACCAAATAAGCACTCCATTCTTGATAATTCCCACTTCTGAACAGTACCCCTAAAACTAGGACCAGCTCCACCAGTGAAAACTGTACATTCATCATTTTCAACAGCTAAGGTTCTCAGTGATCCGGGATGGGCACGGACAGAGTGAAGTACTGTTGCTTCAATTTTCCAAGGAAGTTCGTCTTTCAGGTTGCCAGCTCTAGAAAGAAATTCAGGCCCATCCCAACTAGTGGCATTGCAATGGAACCAGAACCATGGTTCATGTCTCTCTGGGACTTTTACAGTTGCATGTTTGATAACTGGGTTCTGCTCGAGATCAACAAACTGCTTCTGACTCACTGAGCTTTTTCCACCTCTGAGACCCTGTGTCTGGGGTACTGACCAACCAACCCCATTGAGCAAGAGCTTAGCTGGATTGTATTCAGAGGTTGGAAGCTTAGTGATAAGGGGCCTTTGAGTATTCGTGCAATCGGCCCCTATCCTGGACACCTCCCCTGCACAGTCCCACTGAACAATGATAGAATTATAAACGAAAAAGCTCATAGTAAAAAAGAATTAAATGATAAGTGTCATCAACATACACAGAGTGAGTGGATAATTAATGAGAAGAATCTGGTTCAATGCAATTTCAGTAATTTGACTTGCTTCCCGCAACAATTGGCAGGTGTGGATTAAATTGGCTAACAATAAGGAGGACTTGAATTTTTTAACTAATAACAACCTGAATTAACTGCTGCAATTGTCCATATCAATTTCTGCTTATTAAATGTGAACAAAAGGTCTTGTCCTAATTAACTTTTTCATCCATCTATATTCCAGGGCTACAATGGTGAGATTAGCACAGTTAAGAAAAAGACCTCGATTACCAATGTATTATATAAATACCTTCCAGTTATGAAACCGTTGAAGATACTGCTCAAGAAGCAACCATGTGGCACAACCCTGACGAAGTTTCTCAATGCCAAGAAGTGATGCAAATGAAGGATATAGCAAACGCCTGCAAAAACCCAAAGTTCACAAAGGTTTTAAATCACTGACTAGTTGTCTCTTAATCTCATTCATTCAATACAATGAAAGGCACAAAGGGTTGATCTTTCCTTTTCCTCAGGTTGAATGCTTGGTATTTTAATTCCCTTACCAAAAATTCGCGAGCTCAAACAAAGGCACTTTAATAGATCAATAGAGAGGGACAAGCAACTAAATTTTAACATGTATTGACAAAGAATGGCACCTACACTAGATCCATACGACTTTGAAATTGAGTCCCTTCAACCATTTTTGACTTTGGGGCCCGTGCAATTCTTGCTGAAGTGCCAGTCTCTCTGTTGCTGTCCTGAGAGAAGGCAAGTTCATCAAAGAGCTCTTTGAGTTGTGGAAGGACATGCAAAGCTGCCAGCTCAGATCCAATCCTCTGACAAACAGAAAGAATGGCTGTAGCAGCAACCTAGCAGAACAAGCAAGTTATTATTTTAGTTAAAACAACTTAAAGGTTTCCTTATCAGGCAAACTTTGCTGAAACAATAAAGGAAAATACCTGAAGCATAGGAAGATCCAGATTTGTCAGCATAAGAACTCTAACATGGAGGCAGATTTGATCCTATAAATATCATGTAAGTGATAGTATATAGAGTCCGTTTTCTTTTTCTTCAAATTTCATGCTTAGACACAAAGACGATGTTACAAAGCTAACCTGAAATAGCTCTTTAAGAATCACTTCACTTGGAAGGATTAAAACCAGACCATCTAAAGTTACAAGAGCATCAGTCAAAGCTAAAGCACTCCAACTTAGCAATGGCTCTGGCTTATCCAAATGCAAAACATCAATGCAAGACAGAACAACATTCTTTAGCAAAGGGAGAAGTTGGTGGATGATGAAAGTTTCACCAAAAAGACCCCCTGGAAAGATAAAAGGCAGTTTTTTAGAAGCAGCATAACAGACAAAAATAAATAAATAAAAAAGATGCTATTTGCAGTAAATAAAAATCTCACAAACCAGAGAGCAGAAGATACCAATTCTAACCAGGCAATCAATTCCGTCTGAACATAGTCCTTTCCCGAAATACTGAACAAGGGGAAAGATCGTCTGAAAAAATATAAAACCAGTAGTTAAGAGCAGAAATGGATAATCACATGAAACAAATTCATAATAAAACCAATATCATGCATAAACAGATTATGAACACCATGGTGCAAATTTTAACCTGATGAACTGTCACAGGTACCCCAAGCTCCTCACATGAACCAATTAGCAGCACAGAGGCAGCAGTTGCAGAATTCTTATGGGGAGAACTATACAAATTTGTGATGACACATGGATGTATCTTTTCCAGATATGTCTGTTTACCCAAATGCCTCCAGATCTCGCGTACAAATGAGATTTGAAGGAGCAAGACCTTCAGATGAGAATATTCTGTAGCCTGAAAAAAATTTGTTTGCTTCATTAAGAATGCTGGTGATCCTATTGCCCTCCACATTTAAACTTCAAAAGATCAAACATAAGAGAGAAATCAAAGGGGAGATTTACAGTATTCTAAATTATTCCATTGATTTCATGACTAGCCTGTAAAATCTTCTGTACAATGGGTAAGATCAAGGTCTTTATTGCTTGATATTTCAAGCACTTCAAGAACTCCATCAGTAAGTATAAAACTGAATCTGACTCATTCTCAGACAAAGACATAGTGATGAGAGCCAGACAGTAGGGAGCACACAATTCTGCAGCAAACTGTCCCATTGATCTCAGCGCTCCTGCCCTCGCTAGCTTTGAAGCATAATGGAGGCGAGAACCACTGCTTACAACAAGTTGAAGTGGAGCAAGGAACAGGTATGCAGATCTAATTGTTGGCGAAAAATAAGGTGATATTAGGAGTGACTTTGCTGATGGCCGCCTGATAAAGAAACAAAAAATTAGAAATAAATGCCACGAGAAATTTAAGTAAATCTTAACAGAATATATAAGTATAAATATCTCAGTTAAAAATAAAACGTCTGACAGCGACAACAGTTAGGTAGTTACATATCAGCAAACACCAAAGTCAGAAGCAAAAATGCAAAAGAATGTATTCACCTCCTCCAGTCCCTATGAACACAAGCTTTAACAAGTAGCTGAACCTGGGGAGGAAGTTCCTGGACCAACACAGGCAAGACGCCACTTTCCTTATAAGCAACCAATGAAATTGGATTAAAAAGTGGCCTTTTTAAATATAATTCTGCCAGAATGCAACCAACAGAAAATATATCTGCAGCTGCATCTTCTGAATAGGGCATGACAGATGATCTCTGTCTCCAAAGTAGTAGCTCTTGAAAGCCCACGGAGGCATTATTATCATTCTCAAAATATTCAAGCAGGGTGGCTACATCAGTATTTGATGGCTCCAAGGACTCTGAGTCACCTCTATGCTCCTTTGCTTGTTTCACAACTGATTTGCCTTCAACAGAATCTTCTGCAAGGAATTCATAGAGGGGATCCAAATCCCGACCGTATTCAAAGAAAGAAGTAGCTGTTTCCAGTTCTTCTAATTCAGAAATTTTTGAAACAGCAATTTCCCCGTGACTTCCCTGGTTTGACCCTGAAGCTTCATTCATAATGGCAACAGGTCGTACATTACTTTTTACATGTAATTTTGAACAATTATCAAAATCTTGTGTACAACCTTGCCTCATTGGATGCGGCCTAGTAAATATTTGGCGACGACCTACTGACTTAGGCATCATGTGATCTGAGGTGGGAAGCATCACATTTTTAGCTGCAATTGCTGCCTCACCTGACATCTTATACCCAAAAGTTATATCAATCCAATTGTGAATTTCACGTGATACCCGAGAACTTTCTAGCGCTGCCCGGTGCATGGAAATAAACTCCTCAGGACTGGAAGCCCAACCAGGGACAGCCAGATCATTCATTCCGGAATGAAGAGAAACAAATACCTGAGGATCGCAGTAAAATTCAGGAATGCATTCATCAGGAGTCCACTGGTAAAGCCTTTGCATATTAGATGGGTACTCATTGGGCTCGTAAACTGAACGCACAGCAGAACGCAACACATTTAGAGGTAATCTTCTTGCTTTATAACTGCAAACTGCCAATTCAGACAAGCACTCATCAGAAATATGGTGGGGGATCTCTGAAGTTAAATAAGTAAAATCTAACTGTTCATCTCCTTTGGCCAGTCTCCATTTGCTCTTGCGCAGGTCTCGCCAACCAACATCTGTGTTTTCATCAGGTCTTACACTAAAATCTATAACCCAAGGCATAACAGTATGAAATGTGTGATCACCCCACCTTCTCCCAGCTAATCTGTTTAGGACTAGAAGGTACTCATAATTGCTCAATTCACATTTCCACCAACGCTTAAAAGCAGATCGCCAGTCCAAAGTTGTTGATAGCTTCAAATCAGCATAAAGATGACGACTAGAACAAGTATCTATGCAGCAATTTAAAAGTGGAGCAGCAGGCAGCTGGTCTTTACTCGTTGTAGTCAACTTTGTATTTGCATGAGGCTTGCTAAACAGTGTGAGCAGAGCCCAACAAGAATTTGTTAGCATTACACTGGAAGGGCAGATATTACCATGGGAAACCCCTAAACCATGGATGTATGCTAAGGCGGACAGAATTTGGTATATTAAAAATTCGATACAGCTGTATGAGTTCAAAACCTTCGGGCTATATAACAGAATGCTTTCCAAAGTATAAGGGTTCTTGGGATACAATAAATAATTATAGTCCTTAACTTTTAGCATACCTATAACAAGTTCAAGGTTAGGATGCCTCACACAGCCAGGTATGTATTTCTCTGAAAATTTTGGCATTCCCAATAAGCTGAGAAAATTTGTCCCATCACGACATGTGGGTTTTCCTTCGACAAGGAGATTGATAGATGACATTAAGTGATCTTCTAATGAACCTGACATGAAATTATGAACAAGGTTATTGATAACACTTAAGGAGCCCACGCCCACATAAGCAATAGGAGCTAATGCCGTAATGGTTCTTGAACTCAATAATCTGCCTCTGTAATCAAGGCGAAAACTTCCTGAGGATTCCTCTGCCGTACTTCCTGTAAAATAGAATCCACCATCTTCTGAAGCAGAAGAGACCTTCCCATCCTCAAGACATTGCCCCATGCCAGATGAAGAAGCTTTCTCCTTTTCATGTATTTTGCCGCTCTCAGAATCCTTTTCATCCAAGTATCCATCTCTAAAAGTAATAAGAAGCATATAAAAGTCATTGTAATCTTTCTTCAATTAGTTCAAGGTAGAAAGTCACCAATGTACTTTTTTCTTGAGAGAGAGTAACTTACATATATTTTGACAGACATTTGTCTTCAAATTTTGCAACAGCAACCAATATAAACTGAGGTGAAACTTCCTCGCTGAAATTTACTCAAAATTGGAAAGAAAAAATGGAAAGAGTTACATAACGACAGAAATTTAAACTGATGAGTGATATATGCATAAAAATCAGGCATCTTTCTTTATTTCAACTTCTCTTTCACAAAGACAGCAACCAGAACTAAAAAAAAAAAAACAGCAATCAGAGGGAACTGCTTCTTAAACCATTTACCAGACTGCTTTGTTTGTCCCGGAAAAGTCAACCTGCAATACAGAAAATCAAAAAAGATGAGGCAATAAATGAACAAAAATCACTATGTAAGTAACGATAAGGCAGCTGAAAGGCAACTGAAAGTCTCCGGGAGTCGGCTAAAGCAAGTAGCTTAAATGCTATATTCATCCCCTTTTGACTGTTCCAAATCCGCGAATATTTATTTGAACAGCCAGAACGTTCATATTAAAAACCGAAAGAAAGGTAACTGCATGGTCTAGCAAGTTCGCCACTTCGAAATTGTTTCACGAGGGGAGTGATGAGCTAACTTATTTAGTGTCCCTGATCTTATTGATGATCTCATCTCTCAGAATAATACACACACAAAAAAAAAAAAAAAAGTTGTAAGGGAAAGTTTTAAATAAAGAATATTCGCAAATGCAAATTGCCTACTTCGCAATACTAAACTTTCCGCACTTTTCATCGTCTTGCATCCGGCCTCGCTCCTTCCAGCTTTATTTTGCAGCAGTAAATACCTTAAAAACTACAACCGCCGCCTTAAGAAACCGGCACTTGTTCGCAAATGAAGAAAGGACCTCAAATTTCAATTCATCAAAACACGATAGAAAATGGGACCACTTCCCCATCCTTCTCGACTTGAGAAAACCTCACTCCACCCACCCGTCCAGACCGTATCAAAGAAATTCAAACTGGAGGCGACAGCTATAAACATGTTTACCTGAACCACTGCTCCAGAGCCGAATGGAGTAGCCGAATCGGAAATTCCGTAGAGGAAAACGAGTTTTTCCGAGAAATCCTCTTGAACGAGTTTTTGCAGACATCCAAAGCAGATTCTCCGCTCCATTTTCGAATAATTTTAGCTCTCAACCCGTAGTTGTCGCATTCTCGACGGACCTACTCGCAGTCAAATGAAGGCAACAGTATTCGATCCCTGAAAGAGCAGATCGAGCAGTCCAAACAGAAAAATATAAAACTGCCGCGAAATTTAGGCTCGGGGGATCTAACGGAAGCGGCTCAGCCTGTCACGTTAATTCTGGACCTCACTCCTGGGTCTTCCAACAGATTAAGGCCCACAACTACTACAAAGTATTCGATTTTATTTTATTATGAAAAATGCTAGTTGCACTTGCACATTACTTATCTGACGTACACAACGTAAGCAGCCAATCCGAAACACAGTTGCTTAGGATTTATCTCTTATGATTTAAAATTTTTATAAAATTAAAAATATTTTATTATTTTTTTAAGTTTTTCTATTGGCTAATTACATGAGGTACGTCAAATAGTTATTGTGGCCTGCAGCTAGCATTACTTTTTTATTATTTATCATAATAATATTTTTTTAAAAATTACATAAAAGTTTTTCATGCCCTCTATATTTTCCCTGAATTATCATGTAATTATGTACAGTATTATTTATTAATTTAAATAAATAACATTTATAAATTGGAATAAATTTATAGGAAAGGCAAATTATGAAGGCTTACTAGGAATTACTATGGAATCAATCTTGATTTTATGTTTATGATAATTATATATTCCCAACAATTTTCTTGTTTAAATGTCACCTGATAATATCGGTTGGGGATTCTAAAGCGAGGGCACTATCCCTCTCTACTCACTGCTACTCCCTCTCGTCCCTCACCCTGGGTAATAGAAAAGCTCAGATTAAATAAGAGATCAACACAGTTTGCAAAGAGATGCAAAAGGCTACGAATTCAGGAGGTTTGCACAAGTAAATGCAATCACAAATCATCTACACAATGTATTTCAAGCGCCCTCCACACAATGGAAGAAGAGATGGAGAAAACTAGTCTTATAACCATATTTAACTCATCCAAAAGTGAGGCACATTCATTTATTCAATTGCAGGAAACGCCACACACTCAGACTATACTTCATCAAAACAAAATCTTTGATTCACCAGATCGAAAAGCACTCCGGAAGAAGGCCCTCTTCAAATAGGACAAAGTTAACGCTAACTCTTTCATCCCATTAAGTGTCAACCTTCTTATGGAGACTAACACTGAGCACATCTTCCTCCACCATAAGTCAAAACCCCATCAGTGCAGAAACTCATCAAACTTATCTAACCCTCCACCTCCTATAAATCTAGCTTCTCGCACAAGGCACTACACATTCCCACTATGTCGGTTGAAGGAAGACCTTCCCCTTTGTGGGTTACAATGGCAGAACAACTGGATGAAACTCACACCATACTGAACATGGCTCATGTCGAACACCTTGTCACCACTACGGAGTCCATCACCGACGGCGACATCACCTGCACTTGACGATCGATCGCGCAACAGGAAATAGTCGACGTCAAGCTTATCCCTTCTGCGATGAGTACGCCGACAGACAAGGCGTGGTGACTGAAACGGACTCGCATGGAAAAAGGTGCAGATGAAGGGACGGTAGGTACGCCTCGTCATACTGCCCTCGAAATTAAATTTTATTTGAATGGATTTACGTGGTGGAATCCCCTATTAAGTTAGATTACAAATCTAGTCGCAAGTAGCAATAGTGGTGAGAATTATTAGTCTTAGATAACACATTAGGATAAATAGAGAGATAATGGTAATCATGACGGGACCCAATTTCACATGAACACAGCCGAAAACATTAAATGAGACATGCCTCTCTAAGGAGAGGGAAGGTATAAGGACGAATATCAAGCCACAGGGGTGCCGCCCCCAAGGCACATTATGGGTCATTTCAAGCTTTAACCCATCGATTACAACAGAAATAGGAGATCAATTACATGGGATCCCCCAACACTCCACCCCACCCTCCTCAGTTGTTTCCCTTCTTCTCACCTCACCAGAGTCGCTGTCTGAAGAGAGCACACGGAGAAGGGCCTAGCACATGTCCTAAACACCCTGATCGGCATTTTCATCATTCGAGTTCCAGCCACCCTGGGAGCCATTGTAACCTTCCTGCAAAACTTGCTCAGGAAGCCGGGACTACCTGATCCAACAATCGCCATATACGAACTGAATCGTGGCTACCACTCAGTGGTCTTACCATAAGAGGAAGACTGTGAGGAACTCCTACTCCATGCCCCAACTCGTATGAAGGAGAGATATTTGCATCGTTTCAGATGGCCGCATAACTTCTATGTGGACAATTACCTCTTCACAAGGGGTCCCGTATGAGTATGTCTCTTTTGCCTGTCGTTTAATCTTTTTCTCGATGAAGCTCTACACCGAGCAGATCATCCACTCGGTAGTTACATATGGATGGATTCAGACACGACAATGAACCCATGCAGCCGCACGTATGCACAGGTCAAGGTTATGGTCAATTTGGAAGCCGAAGAAAGGAAGGGGACATCCATTGACCTACTGGGTGCTAGTTTCTACGTCCCGTTTATAGTTGAAGGCAAACCAAAGATTTGAGCTATTCAGCAGGAGGAGGGAACACAGTATGACGAAATGTCGTGGAAGACCTCAAAGCCAAAATGACGCGCCAATCGAACCAAAGAATTGTCTATCTCTCGGAGACGAAGTCGGTTAACCCACCCTCGTCTCCGACCTTCAAATGGTTGGAAACAATGTTCCAATCCTCATTTGTGATTCCCTCCCAGGGCCTTAGCGGAGGGCAATGGTTCTTCTGGAAACCTAGCGTCCAGATGGACATATTACAATCGTCCTTTCACTCTATACAATGTAGTGTGACCCCCAATATAGGAAAATGAACGTATGTAACGTTCACTTACCTAGCTCCACAATAGAATAGGTGGTCTACGACTATAGAGTAATTAAAAAACCTTTGATTCTCCCACTCAGAGCCAGTAATGATAGTGGGCAATTTCAATGGCACATTGTTGTATGATGAGAAATACTCAGCACACTGGAACACCTTTAGAGTAAACTAGAAAATTCCAAACCTTAATTTCAAATGGGGGCTGGATAGAAATCGGGTTCAAGAGAAGCAAGTTTACATGGTCTAACGGTAGAGTTAGTAACAAGTTGGTCATGGCTAGACTGGATAGGACACTAGTAAATGGAGCCTGGCTAAGGAGTTGGCCTAATTCCAACACATTGGTCCTCCCTAGATTTAGATCGGACCACTCCCCTTTAATTATCTCAACATAAATAAAAAAAAAAATGCGAACCCTTCAGGTAACAAGACATGTGGAGAGAGGAAGATGGGTATGAAGACAGTTAGTAACGCTTGGAACTGCGTAAGGCACCCTAACTTATCCATGCCTCCACTTGAATATGTACCTAATTAATTCAAAAAATTGCAGAAGATTTGACCCACTAGAACCGAAACACCTTTGGTAACTTCAACAAAAATATTAGATCCACGGCAAGAAAGTTAGTCAAAGTACAAAAAACCAAACTAGAGCCCAGATAAATAAAATTCAGCAAACAGAATCTCTCTCAGGTTCTCAGTTCAATTCGGAAGAGGAGATAAAAAGGGAAGCACATCTCTTCTTTACAAAATTGTACTCACAACAGACAAACAAAAGTACACCGCTTTTTCAGCCAATAAACTAACTAACAAAAATTGATAGGATATCCCTCACGGCCCAATCAGTATGAGGGAACTCAAATCAGCCCTCTTCTCCATGGAATCCTACAAAGCTTCGGGACCAGATAGACTACAACCCATCTTTTTTAAGCACCACTGGCCACTTATTAAGGATGATCTACTAAAAAACATTCAATCCATCTTCAACTCAGTAAATATGGTGAAAGAACTTAATAAAACAGTTATAGTTCTTAGAATAATGCTAACGGTACATTACTGTAGCATACCGTGGCGTACAGTTTGACGTGGAAGGCTTATTTGGCATCCACGTCAGCTGCCCCTGTGGCAAAGAGAAAACCGGAACCCGAAGGTTCCAGTTTTCTCTTGAGCGGGAGCGGGAGCGGGAGCGGGAGCGGGAGCGGGAGCGGGAGCGGGAGCGGGAGCGGGAGCGGGAGCGGGAGCGGGAGCGGAGCGGAGGCCGGAACAAGAGTGGGAGGGAGGCCGGAACAAGAGTGGGAGGGAGGCCGGAACAAGAGTGGGAGGGAGGCCGGAACAAGAGTGGGAGGGAGGCCGGAGCAGGAGCGGGAGGGAGGGAGGGAGGCCGGAACAAGGCCGTGAGGGAGGCCGGAACAAGAGCGTGAGGGAGGCCGGAGCTGGAGCTGGAGGGAGGCCGGAGCTGGAGCTGGAGGGAGGGAGGGAGGCCAGAGCGGGAGGGAGCCTCCCTTCCCGCGCCGGGGCGGGGCGGCCAGAGCAGGAGGGAGCCTCCCTTCCCACGCCGGGGCGGGGCGGCCAGAGCAGGAGGGAGCCTCCCTTCCCGCGGCGGGCGGGCGGCCTCCTTCCGCGCGGGGGCGGGCGGCCTCCTTCCGCGCGCGGGCGGGCGGCCTCCTTCCCGCGCCGGGCGGGCGGCCTCCTTCCGCGCGCCGGGCGGGCGGCCTCCTTCCAGCGCCGGGCGGGCGGCCTCCTCCTTCGCGCGCGGGCGGGCGGCCTCCTTCCAGCGCGGCGGGCGGGCGCCTTCTTCTGCTGGGCGGGGGGCAGCCTCCTTCCCGGGCGTGGCGGCCTCCCTCCTGCGCCGGGCGGGCAGCCTCCCTTCCGCGCGCCGTGGCGGGCGGCCTCCTTCCCGCACCGGGCGGGCGGCCTCCTTCCGCGCGCGGGCGGCCACCCTTCCCGCTCCCTCCCACTCGGCGGCTGGGCGGCCCCCGTCCCTCTCCCTCCCGCTCGGCGGCTGGGCGGCCCCCGTCCCTCTCCCTCCCACTCGGCAGCCTCCAGCCCTCTCCCTCCCGCTCGGCGGCCTCCTGCCCTCTCCCTCCTTCAGTCCTTCTCCCTCCCGCTCGGCGGCCTCCCGCCCTCTCCCTCCTTCTCCCTCCCGCTCTGGCCTCCTCTCTCTCCCGCTCAAAAGAAAACCGGAACCCGAAGGTACCGGTTTTCTCTTTGCCACAGGGGCAGCTGACGTAGATGCCAAATAAGCCTTCCACGTCAGACTGTACGTACACGGTACGCTACAGTAATGTACCATTAGCATTACTCTAGTTCTTATACCCAAAAAAGCTCAACCAAAAACTTTTGGAGATTATAAACCTATTAGCCTGTGCAACGTAACTTATAGAATTCTAACTAAGGTGATGGCCTTGAGACTATCCAGAATAGTTACGAGAATTGTATTTGCTACTCAGACTGCCTTTGTTAAAGGTAGACAGATCACAGACCACATCGTTCTTGCACACGAGATCCTCAAGACCTTCTAGCTAAAAAGGAAAAAATACGTTTTTTTGGAGTAAAGATTGATCTGAGAAAGGCATTTGATACAATCTCATGGGACTTTATTAGTCACACGTTAGAAGCCTTTGAATTCCCCACCCAATGGAAGGAATTAATATACTCGTGCATAAGCACCACATCCTACCAGATCTTAAATAATGGATCGCCAACTGCCAACTGAATCCATTACTCCAGGGTGTGGGATTAGGTAGAGGGATCCTATTTCCCCTACTCCATTAATCTTAGTTACAAAGGTTCTTTCAGCCAAATTTCTAGAATGCTCTCTACAAGGTAAGATACAACCATGGAAACCTATAGAGAACATGCCAATAATGTGTAATCTGCACTACACAAACGACACACTTTTGATAGGAAAGGTAGATGTCCAAACAGTCACAACAATCATGAACATTCTAAGGGTTTATGCTGACTTCTCTAGGCAAAGCATTAACCCTGAAAAATCATCAATTTTTTTCTCAAATGCAGTCCCAACACACACCCTAGAACAAATTAAGGCATGTTTGCCTTTTAACCACACAAAGTGCATACCTAGGAATTGTAATCTCTCACTCAAAACTCACCAAAGACACCTACGACCCACTCATAAAATCCATATAAAAAAAACTGAGTGGCTGGATGAAGAAATCACTTTCCCTAGCCGGACGTATTCTCCTTA
Organism: Aristolochia contorta; assembly: GCA_022405105.1. NCBI lineage: Eukaryota > Viridiplantae > Streptophyta > Magnoliopsida > Piperales > Aristolochiaceae > Aristolochia > Aristolochia contorta. The sequence goes on from CM039664.1 coordinate 22,444,243, forward strand.
TCAAAACAGTCTTATCAAGTACCTTGCTGGATATGTTAACATGTTTCCACCGACCCATAAACGTAACTAAGAAAATAGAGCAGATCTTTAAAGAATTTCTATGGTCATACAAGGGAAACAAAAAACTTCACTTGGTAAACTAGCAGAACATTTGTGAATCACATAGAGAGGGAGGCCTCGGACTGAGAACCCTGCAGAGCCTAGAAACAACGTTTAGAGTTAAATTACTTTTGTGCATCTTCTTTAACTCTAACTCCCTGTGGGCTGTTTACATAAAATATAAATGTAGGGAAGCGCCATACTTAGTCAAGGAGAGAAACAAGCAAGGACTCTCTCTGGCATGGAAACAAACCTCCAAGCATATAGACTCCTTCTCGGCAAACCCGAAACACCAAGTATCTAAGGGCAATAACACCTCACTCTGGTATGATAACTAGGTTTGGAAACTAAATAAACCCCCGATACATATGCCTAGACTCCTAGAATGCCCACAAGATCCTAAGTTAAAGGTAGACAACATCATCCAGGGAGATAATACTTGGGATTAAACAAGAGAGCTATGGCCCCCTAACGTAACTGATAAGATACTCCAAAGTCCAATTGAAAATATATGTCAATACACTTTAATTTGGTCTCCCTCCACTGATGGTACCATTACAATCAAGTCAACTTACCATATTTTACACAAGGATAAAAAAGAGAGAAAGACGACATTGCATCATGGAGCAGTAGATCTCCTTTGGCCGTATATTAAGAGGATCAAAATGCTGCCAAAAAACCTTTTCGTGGCTACTTATAAGAGATAGGATACCAACGGCAGATTACCTGAACATTAGGGGCCTCCAAGTAAACCAATCTTGTGTCATGCATGCAAGTGAAACATAAATCCCCTGGTCACCTACTTACGAATTGCAGATTTGTCAGAACATTATGGGAACTAGTAAAAGAGAGCATTGTTGAAATACCAAACGACCCCCACACTCATATCCTTTTTAAGCAAAACTCTAACCTCCTTACACATTATATCCCTTCCTAGTGGCCATGTTTATGTAGCTGCAACACTTGGGAACTTTGGTGTGCTAGAAACAAAAAACTATTTGAGAACAACTATATCACCCCCTACCAATGTGCAAACAGAATTTTAGGAGTAGCATAACATATCATAAAAAGTAAAGAGATACGTGAGAGATTAAAAAGGAAAAGAGAACAGATTAAATACTACCTCCCCACCCCCACCACTCCCCCTCTTATAGATCATGTGCTTAAAGTAAAATTTTGACGGCTCCTCCATTTCAAATGGGGGACATACAGGAGCAAGTGCATCAGGGTTCACCATTAATACTAGCAATTACAAAATAAAACAAATAGTGAGGCTGAATACCATGCTTTATATCTCACACTATGCATTATAAGGAAATTAAGTGATAACCTGTGTTTCAAAAACCGAACCGAACCGACCCGGCCGGTTCGACTGGGTTCAACCGAAACCGGGGCTATTAACGGTTTGGTTTGCTCAAAAACCGAAAATGGTCAAACTCCGGTTGATTGGCCAATTTTAGCAGTTCGACCGCTGAATTGGGAATCGGACCGGTCCAGTTGAACCGGTCTAATTACCCTTTTAACATTTTAATAATTTTTGTATTTTTAAACTTGTTTTTTTATATATATAAATCTTATTATGCATTTTTTTAATGAGATACAACTCATACTGGTTGAACCAATTGAACCTGAATCGGAAGCTCCACCAGTTCGATCACCGGTTCGGTTTTTAAAACACTGGTCATAACCATCACGTTATTATTGAAGGGGACTCCAAACTGGTAATCCAATCTTTTTAGGAAAACAGACAGGGACACTAGAGGCTCGCGAGATGGAAAAGAGCGTGTCAAAGACTACTGCGGGACTTGCCACTGGTGAAGCTTTATCATCAATACAAGGAAACTAACGTTGTGGCGGATGGGATGTTTTGGCAAAGAAAGGTTCAAGCTTGGCAGCACAAGGTGAAAACAGAATCCATGTCTGGATAAATTCTACCCCTGTTTTTTGAAAGAGCAGGTTATAAATAACTGTTTACGGGCATGTTTAATCCCAAAAATTACTATATCAGATGACTGTAAATTTTTGGACTCTGTAAATTCCGTTGAATTGCTACCGCCTATAGACATCTTTTCGGGCACATGAATGAAAGCTCTACTCTTGGTTTAGGATAAAAAAGAAAAAGATGTCACCTAATCCAAATCGGCCCGCCCGACTCGCCTATCCAACTCAGTGTATCCATCTCAGATTTTTCATATATCGAGTAGGTTCACAAGTCCCAGTCACCCAGTCATGGTCTGTACTCTCTACAAGATTACAACCTACAAACTAAAAGTACAGATTGATTATATTTCAATCAATGTGAACCAAACACCACTAATAATTAGAAACTTCGTGAAGATGAAAGGGCGTTGAACTACAACGTCGTTTATTAATGACTTCACAGCGTTGTTAACAGTAACAAAAGGGATCCTGTAGTCCTGCTTAATGTTGCTCATAACAATAATAACAACAATAACAAAGGGACACACAAATGACAGTACCAAACCAAGGCTACTACAAGAACTCAAGTCTTCATCCACTGAAGATTGAGGAGCAGAACAAAAAGGAAATGCAGCAGAATAGAATTAGTCTGCAGACATGATGCAATCTATGGCTTGCTTGCAAATGCCGGTCATTGTGGCCTCCGGTCCATAAACCTGTGAATGGAAAACGGAAAAATGAAATCTATGTTAATGAGTTCCCTGATAAGGAAAAAGAAACATGGGGGAAGAATGGTGGAGGATTTTATTCATGCTGACCTCCAAGGGAACACCGAGTTCCACTCCAAGAGCTCTCATCTTAGCCAGACCCGTTTGATAATTTGGACCACCTCGACGAACATAAATGTGCATTCTTGCTGCCTTTAGCTTGGACTCCTGTGAATCGGGAAAGCTCTAATGTGATGAAAGCTTGAGAGAAAAACAAATGATTCGATAAGTTTTGTAAGTAAAGATCACCTTCTCCCTCAAGGCTCGAATAATGCCATTGAAAGTTGCTGCCACATCAGTGAAATTAGCTATTCCTCCTCCAATGAGAAGGGCTCTCTTACGACCATCAGGATTTGCAGTAGCACACTGTGCAGGAATAAGTGTGAGAAAAACAGGGTCTCTAACTAAAATACTGACAGCGTTCAATCAACAAATGTATGAGCTCTTACATCAATAACAACTCTGGCATACTGCAAAACTTCCTCCTCATTTGGAGCTCCACTGTATTCAGCATAATTCCCAAGCTCTGCGGCATATCCCAAATCCCCAACCTAAAAACAGAAAACCATCTGGATCAGTGATCATCTTTCACATGGGATATCGAACCCAATCAAGCTGTTGTTTTCTTTTTGGAAAAGGTAAACATAACGATGAGAGTTAAGACTCAAAATGACAAATGTAGGATGGACTCAGGACAGGTAGAATTATGAAGCTGCACTTACAGTGTCAGCATAAATCACACTAGCACCGCCTCCAGCGACCATGGTCCAGATGCGCCCTTTAGGATTCAAAACAGTGAATTTTAAAGAGGCACTTGTCTGCAGTGAAGAGGAAAGTCAGCATACCTAAGATAATCAATAATAGCATAGCAAGTTGACGTTTAAAGAGTTAATAACTGTATTTGACACCATCTCCATGAATGGCTATAATAGATTAAACTAAATAGCTTGCAGTGAACTAAATGGTCAGCAAATGATGCAGTTATCCTGGAAATTTTTCCTTTTTCTACTCAGTGTATGAAGTGAAATACCTTTTCATCCAAGGTGTGAATGAAGTTTTCAGAAGGGCTCAGAACTCTTCCAAATGGCAAAGGAAACTCGATATTTCCCCATCTGAATGTCCCAAAGAGAATATTAACACCAATTTTCATTAAATTGTTTGATATCAGATCTGAAATTTGCAGTCATTAAAAGACCAGCTTGCAAAAACTCTGTAACTAATGGAAAAAGGTGCTTACTTCTTGAAGTTCTTAAAAGCAGCGGTGTCATCCAACTCTCCTCGCATGTCCAAGGGATATGGTTCCCCATTCACCAATGTAAAAGGATTCATCTCTAGGAAAGAGAAATCAAGGTCTGCAGTGGGGGGACTATATTAGTTCAACAAAACCAAGCTCAAGAAAAAAGAAGGTAAAGTGTTCAAAAAGTAAATGCCACAGTATAACATCAAGATAATAAAAACCCATAGCTTCCATAAATTTTTCAGTTTAGCTGATGATACAAGTCTTAATCATTATTAGTTGCAAAAAGTAAGCAGGACATGGTCACACTTGAATGTTAGTGAGACATGACAAACTCTCTTGGCTCGTTTTCCAAAGAAGAATGCATCTTTCAACATAGGCATACCTTGAAATACAGCAAAAACTCCTTTTATGAAGTCACCAATTTTTCCTCTCACCTAAAACAACAGAATACATTATAAGCATGTAAAGAGAAAATGGCAAATAGTCCAAGCTAATGCCAAAAAAAATGCTAGAACTTTTCATATTTGGTAATATTATTAGAGCCAAATGACAATCTTATAAAGCGTGTTTACCTCTAAGGGGAGTGTAGCAATCAGCGGGGCACATGTCTCAGAAGTCATGGGCTTCTCAGTTGGTAGAAAGATGGTCTTAACCTGCGTTATAAAGGATAAAAATAATGACCATGGATGCGAACCTGGAAAAAATTATCTATAACACGCAGCCTAACATCTAAGTATACCTTGTCCCAGTTCTCTTCTATCTCAATGCCACCACACTCTGAGAAGCTTATGGTGGATCCAAGCCTCTCTGAGACAATTGAAAGGTAATATTCTTGGTCATGAGGGACAAATGGCTCGATGATGAATGTGGAGATAGGTGCTTTGCATCCTCCCATCTCAACCTGGAAAAGATCACATCTATCAGCCATATGAAATAACTCAAACAAAAGTACGTAAAAATACTAAAAGGTAACAAAATACCTCAACACCCAGCCTTTCTTTCACAAACTGAGCAACCTGTGCTAGATCAAGATTCAGAGCAACCAAGCCACTCTTTCCACGCTTACCAAACAACATGTCTGGCTTCACCACCAATCTATTGGCAGAAAGCCATGGTTCTTGGTTGGCTAATTCACTGAAGTCTGTCGATTCCGTTACCTAGGCCGATAGAAACAAACAAACAAAGTTCATCAGTTCCTTGAGCGAATACAACAGATCGATCAATTCCGCAAAATAACCCTTTGACTACCAAAAACAGAGAAAGAAGAAAGGAGAAAAGAGAAGGAATCAAAGAAAATACGAATCACAAACTTGAATGATGGATCTAAAAAGCGGCACACTTTCCTAAACAAAAACTTTGACTCGGTTACCATTTCGCTTACTGCCTCAGCAATGCAACAAGAACCCGAAGCTAAAATTAACAATGCAACTTCTCTTGAAAGACGATCTCCATACGTAAAAACCGAGAAAAAAATAAGAGTTTGTAGCAAATCAGCAAAACAGTATATTGGTCGAAATTTCCCCCTCTGAAGATCCAATTGTCTAACAAATAACAGAAACACTAACGACTGCGAATAAGCGAAACCAAGAAACCAAATACCGCAACGGAAAACTGGGAAACTTTACAGACTTGAACACATTCACAAGCGACCACCCTTCGTCCTAAACCAGGCAATAAATAAATTCATCGTCCACGGCAAACATTCCTTCACCCAAACCCAAGAAACAGATCAAAACCTGAGCTGAACAGATCTCCAGATTGATTCCGGCAAGCCTTTTCAAATGCTCCTTCAATAGCCGCTTGGAGTCATACTCTCTGATCTTCTTCCTCGCCATTTTCGTCACACTAGATCTCGATCAAGCTGTGTGGGAACCAAAGCTTCAGAGAGGAGAACACGGGCAGAAATCCCAGATGCCGAGACGGCTTTTATTGCAGAAGATTGGGCCAACGAACACCCTTGGGGAGTGGTTCGAGTGAGAAATACTGGGGGGGGCGAGTTCGGTAGGATTAGCAGCCAGCGCGCTTTAATAAACCCACAAAAAGGAAGATGGGAATGAGAATTTGAGATGAAAGAGGAGAGAGAATACGAGAGAAGAAACGTACAGGTCACCTAAGCCTCTCAAACGAACAATGATGGCTGCTTATGCGAGTCATGGCGACGAAGTCACGAAAGGACACAAAACAGCCATTTTTGACAACAGCAAGTCTTGCGTTGCCAGCGAATGAAACTACTGTCTATTGCAAATTTTTTAGGCTAAATTACCCCGACAATCAAGTTACCTATTATTAAATTTAAAACATAAATGGATAAAAAATATAAAGGGCGATTAATCCAAAAGTAGTAAATTATTTGTTTGAATTTAGAGTTTACCCAAAGAATAAGTGATAATATTTAAGAGTAATGTTAAGCGTATGTTACTGTACGCGTACATTTGCGTACAGTCTGACGTGGAAGTCTTATGTGGCATCCACGTCAGAAGCGTCGTCGGCCTTCATCTCCCTCCCGCTCCGCGGCCTCCCTCTCCCTCCTACACCGCGCGGCCTCCCTCTCCCTCCCGCTCCGCGGCCTCCGGTTTCTTCGTCAACCTCTGCACAAGGGCGACCTCTCGCGTGCGACTTTGCCCGACTTTGAATGCAGGAACACCTTCATCGGGCTGGGGAAATACCATCCCCACCCTTTCAAGCCGTCGGTGGTCTCTCCAATGTCGGAATAACACGAAGCGCCGACGGACTTTGATCGCGGATACTTGACCGATTTCGACCTCCGAGATCGGATTTTTCAATTTCGGTCTGTCCGATTTTAGAAACGACCAAAAGGAAGAGGCGGAGGTGGATTTGGTCGGTTTCTTGGGAGCGGAGGGGTTGGGGGAGAAGGCGGAAGCTTCCCCTGGTTTGGGGTGGAGGAAGCTGAAGGCGACGGACTTGGAGCGCCTGAGCGGCGGCTCGTTGTCGATGAGAAAAGACACGGGGGCGCCGGATCCGGCGGCGGCGGTGGCCGCGGCGGCGAGCGAAGAAGAAGAGGAGGCGGAGAATGCCAAGTCCGGGAATGAATAGCAGGCGCAGGGGGCGCAGTCGGGACAGAGCATGGTGAGACAATCTTTGAGACACCGCGCACACGCCATGCGGCAGCTGCCCACGGATGTTTCCGGCATTTTTCCCGATATATTCGTCATCGATGTAAAACTCCATTTTTTCCCCCTTCTACCTTTTCTTCCTCAATCTTCTTCTTCCCCAATTTCACTATGTTTTTTTCTTATACTTGCAGAGAGAAGAAGAGTCGTGAGGATAAGGGATGCGATAGGAGGAGGGGGCTTGCCGCTTGGGGAAGTGAGATTCAGAGCTCAGGGTTAGTTATAAATACTCGGGAGGCCGGAGCGGGAGGGAGAAGGAGGCCTGAGCGGGAGGGAGAGCGAGGCCTGAGCGGGAGAGAGAAGGAGGCCTCGGAGCGGGAGGGAGAGGGAGGCCACGGAGCGGGAGGGAGAGCGGAGGCCACGGAGCGGGAGGGAGACGGAGGCCACGGAGCGGGAGGGAGACGGAGGCCGAAGAGGCTTTTGACGTGGATGCCACATAAGATATCCACGTCAGACTGTACTAAAATGTACACGTACAATAATGTACACATAGTAATATATCTTGACGTGGACACCACACGTCAAGATGTAAAATCTTAGAAGTAAAAGGCCGCTCAATAAAATAAGGCCTGCTTGTATTTTAAATAAGAGTGGTAATATGCATGTCAAATTTTATTGTGAGGCTTTATAACGCGACGTGGCACCTTTGTTGGTAGTCCAAGTAAGAGATAAAGTAGAAACTATGTTGCTATTCTATAGGTAATCTTAAACCCTAACCTTATCTGGACCGCCAACTAGGCTGCAGAGACGACAACCATATCAAGATGTAAAAACTTATAGTAAAATATGACAGCACTAAAATTATTTTTCTTTCATAATTCAAAATCTTTTAAGCTTTAGTATACGATTATTATAATTCCTGCATATATTTTTTTAGATATTTATAATTATTCTATTGATTAATCCGAAAATTTGTTGAGTAGATGCAATACATATAATGTTTTGTTTGTCATATCATATATAAATAAGGTTGTACATGAATTATGAAATATCTCATTTTGTTCCCTTTTTAAAAGTTTATAACACTTGAGATTGAGTGTTATGGTTTTTTAAGTGTGCCAAAAGTGGGTTTGTGTATTCTTAGGTAGTATCTAATACATATTCTATAAAAATCCATAAACATCAATTTATCTATCAATTGGTTAGTGATATATACCAAGTAGAACTCCATAGAAAAGATAACCACATTAGACAAGGAAAGAATACTTCATTATAACTGTTTAAAATAATTTTAAATTATGAAAGTTTCTCTTTAGAATGATATTACGAAGAAGATAATAAAATACAGAATAAGAGTAACTTTGATGTATTTTATTCAATCCCAATAATTAACTTAAACTTTGGGTGGTCCCATGGAATTAGTTTCATACACATTTTATGCCATATTATTCGGAGCAAATACTCAAGTGAACTTATATTTTGGTGTTAAGGACCCATGCGTGAAATATAGTGAAAGTGGCTCGGTATCTAATTAATGATTAAGACCATAATTAGGATTTGGTTGGACTCTTTAATTGGTATGTTTTTAAGTTTAGACAACGTATCTATCTTCTAATGTTTGTCTCCTTGAGGCACGGGCTCATTTTTTATTTTTTTATTTTTTTATTTTTGTTGCTTGTTAGGTGGGTAGATAGAATACATAATTCTATTACTAGTCAAGCGCGGCGGCGGCGCGAAGGATCGTTCGGCGCGCCACTCGGTGCAATGACCAGCCCCCGACCGCCAAGGCGTTGCGGCAATAAAATCGCTCGTCGCGGCCCACACCTCGTTAGGTAAAGCGTTTTACTTACTTCCGAATTAAGGGAGGAAGAACCCAAGATACGGGTTGGGTTTCCGGTCCGGTTTTTAAGTCAGATGACCCATAATAAACTCATGCCGGTCAGGTTCGTTTTACTTATTTAATCCGCCTAAGCTGATTGAGACCCATGCGGGCATAAACCGGATGGTTCGGAGCATATTTCCATTTAACCCGTCCTCGAGATCCAATTCCCGGCGGCTTCAAACTGACCACAGAAACGCCAGACAGTTTGTTTTGATGGCTGTCTTGCATGCTTGTCATGGAAATTATTACTCTTCCTGTAATATAATACGACGGCTGCGAAACGAGGAAACTGAAACTATCGTGAGTGCATGCATCTCGAGGGCAGGCCTATGGTCGTCGCCCTCCGCTGGAGACCTTGAGAGTGATTGAAGCTCACATTGTCGTTCTGCAGTCTGCCCGATCGACGACTCATTGGAACGGCGTCTCGATTTTTGAGTGGTGCACTTGTCTAGTACTGCTTGCTGGAAAGATTATTAGTTATTACTTTCTTTTTTAATGTTGCTAGTAAAGCATCCTTTTACTGACTAATGGAGCGTTCGAATTCAAGGCTGCCTGACTTAATTGTGGAAGACGGGAGCCCCGGTACTTGGTGTGCGCGAAAAATCCGAGTGAAGAGAAGAAATTGATCAGAAAGATGCAAATAATAATATGAGTGAGAAAATAATTTTCCTTGCAATTGTTAACCTGCTAAGGATATATACAACCCATATGAGGGGATATGTACAACCTATAACCTAAGAGACAGAGAGTGAATATTCTAGATAACCAACTGTTCTAATTTTGAAAATTACAAAAATAAGTTAAAGATACAAAATATTCTACAACTACAAGGCAATATACAAATGTGTCGGGTCTAATCAAGGATACGCATGTAATGGGTAAGGATATGCTAAGATACGCATGTAAAAATATGAAAAAAAAATACTAATATTAATTAAGATAATCAATATAAAAAGTATAATGTTCCTTTTCACTCAAATATTTAAAAAAACTACATTATCACAGTTAGTCTTCTTAGTAAAGCTTATAAAAGGACTAAACAATGCAGCCAACAAATTATGCTTATTAAAAGGACTAACAAGCATAAATCACTTCTAAAATCTCATAAAAATATCCAAAAGAGTATAGATATCTAAACATAGCAATTGAAACATCTTCTTAAATGTATCAGATGAATAAATTAAATACGGTTACAAAGAGAGTCATTTCTATTGAAAGACTGATCAATTTCATATATACTAACAAACATGAATCACTTCAGAAATCTCCTTTTTGAAATGATGGTAAATGTTCTCCCCAAAAACCAGAAATTGGTGAAATTGGTGGCTTCAAGTTCTTGAAATTGATGTTCAGAAATCTCCTGTGGAAACATCAAGATACGGGGCTTGAATTTAACCAAACGCATTAATAAACTATATCATATTAATTGAGGATTGGTATAAACTTTAAAAATTCTTAAAAATATAAAATAAAATAGAAAATATTTTATTCTACGTACTGTCAAAATTTCATCCAAAACGGACTTTACTAAGTCATTGAACCAATTCTGTAAAAATGTTTTAGTGAACCAGCACCAAATCGGACCGAACCGGTCTGGTTCACGGGTCCGAAATTGGGCAGCAGGAGGCCATCCCTAACCTCCAGCCGCCGGCTGAAGAGAAACCCTAGTTTCTCTGCACCGGCAAATGCCATGGAACGGTGGTTGGACCGCCATTCCGCCTGTAGTTTCGTCGTCGGTAGGCGACGATTCAGCTGAAAAAAAACAAAGGGGGATAAAAACGAATCGGTTTTCATAAAAAAATCTGTTTAAAGGAGCTTTGATCCCAATTTATTGATTTACGAATTCTCCCCGAACCATATTTTCCCATCCATTGCGAAACTTTGGATATCGTATCGACAGGTTTCCTTGATACATGAGGAAACTTGCTGATACATGAAGATACGGGGCTTAGTTTCCTGTGAAAGGAAACGAGTCATGCAAACCGTGGGTCTAATAGACCCTCCAAGAGGGTGAGAGACACCAATCTTGAGACAAATATCTTCAAATATGCGAAATTCGAATGATAGACAGGGGCGTAAACGGCACATAATCGAAATGGCAGAGGTATTTCCGATTACCGTATCCGATTATGAAAACCTCTGCCATTTCCATTTCCATTTCCGTTCCCGTCCGATTATTATATTTAGGCTCTGCCGTTTCCAATTATTTCCGATTAATTCTGACGGTAATCAGATGATAATTGGAAATAATCGGAAATTTTGATAAAAATTATCAACACGAAAAAACAGAGCTGATAAAACAAAAATCCCACATAACAATAGAAACTATTCACAACACCGTCTCCAAATTGAAAAAAAAAAAGCAAAAATTGAAATTCGTAATGGCCGAGGAAGCAAACTAGAAAGAATGATTCTTTCGTTTCCGACTCCCTCCCTCCGGCTCCCTCCGTCCCGCGGCCTCCATCCGTCCCGCGGCCTCCCGTCCCGCGGCCTCCCTCTTCCTTTCCCTCCCGCTCCCTCCCTCTCCCTTTCCCTCCTGCTTCTTCCCTCTCCCTTTCCCTCCCGCTCCTTTCCTCTCCCTTTCCCTCCCTCTTCTTTTCCCTCCTGCTCCCTCCCTCTTCCTTTCCCTTTCGTTGCATCCTCCGTTTGGGTAGCAATGGTGCCACCGAAGGTTGCAGAGGCCTGCTGACTCGTACACGATCAAGAAGCCGCCGCTGGCACCCCTTCCTCAGCCACAGCCGCCGCTGCCCCGCGCCCCCGTCATCAAATACACCGTCTCCCCCAAAAATCATCCACACCGAAGACAGTGATTTCATTAATCTCGTGCAGCGCCTCATCGGCTTCTCCTCGCCGCCGAATCGTTGTCGTCCTCCTCCTTTTCCTCTTTGTCGGCGGCGGTCGTGGCGGCATCGAATCGAACTGGGAGGGAAAGGGAGAGGGATGGAGCGGGAGGGAGGGAGGCTGTGGGAGGGAGGGAGCGGGGGCTGGGAGGCTGCGGGAGGGAGGGAGGCTGCGGGAGGAGGGAGGGAGTGGGAGGGTGGGAGGCTGCGGGAGGAGGAGGGGAGGTGGGAGGCTGCGGGAGGGTGGGAGGGGAGGGTGGGAGGCTGAGGGAGGGAGGGAGGGGGAGGGTGGAAGGCTGTGGGAGGGAGGGAGGGAGCGGGCGGAGGGAGGCCGCGGGAGGGAGGGAGCCGGAGGGAGGGAGCTGAAGGGAGAGAGCAGGAGGGAGGCCGCTGACTCAGCGTATGACGTGGATGGCCACGTAAGCCATCCACGTAATTTTCCGTACTCGGGCTGAGTACCGTCTCCGTGCCCATAGCATTACTTTTTAGGTAATGGGTCGAACCTGGTTTGGGATTTGCCTTGCGGTTCCTATGGATGATTAAGAAGTTCCATATTAAGAAGTTTTAAATATGAGTTGTTAAATATAAATATAAATCTTAGAAAAATAAAAAAATGAGGCCTTGAGGCTCTTCGTTTTAGTGTATTTTAGTAAAATCTCAGATTTTATTTCTCTTGAATTGCTTATGTTTGCTGTAAAAAAATATTAAATTTTAACTAGGAAATATTTTACACTTTACTTTAGGATTTTTACTTTGATGGATTTAATTACAAGTTGTTAAACTTCATGCCATTAATTTAATACGATTTATTAGGAATTAAAAAAGCTTTAAAAAGTGTGTAATTTATATTTCTACAACTTACCGACTTTGAATGTTCAATCATCTAAGGACCTAGGGTAATGGTATGAATCTGGTTGATATACATAGAGTAAGGAGTAAGGGGAACATGGTTAATAATAAATAATAATTCATAAAGTCATTGACTATGTTGAGCCTTTGGAACTTTAGGGTAATGGTATGAATCTGGTGAATTTAAAAATAAAATAAGAATACAAATTAAAATAGGAGGGGCACGAGGGAGAATAGTTATGTAAAAAATTTATATAGTTATTATTCAAAATATTTTTATTAATTTTACCAATTTAATTTATCAAAAAAAAAGTAAAATATTACTTTTTGATAGTTATATTTATATGATATCTCATTGTGTGTGAAGTGAACTTGTTGTAAAAAAGAAATAGCAAATTAATGAAAAATTAATAAATTTACCATTTTACCCATAATTAAATGGTAGAACAGTAAAACTGATTCGGAAGAGCTATTTCCTTTTCCGTTTTGTTTATTAATCGGCAAAATGGTAAATGATAAAACAACAAATGGATAATAATATTTTATTACCATTTTGTGCCGTTTAATAATCGGTCGGATGGTAGAACATATAATTGGCTATCGTTTACACCCCTTCATAGACTAGAGCAATGTCCTTCATGCAAGGATGAAAAACTGGGAAGTTACTAAGATACCAAGTTCTTCAAGCAAGGATCATCCCATTGAAGCTCAACAGCAGGTGAAGCAATGGTCCTATACTTAGCTTTTGCAGAAGATCGAGCAACATAATGTTGCTTCTTTGAACTCTAAGAGACAGTGTTGGAGTCTAGAAAGATAACATACGCTCTCGTAGAGGTACGATCATTATGATTGCCCACCCAAACTGCATCACTAAAGGCATGAAGTGGTAAGATATTGTGGTGTTCCAGTCAAATTTCATAAGTTTGTATACCATTGAGTTATCATAAGAGACGCTTGACAACGCCTCAATGATGAGACATTGGAGCATGCATGAACCGGGATAGCTTGTTGACGGTGAAAGCAATGTTAGAACAATTGAGGAGAAGATACTGTAAGCTGCCAATTATTTGATGGTAAAATGTGGAATCTATAGGTGGAGAGCCACCACGAAGTTGCAGTGACGAGGATGTGACTAGCGGTGTTTGAACTGGTTTGAAATTTTTCATGTTGTGCTTAGAAATGATATCCATAAGATTATCTATGTTGAGTTAGATGTAGACTCCTTAAACCAAAAGTAACCTCAATAGCTAGGAAATAGGATAGAGCACCCAAATCCTTGAGTGAAAAGCGAGAACCCAACTGAGTAACAAAATTTTTTACGACTAGATTACTACTCCCCATAAGGATCAAATCATCAACATATTCAAGAAAATACATAGTAGTTTTCTCGCAATAATAAATGAATTATGAAGCATCTGACTTTGAAGTAGATGGCTTTGTTTAGGTTACAGAAGTAGGTGGCAAAATTAGGATCAACGAAGCCGGTGATTGAGACATACAGATATCTTCATCTAGTTGACCTTGAAGAAAAGCATTATTAGCATCTATTTGTTGGGGAGATCAAACTTGAGAGACAATGGTGGTAGGTTCATGATGGAAGTCAAGAAGAGTGGACAGATTCACACGAAATCTAGAAGACCAAGAACATAGACTTGTTCTCTGAAATTTGATTAAGCTTCAAAAATCTATCTTTTTTTCTTTGTTGTACAACGCTAAAAGGAACAAACAAATAGTAAAAGGCAAAAAGACAAAATAAACCCTATTGGGCTCCACAACTCACAAGCCCACATCTGCTCTGTTGCTACATCAGTTCTTCCCTGCTTCAAAAGAACTTGGTTCGAGTTCAGTGGAACAAATTGCAGCTTCATCAGGGGGATAGTGCGCAAAGATGTCAGAGACATTGGAGGTGGAAGATATACCAAGCTCTTGATGCAGTGATATGACATAGGCATTGTCATTGATCTTTTTACCAATAGGAAATGGACCCAACTTTCGTGGTTTGAGCTTGGAGTAGGTTCCTGTAGGAAATCGCTCTCGACATAAGTGGACCATGACGAGATCACCTTCATTGAAAACCTTACAGCGCTTGTGAAGGTCAGTTTGCTACTTATACTGTGAGTTAGAGAGTTCAAGCTTGGTTTTAACATCACGAAGCATTGCCTCGAAATCTTGCACCAACTCAGCAGCAGGCTTACTTTTATATTTTAGTAGAACAACCAGGTCGATTGTATGATTAGGCATCTTTGTGTAAACGATGCTGAAAGGGCACTGTCTAGTGGAACGGTTTGTCATTGAATTATAAGCAAATTCGGCTTGGCAAAGATAATCGTCCCATTGTTTGGGGTGATCTGAGGCCAAACATCGCAACATATTACCCTAAGTGTGGTTGACGACTTCGGTGTGACTGTCCGTCTGTGGATGACAAGCAGAGCTGAGCTCCAGATTAGTTTGCAAACGTTTCCACAATTCACGCCAGAAGCAGCTGATGAATCGAACATCACGGTTTGACGTAAGGCTACGAGGAAGGCCATGGAGGTGAACAATCTCACGAAAGAACAAGTGACCAATATTGATTGCATCAAAAGTCTTCTTGCAAGCCACAAACTGTGCCATTTTGGAAAAATGGTGAACCACGACCATGATAGAGGCAGCTCCACGCTTTGTGTGTGGTAAACCAAGAACAAAGTCGAGGTTGAGATCCTCCCAAATAGAATCAGGTACCGGCAGCGGTAAATAAAGGCCAGTGTTCTGAGATGTGCCCTTGAAGGTTTGGCAAATGGAGCACCGTTCGACAAAGCGGCAAATATCACGACGTAACTTTGGCCAAACGAACCGTGCTTGAAGGAGAAACAAGGTCTTGTCCCGGCCAGCATGGGAAGCAAGTCCTCAAGAATGAAGCTCTTTAATAAGTTGTTCCCGAATAGATGTTGCTGGAATGCAGAGTCGGTGACCTTTGAAGAGGAACCCATTATGGAGAATAAAATCAGAATTGGGTTCATGTTGCAGGCAATCGAACTCCTTCAAAGTTTCAAGCCCTGTAATATTAGTTTGCAAAGCAACCAAGAGGTTGCTGCGGCGGCTTAGTGCGTCTGCCACACGATTGAGATGACCTACCTTATGCCTGAAAAAAAATGTAAAATTTTGGAGGAACGTGACCCACCATACATGCATTCGGCTCACACATTTCTGGGAGTTGTGGAATTGTAAGGAGTGGTAATCACTAGCAAGGAAAAACTCTTGATGGAAAAGATAATGCTCCCACTGTTTTAGAGCTCTAACGACGGCATATAATTCTTACTCGTAGGCTGGCCACTTTTGTCGTGGGGCACTAAGCTTTTCATTGAAGAATTCAATAGGTCATCCTTCTTGAGTGCGAACAACTCCAATGCCAAGAGCAGACACATCGGTCTCAACCTGGAATGGCTTATCAAAATATGGGAGGGCTAGCACTGGTGCTGAACTGAGTTTCTCCTCGATAATTTGGAAGCTTTGCTGATGTGAAGGGCCCCAAGAGAATGTTTTGAGCTTCAAGCAATCAGTAATAGGGGCCATAAGTTTGCCGAAACCCCTAATAAACCTTCAGTAGAAGTTGGCTAATCCATGGAAACTTTGAACCTCTATGATAATTGTTGGAGTAGGTCAAGAAGTAATAACTTCAATCTTGCGAGGGTCCACATGAATGCCCTCATGGTTGATGATGAACCCGAGGAAGTGCACTGAGGTAGAGGCAAATTCACACTTGGGCAAGTTCAAATAGAGTTTGTATTCCCTCATAGTGGCTAAAATAGTCTTCAAATGTTCCAAGTGGGTATCCTTCCTTTTGCTGAAAACAAGAATATCGTCAAAGTGAACAATGCAAAAATGACCAAGGAAGGGTTTAAGTACCTCGTTCATAAGCCGCATGAAGGTGCTTGGGCCATTGCAAAGACTAAATGGCATGAACTGCCACTCATAAAGTCCTTCTCTAGTCTTGAAGGCTGTTTTCCACTCATCTCCTGACCTTATACGAATTGGTAGCCGCTATGTAGGTCCAACTTAGTGAAAACAACTGCACCAGCCAACTTGTCTAACATATCCTCCAAGCGAGGCATAGGAAAACGATACTTAACTATGATCTTGTTAATGACACGGTTGTCTACACACATTCTCCACGTACCATCATTCTTGGGTACCAAGAGGGCCGGTACTGCACTTGGGCTAAGACTAGGCTGAATCATTTGTCTGCTGAGCAAGTCATCAACAATCTCCCGAAGTGCAGAATGCTCTTTGGGGATCATCTTATAATGAGGTAAGTTTGGAAGAGAAGCACTTGGCACAAAGTCAATATGGTGCTGTATAGAACGTAGAGGTGGTAGGTTACTGGGGAGCTCGGAAAGAGCGATATCTTGGAATGAGTGGAGAAGATTTTGAACTTCTGATGGAACAAAGAGACCCATGGGGTTGGCTTCAGCGACTAGCACAGAATACATGCATTCAACATCTTTGAAAGTTGAAGTAAGTGAGGGGCCAAAAACAGTAACAAGTGACACTTTCTCGGATGGGGAGGGTAGACGTTTAGACGGGGTAGGCAACAACCGTATCTTCTTACCCTTCTGTTGAAACACGTAGGTGTTTGCACGACAATCATGCCATTCCCCCATATCGAATTACCATGGTTGCCCCAGAATAATATGACATACATCCATATCCAAAACATCACATACAACTTCACAAATATAACTCTTGCCAATAGAAAATGTTGCCTGACACATCTCATTCACGACAATATCAATGCCCTTTTGAACCCACCTGATCTTACAAGGATTCAGATGCTTAGTAGTAGGTAGTTGGAGTCCCTTGACAACTGATTTGGAGATTACATTTTCTGTACACCCACTAACAACTAAAAGATCACATACCTTGCCTTTAATAGTGCACCGTGTCCGAAAGATGGAATGTCGTTGGGTAGTATTTGGTTGTTGAGGACTCAAAAGAAGCTTCTCAAGAATGCAAGCCAGAAATTCTCCCTCGTCACAATGAACATCGTCAAACTCCCCATTATTAGGGAGTTCCCCTGTTTCTTTTTCTTCTGCCTCACCCTCTAGAATGTGGAATTGCTTACATTGTGGGCACTAATTGGATTTATGACTCTGCTGAAAATACCTATAGCACTTAATGGGCGCGGGTTTCTGATAGGGATTTTCACGAGCAGCTGGAATGGTTCTATTGGTGTTCTTGCTGTCCAACACGAAGGAGGGGTTCCCTTTCGAATGCAGGGGCTCACTGTAGAAGAGGAAGTACCCAACGGCTTAGGAGAATTAGTGGGGGCGGCGTGGATGCGTGTTAGAGTGTCGAGCCAATTGTTGTTCCACCTTGTAAGTGAAATTGATTGCTTGAGACAGCGACCAGAGAGAGTTCAACTCAAATTTGTCATTAACTGTGTCACGCAATTACCCAATATAGCGAGCAATGAGCTGAGCTCGACTCTCATGGAGATTGGTCCTTGCACTAAGCCGATGAAATTCTTCAGTGTACTCACTAACAGGTTGAGAACCTAGAACATATCATTGATATTACTGATAAAGAATTTGTTCAAAATCAATAGGGAAGAATTGGCCTCGTAGCAATTATTTCATATGGATCCAATTTTGAATTGGACCACGACCTTCACGTTGTCGTGTATGCAAAAGCTGAAGCCACCAGGCCCCAACCCTACCCTTGAGTTGGCAAGCTACATACTTCACTGGTTTCTCCAGAGGAATATCCATGTAATTGAAAAATGTATCCACAACATGCTCCCAATCCAAATAATCTTCTATATGTAATTGTCCATCAGAAAAAGGGATATCAATTTTTACTTTGAAGGAGTTATGTGTTCGATCTGTGAATTGAAGACGACGAGTCGAGTGAGAGGCATTGTGTTGTATATTATCATCTTCAGAATTTGAAAGAACATGCCTCTGATGGAGGGAATGTATAGTCCTCATCAGACTCAGGATAATCAGGCAAAGTCGTTGGAGGTCGTCGTTGGAGGTCGTCGTTGGGGACACCGAGGAGAGTAGTCCATTGTAGTCGTTCTCCCATCATCTGGACTGGTTGCCAAAGGATCTGATGTGGTTGCCGGAGCAGGGAAACTACCATTCCTGAGATTTCTGCTGCTAGGATGTCTACATGACGACAAAGAGCGGAATGAGCTGCCCAAAGGGCGTCAAGGCTGCGATCGTCGTCACCAGCCAATTGTTGCTTGCTACTGTCATCTACCATCGAAGCTCCAAGTCATTAGGCTCTGATACCAATTTGACGGAAGTCAAGAAGAGTGGACAGATTCACACGAAATTTAGAAGACCAAAAACATAGACTTCTTCTCTGAAATTTGATTAAGCTTTAAAAAACTCTTTTTTCTTCGTTGTACAACCCTCAAAGGAACAAACAAATAATAAAAGGTAAAAAGACAAATAAACCCTAGTGGGCCCCACAACTCACAAGTCCACATTTGATCTGTTGCTACATTAGTTTAGCCACTGGAATAAAAGTGTGATGATAGTAAGCTTAGGTCATTGATGAAATCTCTTCGACACAAGTCGAGCTTTGTAGAGATCTATGGTACCATCAGGATTGCGTTTGATATGAAAACTCATTTACCATCACTAGATGATGAAATGCATCAAGGGGTACGTAGTTCCAAGTGCCATTACAGAGAAGAGCATCAACCTCTTCAAACATGGTCGCTCGCCAATAGGGGTCTTTAGAGCCTAGATGTAAGAGGTGGGCTTAAAAATATTTAGTATGGTAGCACTGATGAGGCTATACTTTGGGTTGGGTTTAAAGATGTTATTTTTGGATCGGGTTACCATGGGGTGGATGGAAGTAGGAGGTTGAGTAGACGAGGCATGTTTGGGAGATAGGTTGTTGGGTGGCTTTAGGAGAAGAGTTCACGGGAGGTATCCTACAGGAGGTGGCTGATTGTAAGGGAGAAGGGTACTAAAAGTAAAGGGCTAAAACGAGGAGGGAACAAACGTTGGGTGAAGTTACATTAAACCACTTCAAACAATGTTGTGATGCAAGACTATGATGTTAGCGATGACGCCTTTGGTGGAAAACCCACCGGGGTGTTTCGTCGATCATAATCGCTGTAAAAGGTAAGAACATCTAGTGGTGGAATGATCTACTGGTAGAAGTAAATCTATACCGGCGGACCTCATTTCTACCAGCAACATAAGCCCGTCGGTTATAGAATGTCAATTTTTTTTAAAATTATTTTTCGGGTGGGGAAAGCCCGCATGCTATATTCTTTTTTAAATTTTTTTTAAACTGGCGTTAAAATATTTTTTTATTTTTTAAAAAATAAAAAATACCTGATAGAAGTGACAACATTTAAACATACATATAAAAATCCCATAGTGGAGAACACAATTTTCTTCTATTCAACACAATAAATCCCTCCAATAGTCGCATAAATGGCAAGATGCCTACTTATCTACTCATAAACAAAGTCAGTTTGCTTGATTCCAAGATATAAAGGTTTGCCCTCTTAGAAATATAAAATCATTGGTAAAACCATATCAGGATCAGAATGTAAAAATCTAACCTAAATATTACAATTAAATCATGAACAAAGAAGTGACAACATTCAAACTTACATCACAAAATCCCACAACAAATCAAATTTTGCACAAACTTAAATTTAACCAATTGCAAAAGTCACAACATTCAAAATTAATAATGTACAAAAAATTGCGTAAGTTGCAAAAGTACATGTATGACAAAATCATATAACATAATACTCAAAAAAAAAAAAACAAAATGATATGAACAAATTGAAGATCACAACTGGATTAGCCTCCTCAACATCGGTCCTTGCATGCCAAATTAGATAAAGAATGTTAGTAGCTATCCATCAAGTATGAAATAAATTAGAATTTATTTAGGACCATTTATTTAAAATCTTTAGACATAAAACATACTTGTTGGATCTTTGAAAGTAGGCATTTGACCTTGTGTCAATGCTTTGATAACTTCTACCCGACGGTCAACTTTGTGCAATCTTGTTCTCAAATGTTCCAACTCCTAGTCCCATATGACATCTTTCTCCTTCAGTTGATCTACCTCTACCCTTAATTTTTCCTTTCTTGTTTTCATGCCTGGAGTTTTGCGTTGAAGTCAGCAGTGCTCAAGCTCCCTGCATGACTGCCCTTCCCTCATAAATATCCACGACCTAGACCTTTCTCATAACCATCATGATAGTCATCAAACACGCGATCTAAAACTCGGGAGTGCCCTGCGATTCTACGACATTGCAAGCAATTGCTTATTGACGTACTTGTTCTTGTAAAACAAAAAATGTGTGAAAACCCTAACTTATAAATTTAGTTTCAAGCATTTCTCCTGCGTGTTGTCGTCGAGAAATGTCGCATTGATCTGGAAATGGGCCGTTACATAAGAGGAAATCAACTTGGTGTTTCTCATTCTTCCATGGCATAAAAGAGGTCTTGACACCTCAGATTCTCCAACAACTCCCTTTGGTGGAAGTACCTCTTCCTCTGCTGAATCTTGGGTCTCCAAGTCAGCCAGATCTTGGGTCTCCAAGTCACCCGGATCTTGGGTGACCAAGTCAGCCAGATCTTGGGTCTCCACGTCAACCGGATCTTGGGTCTCCATGTCAATAGGATCTTGGATCCCCATGTCCTCTATTGCGATAGCTGCATCATCTGTTATACTCATGTCAATGGTTACTCTCAATGGTCCTGAAAGAACAATGCAATAATTTTGACATTCATATTTAAACTAACCGTACAAACAAAAATTATAGAAGAATCAGAGAATTAAGATGCACCTCCTGCACCCATGTCCTCTACACCGACACCTCCACCAGCCCCCCCACCCAGTGTACTCCGCAAATGTGACTATTGTAACAATAAGATAAAACTAAAAATTGAAAGGGTCACTCAACACATTCACTGACAACTAATATAAGACACATTGTATATAATCAGAATAAACTTTTATGGAGCATGCAAAGAAAAATAAGGAAGAACGGTTAAATTAGAAAATTAAGAAACATATAGTTGTAAGTTACATTTTCAAATATTGTATCAAAACATGAATCAACAAGGTAGTTTATTCCAAAACTCTGTGTGGAATCAACTTGTTCAGGCAAATGATATATAGATATAGGGGGAAGATCTCACTTATAGTTCTCAATCATTGTTCAAATTAACAATGAGCAGCAAGGTTCTTGATTCAGAAACACTAAGCACATCCACTTGTTCAGGAATCTACATATAACGAAGTAGATCTTAACAGATATATTAGAATATGTTATTACTTTAGCTCCTAAAAAAGCATATTAACCCAAATCAGTTTTAACTTATAGTTATAATACGCTAACACTTCATTTTTACGTATTTTCAAATTTACGATCTAAAAAGTACCTTACATAACAAACCTTTAGAAATACCAAAAAGTAGCATACAAATAGCACAAACCTTTACAAAACCTAGAATCAAAAGAGCTAAAGTAAATAGAAACCACTTCCCTACAATTAGAAACAACTTATAATAAAACTAATAGGAAAACAATTTAATATTGAGAAGACTAAATTCCACACTTTATTATGGACGACGCCTTTTTTCTATTTCTTAAAGAAAAGAGGGGTCTTAGTATCCAATAATAGTCCGTCGCCAAAAGCAAACTCAAGTTCATATTTTACAAGAAAAACTCTAGAGATATGACTTACAAGTTAAATGATTCAACTTTTCTAGAAAAATTATCTTATTCTCAAAGATCACAAGACAACATGGAAAGTCCTTAAAACTAGCGTTTTCAGCTTAACAGGAGCTGAAGCAATGTTTGCTGGTTTGTGGCACTTCAACATCGATCAATCAGTCGGTCTTTGTATTATGTTTCCCAGCACTCGTGTGCACACTTATTATTTAGGGGAAATGACTTATCTAATAAAGCACCCAAACAATATGAGAACTTTTACAATGTCTGCCAAATCTTTTGGCCCATGTTTGTTCAAGCTACTCTTGCTATTGTGGTCGAAAGTTAATGTTTAATATCAACAAGTTTTCACATCATAAAATAAGCAATGCCACTTAGTTTCATCTCCTAAATGCCTATGGAGCTGTACTGATTTTAGTGATGATAATAACCACATGGCTGATGCTTGTGGTGATGCTAGTTATCAGGGATACAAATTTTACTTTTGTAGGGATCTTTATTTATAATGGAATGAGCATATATGATATCTCTATGGTGCAAGGTACCATAAGAGGCATGGGTTTTGTTTATTATTTATTTCTTTGTTTTGTTGATCGTCTAATCATGGTTGTATGGGAGGCAAAAGAAAGGTGAGTATGTAGTAAGGAAGATGGATCTAGATGAACTCATAAAACTAGTCTCGTGGAACAATGATCAAGTAACTAGAGTTCTAGGGATATGCTATTTTCGCATGAATATTTTGAATGGTGTCCAACCAATTATAGATGTTATGTACAATTCTTGGACTCTCTTCATCAAAGCATGGTCATTGTCATAGTGAAAACTCTTCCAGTCAAATCCGTTCTCCCTAGAGAGCAATTTGTAGTAGTCTGGTTAGGTCCAACAAGTATTTATAGGAGTTTGGTGTAATATGAATACAAGGATGAACCCAATACTAGAGGATTTTGTGCAAGTTATGGTTTTGTTACACAAAGAAGTAGAGATAGAGAGGCCAGAAGAGACAATAATCATCGAGTCAGCTATAAACAATGGTGGAGTAATGTTTGTGATGGGTAGAACCATACTTAAGAGTAACATTGAGTTATTTTTTAATTGATTGTTTCTGAGATTCCTCCAAAAGAACTATAGGCCTAACGATGCTTATTTGAGGGTGTTTCCTATCAAGATGCTCTAAGTTGGAATGCTTAATGAGATTTAGATAAATAAATATTTTTTAACCTGCCAAGATTTTACATGGTATATGTAGCTTATACAATTTTGCAGTTGCATGTATTTTTTTAATTGTTTGACTATTATAACACTTTTAACTAGTGATGGTTTAAATTGCAGATGTAGACGACTTTGATTTTGCTATCTTTATCTATCTCATTAAATGTATGCTCAAACAACACCTATCGATGAAATTATCTTTTAAGTATCTCTTTCAAGCTCCTCATTTATCCAAACTCTAGGTGTTTAGGTGTCTTTGTTATTCTTGGCGACATACTTACACGTCTCACAAGTTAAAATCTTGTTCTTGCCCTTGTATATTACTCGCTTATTCATTAATTGTAATGGTTTGGTCGGAATATGGGTGGGAACCAATGTTTTAAAAACCAAACCGGTGATCGAACTGGTGGAGCTTCCAATTCTGGTTCAACCGGATCAACCGGGTTCAACCAGTATGACTTGTTTCTCATTAAAAAATACATAATAATATTTTTATATACAATAAACAAGATTAAAAATACAAAAACTATTAAAATACTAAAAAGGTAAGTAAACCGGTTCAACCGGTCCGGTCCGATTCCCGGTTCAGCGGTTGAATCGCTCAAAACCGGCCTGTCAACCGGTTTTTTATTATTTCTGGGTCTTTGAGCAAACCGAACCGTTCAAAGTCCCGGTTCCGGTTGAACCCGGTCGAACTGGCGGGGTTGGTTCGGTTTTAAAAACACTGGTGGGAACCATCGACGAATTCGAGTAAGTCATAGCTGGTGAAGAGTTGAAAACTGTAGGCTCTAGGAAAGAAAATTCGAGGCAGCAAGTTTCGATGGCGCTTGCGCAACAACATTAAAAGAAATGCTAACATGTATGGTGCGTTGATAAGAGGGTTTAGTGTTGGTGGGAATCAATAGAATTGTGATGATATTTTGTATGGAAATAGTCAATGGAAAAACACATGCTAGTAAAAGACTTGAATCCATGAGTACAATCAGTGATACCATAACATAATGAGTGAGAAAAATATTTTTCCTTGAAATTATTAACTTGAAGAGTACAAGGATAATATATAGCTTATATGCCAAGGAGAGGCCGTAAGAGATAACCCAAGAATTAGGATAGGGAACATTTTAGATAACTAACTATCATAATTTATAATATTACAAGAATAAGTCAAAGATACACAAAATATTCTACAAGACAATATATAATGTATTTAGTCTAATAGCATAATTAAACACGAAATTTCATGATGATTTTGATGGCGAGCCTCCGTACTAATCTATAGATGTGGACTCAACAGAGAATCAGGGATAACCTTGTCTAGTGGCTTTCTATATAAGTAACAAGGATATATTTTTTTAATTATTTGTTTTTTTTATAGTTGATTTTACCACAAATACATTTGCAATACAAATGGAGTGGGAGGAATGACTGGAATTTAAGGAGGTAAGGGAAAGAATACTAATTTTAGTGTTTTCTTGTATTATATCTGTTTCATAAAAAGGAAATTTAGACCTAATTGGAGGTAAGGGAATGAATACTAATTTTAGTGTTTTCTTGTATTATATCAGTTTCATAAAAAGGAAAATTAGACCTAATTGCAATATGATCATTTGCTAAGAAATCCGATGAAAACCCAAGTTGAACTTTGTTGGGGTTTTATTAGGTGTTTTTAAGAATGGAATGGATATCAAACTAGAATTGTTGTCCGTTAGTGTTTTGACTAAAATATGCTACAACTTCTGGTTTTATTATATCATTATATTTATTGTAATCTAGTTTGTGGATCTTGACTTATTCTCGTTACCTTGAGGATATAATCCTTCATAAATGAATATATTGTATACTAATTTCATCATGTTTAACTGATTTGATGGCTATTCCATTATGTTTGACTGTCCATACAACATCTAAATTTTTACACTTCTAGGGTTACCACATTTTACATTGTTTATGATTCAGAAACGTAGACGGGTTTGGCCCAATGAGGTCCAAATAAGGCCAATAGAATGCTATCCCATCATCTGTTCTCATTAAGCTACATTTGACAGCTGCCATATCCTAACACTGTTTAACATAAAATGACCGGGATAGCCTTAATGCCTATGCTTGCATTTGTAAGTTCTTTCTCGCCACGACTCGTGGACTCCACATTCTCTCGTTGCCCTGGGAAGGCGGGAACTCCAATCTCACTTCTCAGCTCAGATTTGCGAGACGAAACTCGGAGATGACGCTCGGAACTTCGACGCAGGCGTATGGAGAGCCATCTTACTGGGACAAGAGGTACAACAAAGATCCAACGGCCTTTGATTGGTACCAGAAGTACCCCGCCCTTGCCCCACTCTTCCAGCGCTACCTCCGCCACCACCATCGCATCCTGCTCGTTGGCTGCGGCAACTCTAGTAGGTCTTCATTTTTAATGCCGTCGTTTCATGTTTGTCGAGTTTAAGGTTGTGTATGATTAATTCGTTAGGTTAGGATTCCATCATTTCCTTCTGTTGGATCTGTCGGAATTTACATGGGACGGCGAGGTACAATTGTTTTTTCTGTCCGGTTAGGATTCTGTTAATCATAGTGTTCAAGTGCAAGTTCGTAACTGTTTACGTAGCTGTTGTTTACTTTTAAAGCTAGGCTTGTAGTCAAGAAACGACATAAACTTTTGATTGTAGTTACGATAAGTGTTGAATGAAATTAGACAGCTAGTGCTGGTTTATTTTGTCTGTTGCGTTTCTTTTAGGTGCATTTTGGATATTCCGGTGTATGCCTGAGCGTTTAATGCAGGCGCATCCGAGAAACAGTCACAGGGACAAAAGAAGGCAGAAACACATTCGTGTGTCAATGTTTCTAGTATGTTGGGAGATCACGAAAAGGAAGATTGAGGGCAGCTATTTAGGTTACTGGGAACGTTTAAAAAAGGTCAAATAGTTTTCCCAAGTTATAATCGTTGTTCAAAAGGAAAAGAAAAAGTTCGGAGCTGTATTATGTAAGTTTTGTCTTTCATGGACATGACATGTTATCGACGTCTTTCAAAAGAATAAGCAAAATTTAGGATCTGTATCCTCCTATTTTTGTCTTTTATGGACAAGATTAGCGTTTACAAAATCGCTCTCCTCTCCTCCCATGCTCTTTCTACCATTCACTTTAGTGTTTCCTCGTTTTTTTTCCCCTTTGAGGGAGCAGTGACAATAAAGGGGAATGAGTTAGACTAAAGGGTAGCGCTAAAGGACAAGATAACGAATACAAATAAGAGTAATTATCGCAATGGAAATAAACTGTCAGTAGCGAGGTGCTGTCCAGCTGGCCCATCTCTCACTAGAGAATTGCTATATTATAGCAGTCCTTGGCATGTGCTAATAAGGAGAGTCACTGTCTACATGTAAGCTCTATCTCGTCAAAGTAAATAATGATCTCCCTGGCAGGGGATCTTTCTTTGCCAAGACCCACAAGACGACAATCTCTGGATCTCCTTTCACAATCAGAGGGTAGGAGAAATGGTGTTTCTACAACATAAGGCCCCATTTGATGGCTTTCAATTTCAGTTTCATCTATTTGAATTTTCAATACAATGTAATCGTTATAGTTTCATAACATTTTAGATGAAAACATACCTATGGTTTATGACTGATGAATTATTAGCCGTTTTATCATTGTCACAATCTCGTTGGAAGTGGTTACAAAGGAAGGACTTATGCTCACTAAGACTGTTAACCATCTTTCTCCACACTGTTCACTTTCAGGGCTGATTTGGAGTGTTTTTCTTTTTGCATGCTTACCCTCCTCTTTGGCTGGCCTCCTTGAATGAATAATTTTAGTTCCTCGGAAACAATTGCAGAGAACTTTTGGGTGTTATCTTTTGATAGCCTCTTTTAGTGAGTTTACAGCACAAGGATCAAAGTAACCCTTTACAAATAATCAACCGCAACCATAAACTCACAGAAAGCCATGAAACATTACAAAAATTATATCAATAGACTTTTAAGAAAATATTTATATGGTTAGAACCTAGTCAATAGCTTACAAAAACTCATAAGGTAAAACTATAAAAGTACCCTTGATCTTCAATGGAGGAGTTGGAAGGACGTGAGCGTCTCCAAAGTATCATCCCTGATTTTGTACCTTGATCCTCCTTTGGTTAGTTTAGAGTTTAATCTTGAGGGTGACATCAGGTATCATCTTTGTCGTTTGTTCTTCTAGTGTGATTCTACAGAATTAGAGTTGAGAGCCCTAGAGTTGTTGTTTCTATGCTCACTTACTGCGAAAAAGTCATTCTTTGTACTTTGACCCCCTTGTAAGATTCTTAACAGATCTTTTTTTTCGTCATTCTTATTTGGGATGTTTGGAGTTGCTCAGAACGATTTTAAAAACTCCTGTATGGTGCCCACACTTTTTTTTTTCTGTATTGACTTTATCTTTAAAAAATAGGATGTTATTGTATCACAGAGATAAAAAAAACACAATTTGACCTATAAATAACAATTACACATGTGAGGTTATAATATTCCCTTGATAAAGAGGTTAAAATAATCCAATAGCATTGAATATTTCTTTGTCACGAGTTTACACAAATCATCACATTCTTAATGAGAAAATCTCATTTTTTTTAAGAGAGAGAAAATCTCATTTTGCCTTCTGTTTTGTGGCTCACTCAATATTTTTTGACAGCTCTTGGGGAAGATATGGTCAAGGATGGGTACCAAGATGTTGTTAACATTGATATCTCCTCTGTGGTCATTGAGGCTATGGAGAAGAAATACAAGGATTGTCCACAACTGATATGTATCCTAATATTGGCTGTGAATTCAGTTCTGCCTTTGTGCTTGCTTCAGGATTTGAGTTTTTCTGATCCTTGTGTCATTCCTTAATACTTCGTGGATATTAAAATGGATGTTCGAGATATGCATGCTTTTGAATCTGGCTCCTTTGATGCTGTTATTGATAAAGGTACTTGGTTTATAAAGGAAGCATTCATCGAAGTTTGAATATTTTGAATAGTTTTTGTTGCAGATGCTCCCATGTAACTTTTAGAACTTGCAGTGGATAAAATTTGTCTGGTAACTGTTGGGCCCGGATAAAATTTGTCTGGTAACTGTTGGGACTGGATAAAATTTGTCTGGTAACTGTTGGGCCCGGATAAAATTTGTCTGGTAAAATTTGTCTGGTAACTGTTGGGCCCGGATAAAATTTGTCTGGTAACTGTTGGGACTGGATAAAATTTGTCTGGTAACTGTTGGGACCTTGTGGTTCAAGAGCAAACTGCTGTCTGGTCAGATCCAAATGAATTATTCACTGATCATTCCGAAGATCCACTGCCCTGTTTGGGTTAATTTTGTTGTCAGGGTTGCGCAATCCAGTACCAGGTATTGTTTTGGGTACACAAATGAAGAGAAAACGTTGGCTGATATCGAAATTTCTTTGGGTATTATGTGGATATAAATCGGTACTAGGTACCCACAAACCTTAGATGTATTGGTTGGTACTGGCATATCTTAGCAAATCTGTGAAACCTTGTTTGCAATGATTCCACGAGGTTCAGATTAAATGTTAATAATGAACTGAAGCTGAGGTAATAGCAGTTGTTGATTGCCTTAGAATGATCTCCCAATGAATTTCTGCAGAAATGATCATTGGGGAGACTCAGCAAACTTATATCCTGGCTATCCAACAGATCGACATGCTTCTGAATGCTAATGTGCATCTTCATTAAATCTTTGACTTACATGGCCAAAACATCTATGCAGTTCAACCATATCCTAAGAGAAACTTATCATTCTCTCGTCAGCGCCTTGCATTGTAAAACTCTCTGATGTTGGAATTTAGGTCTCTGACCTTTGTGTCATGTTATTCTTTTAGAAGAAATAAATTGTTGAATAGAAGATCGTATAGTTTGCTTTATCGTTGATGATTCAGCCCTTTATTATAATGGGGATTAAAATTTTTCATTTAGAATTTTTGTTTGAACTGCTCTTTGGGAAAGTTTATACTGGAAAGTGCACTCCAGGTCTTGTTCTGGGTTAATATTTTATGAAAACAGATACTGAGTTCTCTCTTTTTATGTTTTTTTGTGCATGTCTGCTTTTATATTCAGGAACGCTAGACTCTCTGATGGTAAGTTTATGTACTTAAGCTGCAAGACATTTATCATGCTTAGTCAAAAATATCTTTACTCATATCAGTTCCTGACTTGTAGTGTGGGTCTAATGCCAGTCAAAATGCCAGGAAAATGCTTGAGGAGATTGGGAGGTACAAGAAATTTTAATGCGCTAATAATAGCTATTTACATTTGATTTCGTTTTTGATTTTCTAAAGTGACATATTGAACCAGTTTAAACAACTATCAGGATCCTCAGAAGTGGTGGGATATACATGCTGGTACCACTTCCTTGTTCCCGTTTTTGTTTTCTGAAACTTATATTCTTGACATGTTCTGCTGACTGGTTTTACCTAATACAGATCTCATATGGAGCACCAAATTATCGCCTTTCTTTATTGAAGGAACCATGCTTGTGGGCAGTTAAGCTTCATGTGGTTGGTTAGTGGGCCTTTTTGGAGTTCATATTTGAACCATTAAAAGTATTTCTTCTTACTGGCTAAATTTCTTATAATTATTGTGTGCTTATTATGTCCTCAAGCTACTGCATGTATAAAGAAAACACGACTTCTCAGATAGTGAGAGTTTATTTATTTATTTATTTTAAAGTTCTCAGCCAGAAATTTTTAAAGAGTCGAATTTCTAAAAAGTTGAAACACCATCATTCATTCTTGCTACTGCCTATGGTTATAGTTCTCGTGCTATTAAAAAGATTCTTTGGTCATTAACTTGGGTAGTCATTTTAGGATACACTTGGACTTAACTTTTGCATGGAGCGTTTGTTCTATCAGGCCTAGTTTATACACTATTTGTACCTAGCAGACATTGTTCACGTATTGAATCCATTGGCATTAAAGAATTTGGTGTTGTTTAGCTGGGAAAGACCTCCTAACTTTGGCTAGGAACGTTGGTCCATGTATTTGAGCTTCTACCAGGAATTGTCCATATGTAGACCCATAAACAGAGGGTTCACCAGTATGAAATAATAGTCCTACATAGATCTAGGATTTAAATTACGTATGCTTGTAAGTTAGGAATATATTTCATAACTTCAGTTAATCATTTTGGGATGGATTCGACTCTGCACTAACACTCACTTACCATATAGTTTTTTAAGTTACCCTTTTATGATGTTGATATGCTACCAAAATATTTTACTTACAATTGTTAAAGTGGGAAAGAAGTCCCACATTGTAAAAGTTTCAGCAATGTAACAAATTATAAGGTTGGGCAATAGGCCTCCTAAATTGGCTAGTCATTTGGGATGGAATCGGGCTCAATCTTAACATGGTATCAGAGTTAGGTTGTGTGCATGGGTCAGACCTAGTTATCTCCCTTGTTTGTTTGTGGGCTCCTGAATGTGAGACCCAATTTGTGTATGGGCTCCAGAAGGTGAGACCCAATTTGTTTGTGGGCTCCAAAAGGTGAGACCCAATTTGTTTGTGGGCTCCAAAAGGTGAGACCCAATTTGTTTGTGGGCTTCAGAAGATGAGGCCCAATTTGTTCACGTCTCAGGCCTGTTATGTGTAAGTCTGGCCTGGACGTGAGGGGGAGTGTTAAAGTAGGAAAAAAGTTTTACATTGTAAAAGTTTATGCAATGATATTGAATTATAAAGTTGGGCAATATGCCTCCTAAATTGGCTAATTGGACCAGGTTCAATCTTAACACAATCTGATAGACATTACGTAGCAAAATCTTGCAACTAATATCTAGCTAACCCTTTCAATTATATGTATAAGATTACCTGTTTACTGTAGGCTAAACAAGAATTTTATGTTTAATTACTTAAGTTGTGATTTGTTAACATGTTATTTTGTGCAGGAAAGGTAGCTTCACAGACCCTGGGGCCCCAGAAATGGGACCTGACAGTTCCAATCCCATTAAATGAGGATGGTACTTCTATCAATGAAATTTTAGGAGAAAATCCTGACGTTCATTACATATATGTTTGCATCAAGGTTAGTATCTATTTTCTACAAAGTTATTTTGGAAGGACATGCTGAAAAAATGACGAGTTCTCCTGCCTATTGTTTCTTAGTGCAAAATAGTGTGAAGAAGTAAACAAAGGGCTTCAAAAGGGTATATAACTTATTTGGATTTTTAAAAGTACTGTTTTATTTGCTTTTTTTCTTCTTGTTAGAATAGAAGAAGCATAGTGGGTTCTACTTTTTTCATACCCTTTGATGTGCACAGATTTTTCTTAGGAATTAGGAAATTTGCACTTTCAACTATTCAAACTGTAGAAGAATTGAGATCTGTTTATCATCTTTCTAGATCATCTGTGGTGTGGGCCTTTTGAATTGCAAACCGTTGCCTTTTGACTTGTGTAATGGTGTCATTTGAATTGTAAATTGTGAATTGTATACTGGTGGTGATGATTTGGTGCTTGTGTATTTGCAGGATGAGTCTTTAAGACTGGAATTTGAAGAAGGTAGATTGCAGACAGATAAAGAAGAATCATGAATATCCGTCCTGTGAGTTCTAATCGTTGTTTGTGGAAATTCAGCGAACATGAAATTTTCATTGAGATCATTCATCCTCCCAGAATTAGTTTCAATCTGGCATTAAGAACTTATCATTTTAGGGACAATGAACATTGGCAGGTTCTTATTCTCTTCTTAAATGATTTACCGACGACTCCGTCTGCTTTTCTTCTGGCCCTGTGCTTCTGCTGTCATCAAGTTGTTCCTCACATAAAGAATCTCTTATGCAGATATCTCTCTGTGAACATTGTTGGAGCCATTACTGTGAGGAGCTGTCTATCTATTTGTATGTGCTGTAGTGACATGGTGGTATAATGATGTGCTCGAAGCCCAGTATCGATGATCTGTCTTTCAAGCTCATGTCGCTCAGTGCTTATTTTTTTAGAGAAGGGAATTTTTAGAATTTATTACTTAAATTTGTATGTTGTAATAATACTTACATGTCCACGAGTTGGATTCTGTTTGTTAACTTTGCTGTAAATTTAGATAAACTTACATTTATTTATAGCTGTGATGTCTTAAATTGTAAGCGTACTGTATGAGACATCAACTTACCCTCATTAATTATTTGAATTGTACAAGTTACATAGGTGTGTAAGTATTCATTTGAAATTCGGTGTCCTTGTCATATTATAGGGCTCCAACTTATCGTATTTTCTCATTGCCATCGTGGAAACTATCATTGTCATTTCTATCTGGTTTACAGTTTGTATTACAGGCGGTTTTCTTTAAGAATTTCAGGTCCAATTGGATATTGAAGTCCAACGGGGTTTGAAGTTTAAGTTCGTTGTAGATTTAGACCTGTAACTAAATCTGAACCCTATTCACTCACTGGGACTTTCATTTAAATGTTAGTTGGTTCAGCACATCATTTAGTAGGAGCACCCTCCGTTTAGCAGATACGTTCCCACAACTTGAGCTGAAAAATACCTTCAAACGGATAACTGTTGAAGTCTTACCTCGACTCGGTCCTCACTTCCTCTACTATGCCTCAAGATCATCAGGTTGGAATATATGCTCTCTGCAACTAATTTTCGTAGCATGTCATTTATGGTTGAGGTAATGATGTTCGTGCCTCAGGCTCTCAACATGCACGGAATACCAGACACAAGAAGAGGTCTATTTCATTCCAAATCACAGAATAAGTTGTCTGCGGAGTTCTGCTGGTATCAAGCAGAATCTTGTGCACTCTGGGCCTCAACAGGACTTGTGAGCTCAAGAGGACTTTGAAGCTGGATGTAGTACTTAGTACTTTTGTTGTTGTTAATTATGGGCTTGACGTTCTAGGTCTCTCTATTTTATACATTGAAAAATGCTGCATACACTTTGTGCACTTCTTTCCCGCACTTTAGCAGTAAAAGAGCAAATAGCATTACTCTTATAAAATTTCCCGTCTCATCGAGAGGCGTGACTAAAGTAAAGTGCGAAGAATCAGGCCCGGCGGCGCGGTTATCAACGGACTTTCACGTTTCCATGCAACGCAACAATTGCAAAAAGCATCTGCTCAATAATTCATTTGCAGACAAGTCTGAATTTGATGTCGTTTTGTGAGTTATAGATCACGTTGAGATAGCATTCAAAACCCTAAACTGCCGAAACTGCCCGCGGATTAATCGGATCATGTTGGAACTCATGGGGACTGATGATCTTTGTACATGTTACAGGCGAGATCGACGACGGAGAAGCCGCCGTCGACGACGAGGTCGTGTCCGCTGACGAAGGCGGACTCGTCGGAGGCGAGAAAGAGAGCGGCCTCGGCGATGTGTCGGGGCTTGAGAAGGATCCCTTTCATGTTGGAGACGGCGGCTGTCTGGGCCTCCATGGTGGCGGGGTCGGTGCCGGTGAGGGCGCAGGAGAGCGGCGTGGGCACCCCGAACGGTGAGACGCAGTTGACCCGAATGCCGTGCTTGCCGAGCTCGGCGGTGGCGGACCGTGCGAGTCCCACGATGGCGTGCTTGGAGGCAGTGTACGCGTGCGGGGCGAGGCCGGCGACGGAGGCGGAGATGCTGGCGGTGCAGATGATAGAGCCGCCGCGGACCCCGCCGCTCGCCACCATGGCCCGGGCGGCGTGCTTCACGGCGGCGGCGGCGCCCCGGAAGTTGACCGCCATGGTGTCGTCGAGCCGGTCCAGGTTCAGGTCCATGATCCCGGCGACGGGACCGCCAACGCCGGCGTTGCTGTACATGACGTCGAGGCGGCCGTACTTGTCCACCGCGAACGCCACCGCCGACTCCACCTGCTTCTCGTCCCTCACGTCGCAACGCTTGTAGGAGCAATACTCGGGTCCGATCGAGGCTGCCACCCGCTCCCCCAGTTCGTCCTGCACGTCCGCAATCACGACCCGGGCCCCGTTCTCCGCGAACAGCCGCGCCGCCGCCTCCCCAATCCCGCTCGCCGCCCCCGTGATGATCGCCACCTTCCCTTCCAACCTGAACACAAAACTATTTATAAACTAGTGCAAATTAACAACAACAATAGTACTAAGTACTACATCCAGCTTCAATTCATCGACCTGTACCTAGCGACGACGTTGCAGACTGTAAAAAAGTTATATATACCTGGCCTTAGACATGGTACGTAGTAGAGCTCAAATGGCAGCGACCCTACACACTGGCCAGAGGAAGGAGAAGAACACTTCAACTCTGCAACCTGAGCTTTTCCCTGATTGGAACGCTAGCTACCTTCTTGCTTTTGAAGGTCAATTACCAGCTGTGGCTTTGCCTCTTTAAATTGGTAGTACTGGAGCATAGGAATATTATTGCAGAAGAATATATTATTTCAAATAGCTAATTACTTATTACGCTTTAAATTATATAAACTGCAATACGTGTAATGTTATAAATCATGTAATATTAACTATAGTCCCGGTATATATTATTGTTTTTTTCCTTTTTTATATCTTTCAAACTAATCTAACAACTATGGAAAAGACAAAAACTACCCACATGGGTGAGAGTAAACGACAGCACTCACATATTATGGTCAATATAAATTATGTAAGTTGTCGGCATATACGGATCAGTCCCATCGCCAATTTAAACTTGTCGTCAAAGAATTATTTATGTTGTATATTTTAAAATGATGTATATAGGTTGCCTGGGGAGTTCTACTGGTATCACTCTGGGCCTCTACTAGACTCAGTGAGCTCAAGTTGCAGCCGTGAGGGACTCGTATATATCTATTTAAATACTTGTTTTATGCTCTTACTTAGGGAAGTCTAAATATGAGCTCATTGACGTTCTGAGTTTCTCCATTTTATACAATTTACCCTCTCATCCTGAGAAGGGCGTGACTAATGTGATAAGAAGGCAGCTGACCGTTTTATTCCTCTGGTACTGGCCACATACGTATACAGTAAATCGTTGTTTCTCTATATCTTGACAGGTATGTGGTCAATCCTTTTCACATTGAAACAATGCAGCCGTAATACTTGCCATGGGGGCTGCATGACCCACCTCATCTGGTCTGTACCTTTTCTACGACCTGTTTCTCGTCTGAAGTCTGCTAGATCAGTTGGCAAATTGAATAAGCTGTAATGGTCCAAACGACCCATCTCCCGTTTTCTGCGGGGCATCCCAGTCAGCACACCTGCAGGAAATCATCCAGACTTTATGTCATTTATTAAAAGTTTTTTCTTGCTTCTTGAGCTTATCTTAAACTCAGAAAGACAACGTGATTTCTTTAGTATTAAGGTGGTTGTCTGAGGAAAGGCTTCTCCTTATTAATTAATGTCTTAGGCTGCGGGGAAGCGTTACTATTATTATAGTCTGATTGCCAATATTATACCTTTGTTAAATGTGTTACATGTGAAGTTAGCTTTCTTGTAATATTGCCGAGAAGATAAGAATAATGAAATTAAGATGCCAGCTTAAGTCATCTACATATTATATCTACCCATGCACCCATTGAAAGGGATAGTGAGAATAAATGTGTCTTGATGAGATTGGATTAATGACGTGTTCTCTTTGTCATAAAGATATATATATTTATATAAAAATAGATAGAGAGACATCTCATGAGTTAGCCGTATCCTAAAATTATATCCCTATTCCACTATTTGTGTAATAGTATGCATATTTGGAATTATAACCCTACTCCATAGGAGGACATATTTAGAATCCATGCGTTCTAACAATTTTGTTTTCGGCAATATGTAGAAGTCTTACTGAAATTCTATAGCACAATTTCTACCGTTTGGTTTTTCCTGGATGTTCATTAGAACATAATTTCCACCACACACTTGCATCATACCAACCGATACCCATGTTCAACTTGTAGATCTGCTGACAGAAACACTACCTCTTTCATAGCAAAACACACATAACATGAGGGTCTCTTTCTCATTCTTCAAGCGACATCACCTTAACCCATTAAGAGAGAAACATTGTTAGCATCTAACTTGGAGCTCTTAGTCAAACTAGTCCATCTTTACAGTTCCTTTTCACATGCCTAGTTTGCCCGCAACCTCAGTAAACCATCTTATTTTCCCCTCGCTAGTTACCACCACTGAATTTTTTAGTTTAAGCACGATCATCACTCTTTAGCCTTCTCTCATCAGCAGTTTTTTGGGAACTTCTGCAAAAATTAAACTCTTTTTACCATTCATTAAGATTGGCTACATATGTTCATAAGGTGGAAGAGACAAGAAGAACTTGAACGCTTTATCCTCATATTCAATTTCAATGCCAATAGCCTCCGGGTCAAAGATGATGTCATTGAGAACACTCACTATTTTGAGAATTTTGCACTTTAATCTACCCGCAATGTGTGAAATTGCTCCTTCAAGTACAATCGATTTGAGATGCTCTTTGCTTGATACAACTCTTCAAAAAATTTTCAAAGCTCTATGGCCGTCGAAATCCCATGTACGTTTGCAAAAGTATTTGAGTAATGCTAGGCGCACGGCTCCCGTGCAAGTATTTGTGCACGGGATCTAAGTGGATGGCTGAGTTGGCCATCCACGTCAGCCGTCTTGTCGGGAGCTAAACCGGGTTAGACCCTCTCTCTCTTTAGTCTCTCTTCGACCCTCTCTCTTTACTCTCTTCGACCCTCTCTCTTTACTCTCTTCGACCCTCTCTCTTTACTCTCTTTCTCCTACCTCCCGTGCTCCTCCCGTCTTCTGGCTCCTCTCGTCTCGTCCCCTCCCACGACCGGCCCGCCGAATCGCGGCTTCCTGTCCCGTGACCGACCGTCCAGGCACCGACCGTCCCGCCGCCGACTGTCCTGCGACCGAATCGCGGCCTCCCGTCCCGCCGCCAAATCGCGGCCGAATCGCCCCCTCCTCCCATCTCGGCTCCTCCATTCTCGACTCATCCCATGGCCTCCCGCCTTCCTCCCGTGGCCTCCCATCTCGCTTCCTCCGGCAGCCTCCTGTCTCGCTTCCTCCGGTGACAAACACAAGAACGGTTCATTTTTTTCAAGTACAAGCAAGCCGCTAAAACGGGATAAAAACCAAATTCTAATGCCGCTCCATTAGATTGAACAAAAAAAAAACCGCCAATGTCGTTACTTTGGACGGTCAAATGCTAATGCATTGGGAACAAAAAATATAAAACTTAATGAACAGAAAACATAGAAAAAGAAAGTTAAAAAAATGACATCTAAGCTTAAAAAACACTCGACCCAAAATTGAACAGTCGCCTCAATCAGAACCTGCTCAACAAAAACGGAGCTTCCATCGTAAAGCCGAGATAGGAGGAAGCAAGAAGAAATGGGAGGAGCCGAATGGGACGGGAGGGGGGGCAATTCGGGAGCGATTCGGCTGCGGGACGGTCGGCTGCGATTCGGCAGTGGAAAGGGAGGCCGCGATTCGGCGGCAGGAAGGGAGATGAGAAGACGGGAAGAGCATGGGAGGTTGAAGAAAGAGAATAAAGAGAGAGGGTCGAAGAGAGGGTCGACGAGAGAGGGTCGAAGAGAGAGTAAAGAGAAGAGAGGATTGGTCAACCAATTAGGAAGGAGAGAGGGTCTAACCCGGTTTAGCTCCCAACAAGACGGCTGATGTGGATGGCCAACTCAGCCATCACGTAGATCCCGTGCACAAATACTTGCACGGGAGCCGTGCGCCTAGCATTACTCAAAGTATTTTTAGCCAAACACAAGTGTATTACACTTACCACTCTCAAATCAATATCCTCCCTATCTTTATCGCTCATACAAGACTTGTTAACATCTGTGTAAGAACCTTTGGTACTTTCAGAACTACTAGACCCTTGTTTCCCCCTCAAAGCCTTGTGTAATCAAGATTGTGTCAACAAATGCTTAGCTTTAACCTGCCACAAGCCAAAGTTCATACACCAAACTTCCACTTAACCGCACCACAATATGTACTTCAAAGTCTTGTGCTCTGATACCACTTGTTAGGAAATTTGATCTCACATTCACCCTAAGATCAAGCAAATAACTGATAATATAAAAAAAACAAAGAAATAATCAACACAATACAAGAGTTTACGTCGAAACTTCCAAACTAGAGAAATTTATGGCACACCAAACAAAAGTCTACTATGTGAAAAAAATTCATAATTAGAAAATAATTTCTCTCGCTCTCCAATACACCAACACTCTTACAAAACTTACTCTTTCCCTGACTCATACCCTACTCTTACATGAAAGGAGTTTTTAGAGTCAGTACACAAAGCTCAATGTCTATGACCAAGGCTCTTTGAAACAAGTGCCTTGAAGTCCTTATATATCTTATAGACTCTCAATCTCATTTGCTTTACAACCAATGTGGGACTTTTCTTTTAATTTTATTTTGCCAAAAATCTAACACAGGTGATGATTAGATGAACTCCACCAATAAAAAGCCAGACAACCCAACTTAAGATTCAACATTTCCTTAATTGGATTCAGAAACTGGTTGGTGATACCTTATTTTATTCCATTATAGGTCACATTTCCTTATTTCAATTCATTTTCATTAGAAAGAAAAGTTTGGTCCTTTGATCATAAAAAAATTGTAGTCCTATTTTCTACAATAAATTAGAGCTTCTGACAAAAAAAAAAATCAGAGCTTAAGATTACATTTGTTTAAATGAGTTTCTATTCCAACAAATTTGAACTCTTTCCAACTTTCTACCATTTACATTAGCCTTTTGTTCTTCTCATGGTAATAAAAACTATTCAACTAATTTCATTTCTAACATATATTGTCAGCTTCACACATCAAGATGTGCTTTTGTGTCCCTAATTAAATCGTCATATTCCATTTCCAAGCAAAACAGCCGCTACCGACTTGCTCACCACGTGCACAAGACCAACCAAAACTTCCATTGATGTTTAAATTTTCATTTCTTTAAAACTTCAAACACATGAACACCTGAAGTTATAACCACTCGCTTCTCCGCATTCTTAAAAAGACAAACAAGATTCCTCATTATGGATTACTACAAGAGTTCTAAGCCATTAAAACCAAAGAAATTTAATTTTTGAACATTGAGGAGGAAAACATAAAGAAAACCTAAGAAATTACTTTGATGTGTATGTTTGAGATCATTTTGTTTTTTTTTTAAGAACATTCCACTCAACTCCACAATTAGTCAACTGGAGAGAAAACACAACTGCAGGTTAGCTCATGGAGACCCTTTCAACCCCTAATTGGTGCATCACTCTCAGCTGTGTCAAATCCGATATTGAGATCTTCAATGGAGGTCTTCGTGCATCAAACCCGTACATGTGGTGCCCAACAGGAATAAATAAAGTTACTAGGATGGCGAATCTCAGCCGTCCAATTACTCCACGCGAATAGCTGTCCACGTATCTTGTTACATAAGCTATCAGCATTTGGGGCGAAAAATATATGATACGAGCTGAAACGGCTGACGTTAGAGAGGAGGATTGTGGAGGGCAAAAGAGCAAATATGGTGTGAAAACAGAATCTCGATACCTTGAGTTTCTCTTTCTTTCTGTACATATTTTGGAATTTGGATTATTTTTGTTTT
This sequence comes from Aristolochia contorta, assembly GCA_022405105.1. Taxonomy (NCBI): domain Eukaryota; kingdom Viridiplantae; phylum Streptophyta; class Magnoliopsida; order Piperales; family Aristolochiaceae; genus Aristolochia; species Aristolochia contorta. The sequence continues at coordinate 22,484,328 of CM039664.1, forward strand.
CATGTTTAGCAGTTTTGCTTCTTTTACTTCAGAAATTAGAAAATTGTGCACTTCTCTCCCTCTTGCCTTTGTGTTTTTCTTCTCTCTCTATCTATCTCTGTCTCTTTATCTTGGGCATTCTCGCTCTCACTAGGGGCCTCATTTCATGACGTACTCTAGATTTTGGATAATGCAAAAATAACAAATCTTTATGTGTTATATCATAGTTTTTCGGACATTGACTTTGCTATACATGTTCTACTTGACTCAGATTTTGTCTTATACATTTAGTATCGAGCTGGGGGATTGGAGCTCCTTGGGAGTGTCATTTGTTGACGGAATTCGAGTGTTCGTTCAGGAGAATAGGAGATATGGTTGCTGCTTTGCTTGCAGATGTCAGATTGCCTGATATATAGATTAAATCATCCACTACTTATGTTTGTCTTCCTAAGGTCACAAATGGTTTTTTTTTTTTGAACTTGTCGCATGCATAATTTGTTTTTGTAATTTTTTACAACCTAGGACGAGTAGGAATTGTCTCCCTTTGCATGAATGTGCCACGTTTCTATTGTTTGTTGATACACTGAATGTCTGATTAACGAGGTTCTTCCAACGAACTTGCCGTACTTTGTGAGTTTGATTGGTGGTTGGTCCCAGTATGGTTTGTATGTTTGAACTTTAAGCCAAATGGATTTAACATTGTCAATAAATAGATATTGATTCCTAAAATTAAAGAAATTTCTTTTTTCAGCATGGGGAAGGAAAACATAAAAATAACCAAAAAAATGACTTTGAAGTGTATGAGCGACTTCTTTATTCATTCGAAATCTTTTGTTTATTTGTTTGACAACATTCTACACAGCTCCAGTGATTAGTCAACTGAAGAGGAAGCAAAACTACAGGATGGCCCATAAATACCCTTCCAATCCCTAATGCATCACACTTAACGCTGTCAAATTTTGTACCGAGATCTTCAATGGAGGACTTTGTACATCGATACCGTACATGCGGAGCCAAAAAAAAACATAGCTACAAGGATTGTCAAATCTCGGGCATGCAATTACTCCCCGTGATTAGTAGTCCATGTATCTTCTTGCGTAAGCAACTGACTCAAAAAAAAAACATTAAGAGTCAAAACGGTGGACGTTAAAGAGAGGGATTGTGGAGGGCGATAGAGCAAATAAGGTGTGAAAATTGTTGGGAGATCTTGACTTTCTCTCTCTTCCTGAACACAATTTAGAATTTGGATGATTTTCGGTTTCATACTTAGCAGTTTTGCTTCTTTTTCTTTGGAAATTAGAATACTGTTCATTTCTCTCCCTCTTGCTTTTGTGTTTTTCTTCTCTCTCTATCGATCTATCTATCTTTGTCTCTTTGTCTTGGGCATTCTCACTCTCGCTCGGGGCCGCATCTCATAACATACTCTAGAGTTTTGATAATGTGGTAACAACGAATCTTGTTGTGTTAATTAGTCGTAATTTTTCGAACATCGACGTGTGCTTTATGCGTTCTAATCGGCTCGGAAAATGCATAAGTGCATGAGTAGAGACAGAGGAAGAGAGAGGAAAGATACTTTAACTTTAAATGTTTATTGATCAACTTCAGATTACAACCAACATACAAGTATTTATAGGCTGTACAAATGTTTGAATTTGAAGTAATCTAAAGAGATGAGATAAGGAGTAAGGATAGTGGTTGAAGATGAGATTACAAGGAGATAAGGTGTAACCACTCTGAGATAGAGATAAGGAAGTTACAATCTCCTGGATCTGATTTCGAGTCCAATCCGAATTTGAACCTTCTTGAATTTGAACCTTTTTTAAGTTGTTACACGTGATCCTTAACATTGCCCCACAAATGGATTGGAAGTTGGCTGAGTGTCAATTTGATATGAAATCTGTGATGTGGGAGACGAGATAAACCTTTTGTAAGAATATTTGCTATTTGATCAGTGGAAGGGTCAAACTTGATAATTAGAGAACCTTTCTGAATTCTTTCGCGAACAAAATGGTAATCTAACTCAATGTGCTTCGTGCATCCGTGGAGAACAGGATTGGTAGCTATATATATGAGGCGAAGAGGTTATCACACCATATTATAGGTGGCTGAACAAACTTGACTTGGAGTTCATGAAGAAGCTGCAAGATCCATGAGATTTCAGAGGCAGATGATGCAATGCTGCGATACTCGGCTTCTGCACTAGAGCGTGACACTGTGTGTTGTATCATGGAGCTCCAAGATATTAAATTGTCGCCTAAGTAAATGCGGTAACCGGACATTGAACGAAGATCATCAGGATTACCAGCCCAATCAGCATCCGAGAAAGTTGTAGTATTGAAAGATGAAATATGATGCAACGTGAGACCATAATACATTGTACCCTTTTAAGTATCTTAAGATTCGTTTTACGGCTGTCCAATGTAAATCAGTGGGAGTTTGCTGGAATTGACAAACTTGATTCACAACATACTGACGATCTAGTTGTGCAATAGTGAGATATTGGAGAGCACCGACTGTGGAGCGATAGTGCTTTTGACCAGCTAGTTTTGTGCATGCGAACTTCGATACTTCGGTGCCTGCGAACTTCGATACTTTGGTGCCAGTAGCTGCTGGGGTAGCTAGTGATTTTACATTCTGGAGATCTAACTTGTGAAGAAGATCTGCTGCAAACTTTGATTGGCCCATCTGGAGTGTGCGATTCTGAACAGTGGCTTGAATTCCGAGAAAGAAGGATAGATTTTCAAGCTCTTTGACTGGAAAACTCTTCTTAAGATCAGTGAGAGTAGTAGATTTAAGTATAGAAGAATTTGTCAGAAATATGATGTCATCAACATAAACAAGCATGAATGCAACATGAGCGCCATCAGAGTCATAGAACAGAGAGTTGTCAATGTGAGAACCTGAAAACCCCATGTCATTTATAGCTGCTTGTAGTCGATGAAAACAGGAGCATAGAGATTGCATTGAACCATAAAGCGATCGTTGTAAGAAGCATACATGATCTGGATATAAAGAGTCTACAAAGCCAGGTGGCTGAGTCATATAAACTTCTTCTTTCAATGCCTCATGTAGGAAGGCGTTTTACACATCAAGTTGAGGAATAGACTAGTTATAAGTAAGTGTGAGTAATAGCAATAACCTGATTGTTACCGGTTTGACAACCGGGCTAAAGGTGTCAAAGAAGTCTACACCATCTTCTTGATGAAATCCTTTACCCACTAGTCTGGCTTTGGGTTAGTGGAAATTATGCTGAATTTTTAGGTCAACTTTTGATATAATTGTGTTGCAGTTTCACTAATTTTTGGTTTTGATTTTGTAGGATTGTGCTTTATATTCACTAAACACCAACAGGAAGAAGAAAAAGGCAATTCAGACGCTTTCGTTCTAAAAACGCCTCAATTTGGAGCAATATAGAGCGGCACCACATGGCATCAGATGGGAAGCCATGGTGCTACGTAGTAGAGGAGTAGTGCACGTAACACCATAAGGCGCCAGAGCAGAAGCCACGTTATCAAAATGACAAATGCAAAAGTAGAGTGGCTGGCGCCACGTTCGAAGCTACGACATGGCGTTAACAAGGGCAGTGAGCAATGAAGAAATGGCTATGTGTCGAACGCCTCGGCGCCTGACTCATCGCAAGAGTGTTGAAAGTAGCAGAACTCTTTTGGTTGCGGTGCCCCGGCGTCAGGATCCAACGCCAGAGCACTCATCCTCGCTCATCCAACACCTCCACGAAGCCAACGCCGGAGCGCTCGGCCTCGCATGCACAACGCCTCGGTGAAAGAAGTTAGCACTAGAGCTCTAGTGACACAAAGGACAACATAACACAATGCCACAAAATGGTATGGCGCCACACTCGGCGCCAAGACCTAGCACCATCGGAGGAGTCCCACGTTGCGTGGCGCCACGTCACTCAGGGCACTTAAAAATGGGGTATCTTCCAGGCTCCCCTATAAATATGCGTTATAAACGCACTTTGGCATCGCACCTCTAAGCCGGTGAAGCGGAGTTAGCTTTGGAAGTGAAGCAGAGACACATTGGGCGTTCAAGGAGGAAGAAGGAGGAGTTCAAGAGTAAAAGGGATGTCTTTTACCTTTGTTTTATCTTATTTATCCTGACCTATCATGTATTTAATGTTAATGGATAGGGGTTTTTCCTGATTCCAGAATATGTATAGCTAAGCTTAATTAGGGTATGAATGATGTAATGTGATTTCCAGTTTGAATTCATGTAATTTCAGCTATTTTAGTTAATATAGTGCAATCAATCCTTAATTTAGTGAGTGGTCATTGGGGAGCTATTAATATGAGGAGATTGACGACCTCCTCATGTTCATCTTATCATTTCGTTGAGTGTAAGAGGTAATACGAAAGGATACCACCACTCTATGTGTGATCCCCAAATCACGGCAAGACCAACAAGGGTAGGTGAGAGGTGCGCCGATAGACTTCAAGAGAAGCGTCCGGACACGCGTGGTTGCTTTAGGCTGAGCATTCATGGGCCCTTGATTTAGACCTGTGACCGCAAGAGACAAATCAGGGGGCACAGTCATATTGCCTTGAGAGAGGGGTACGCGTAGGGAATTTGAGATCCACTTACGAGCCTTAGAAATGCACACTTAGCTAAATTGCATGAATCCTACTCTTAATCACATGAAATTATTTCCCCCTACTTCTAATCTACATCATCTTTATCGTGCGAGCGTGTATCACTTAGGACTGTTGTAATTAGATAGTATTCTTTTGAAGTTTTTACCCTTGGATATTTTGACAATTCACTTTAATTGTAATAGTTAAATATAGTTGTAAAGAACTCATAGGTTAGTGAGTAGTATAGTCCTCGTGAGGTCAATCTGGACTCGTCCAGTATATTATTTGGTACGACACTTGTACTTGCGCACGAGCATAATTTTATAAGTGTCGTTTAAGCCCAACCAGTTTTGTACCACTCTATGTCACCTTTTTAGTTATATTTAGTTCTAAAAAACTACTTACAACCAATGGGCGTGTGTCGTTGTGGTTGTCGAACAATTTTTCATGTCTTATTCTGTAAGTGTACTGCTACGGGTACGGAGCAGGAGCACGGAACAAGCACGGAGCTGACGTGGAGGCACACTTGTTTAAGGTTGATTGGAGTATACATGGTGGGTCCCAACATCCGTGCTCATTCCGTGCTCCTGCTTTGTACCCGTAGCATTACTCTTCTATAAGAGAGCATTAAACCCTGCAACCATGGCCCGTCTCTAGTGAGAATGTTTGTTTGCTTGAGAGAAATTCACAGGATCCTGCAAAAATCATTAGAAGAGATAACCTTGCCGCTGGTTAGAATTACCAGTTTGAGTATTAGGTAAGGGTGGAGAGGAGAAGGTGAGGGTGATGATGGAGGTGTTGTGCTAGGACTTGAAGAGGAAGACGAAGGTGGTGTGCTCTATTGGTAATTAGTCACACAGTCCATTGGAGTTGGAGGATATGTCCTAGGTGGAGTGTTGGCAGAGAGAGGACTCTCAATTATGGGCTCTTGGGGAATGGTGGATGTAGGTGGAGTTACAGAAGTTGTAGCAGGATAGGGTGAAAAATCAGAGGCAAGAGGCTGAGTGGAAAGATAGGGAGCATACCTTGAGTTGTTGAGGGCAAACCTAGGGGTTGTGCTTCGTGGGCTGCTGCTTTGGATGGGTTGTCTTTAAATGGAAACACATGTTCATGAAAAAGGACACTTCGAGAGAGAAAAACTCGCTGAGATGGGAGATGAAGACAACAATAAGCTTTGTAATTTGGATGATACCATAAGACACAAGGGAGCTGCGCATATGGAGTTTATGTTTGGCATATGACCTTAGTGGGGAAAATACAAGCAACTGAAAACCTTTAGAAATTTGTAATCTGGTTTGTGTTGGTGAATTAATTCATATGGAGAAGGCTTAGTTAGATTGAGTGTGGGTAACCGATTAATGAGAAATATTGCACTATAGAAGGCATAATCCCAATATTCAGTAGGTGCCTGACTCGTTGAGAGAAGAGATAGTCTAGTTTGGACTATGTGTTTGTGTTTCTTCTCTATTATGCCATTTTGTTGTTGCGTGTAAAGAGAGGAAATATTATGATTTATGTCATGTGTGGAAACAAACTCTAGAAAAGAGTGATTCAAAAATTCAGAACCACCATCAGTTTGGATGGTCTGAATTTTATATGGCAATTGGTTTTCGATGGAAATTTTGAAGAAGGAAATAGTTTCGACTACATTAGATTTGCCCTTTAGAAAATATAACCATGTATATTTAGTATATGTGTCAACAATTGATGATTAGTATTTGAAACTGTCTATTGAAATAACTGGGGAAGGACCCCAAACATCCATTGACACATGTTCTAAAGGAGGAGAAACAAAAAATTTATTATCTGAGAACATGGTGAACATACAAAACTTTGTTTTATTGAAAAAGGAACTTGCAGCTGCTGCAAGATTTTCTTGTTGAGTCAGATATGAGGATGGCCCAGTCAATGTTGCCAAAATGAATAGGAGTTTGCGCATGGAAAGGTGACATTGTGGAGAAGCTGGTTGAACATCAAAGACATACAACCCATCTTTAAGCTTGCCCCAATAACATATAAAATGCTTTCAAGAGTAAAAGGGGGTACTTGAGAAGATCCTTTTAGGAGAATAGGAGATTTGTGACTATTACCTAAGGTCACTTGTTCTTCACCACTAACTTTGTCAGATTGTTTACATCACCTGTGAAGTGGTGGGTGGCGCCTGAATCTGGATACCAAAGGCCTTCTTGAGGAGGTTCATTCAAGTAAACGGAGTTGAGGACAGGAAGTTGTGCTGGCTGGAAAGTATGATCAAACTTGTACTTGCATTGGGCGGTTTGATGGTTCTGGTGGTTGCAGAGTTGACAAGGCGGCATATTGGTTTGAGGGGCCCTATTTGATTAAAAAGAGTTTGGAGTAAAGTTATTTCTACCTGAATTTTGTCCTCTGCCTCTGTTAGAGTGGCTGCCCCCTCATCCTCTATATTTTGGAGGCTAGATTGGCGGGAGTAATCTGAGAAAGGGTAAGACCTCCCATTTGGGTAGCAACGGCCAGGCGATGCTCTTGAGTCAAGAGCATATTTTGAAGTTCTTCCATAGACAGCAGAGTGGTTCTTGTTGTGATAGACATAATGAAGGGTTTGTATTTAGAACCAAGGCCATTAATAATGAAAGAGACCTTATCTTTTGGGTCTAGGGTGCTGCCTGCTGCTGCTGAGAGTTGATCACAAATGATTTTTGTTTTCTCTAGGTATTCAGAAATGGTCACGATGCCTTTTTTTTGAGGTTTAGTAATTCTAGGCGAAGATGGAGAGCTCGTGCTTGAAGATTTGAAGAGTAGGACTGTTCAAGGGTGTGCCAAATTTCATAGGCAATTTTGAGATTAAGAACTTGATCGAGGGCTGCTGGAGAGAGGGTGGAAAGAAGCCAACTTTTGAGGGTTTGATCCACTCTAAACCAAGCTTCGTAAGATGGGTTTGGATGAAGATCAGAAGTTCCCTCAGTTTACATTAATGTCGGAGGAGAGTGGATGGTGCCATCGATGAAACCGATGACTCCTTGGCTGTAGAACATTGGAAGAAATTGAGAACACCAGAGTAGGTAGTTGGAGCAATCCAGCTTGAGAGAAACACAGTTTTGGATGTTGGATACGGTGAGTGTAAAGGAACCACAAGGATGTCCATGTTAATAGGTGTTGGCATTACTGTGAGGAGAAGCTGTAACGAAGGAGCAGCAGGGGAAGCGTTAGTCATTGTGAAACCGGAGGAAGGTTGATCCCATATAAGTGCACGAGTAGAGAGAGAGAGGACGAGAGAAAGCAAAGATACTTCAACTCGAAATGTTTATCGATCAACTTCAGATTACAACCAACATACAAATATTTAGAGTCTTTACATTTGAATTTGAAGTAATCTAAAGAGATGACATAAGGAGTACGGATAGAGGTTGAAAATGAGATTACAAGGAGATAAGGTGTAATCTTTTTGAGATAGAGAAAAAGGAGGATACAATCTCCTAAATTAGATTAAGAGTTGAATCTGAATTTGAACCTTCTTGAATTTGAACATTCTTGAAGTTGTTACACGTGATCCATAACAATATGTCTACGCGTTTGGTATCAAACTGGGGGATTGCACCTCCTTGGGAGTGTCATTTGTTGACATTCGGGTGTTCACTCCTGAGAATAGGGGATACGGTTGCTGCTTTGCTTGTAGATGGCAGATAGCTGGGGATATGTATTAAATCAACCACTAGGTATGTTTGTCTTCCCAGGGTAAACTCAGTGCATGCCGAATCTTTTTTGTAGTTTTTGCAGCCTGGGGCGGGTATGAATTCTTGCGTTCCGAATGGGAGCACTGCGTTTTGATTGTTTGTTGAAAGACTAAATGTGTGATCAACGGTGAGATTCATCTTACAAACGTGTCTTACTTTGTGAGTTTGACTGGTGATGGTTGTGACATGACTTGTGTGTTTAAACTTTGAACATTAAAGGATTTAGCATTGTCAATAAATAGATGTTGATTCATAAAACCAAATAAATTTTATTTTTCAATGCAGAGAAGGAAATCATAAAATTAATCTAATAAATTAATTTGAGGTGTATTAGTGACTTTTTTATTTATTCGAGATCATTTTTATAGTTCATTTGTTTGAGAACATTTCACGCAACTCCAGTAATTAGTCAACAGGAGAGGAATCAGAATTGCATGAAGGCTCTTGGATACCCTTCTATAAGAATAGAAATTCGTGGTTTTGAAGTAATTACAGAGATAGAAAGAGTTTGAATTTAGAAGAACGAGTTCTTTTGAGATGAGCTGGATGACGGAAGAGCTGGAGCTATGAACTGGTATCTTGTGCAGAGAATCCTTGATGGAGCTAAATCAGGATGAGAAAAATCAGGGTGAGTAAAATCAGGATTGTTAACACTGCCCTTCAAGTTAACGGTTTGGAGAAACGGTTAACTGGGTCTGAAAAAGAGAATGATTTTGCTGTGATAGCCCTTTTGTGAATATGTCGGCAATTTGATCTTCAGTGGGGATGTATTTCACTTGGAGGCAGCCTTGTGCAATTCTCTCTCAAACAAAATAATAATTCAGTTCGATATGCTTTGTGAGAGAATGAAAAATTGGGTTGGCAGCAAGATAAGTGGTAGACAAATTATCACACCAAATCGTTGGCTTATGTAAAATGTGAATGCAAAGCTCTTTGAAAAACTCAAGTAACAAGGAGATTTCTGAATTAACGGTGGCCAGAGCACGATATTTGGCTTCGACGCTCGGTCGAGAGATTGTTGGTTGTTTCTTGGAACACCATGATAAAAGATTTTCACCTAGAAAAATGTAAAAACCAGAAGTGGAGTGGCGATCATTTGGGTTGCCTGCCCAGTGTGCATGAAAATACACATGGAGATCAAAGGTGTCAACAGAAGTCAAGTTGAGGCCATGATTGAGGGAGCCTTTGATGTACCGAAGGATGCATTTTATTGCTTCCCAGTGAACGTCTGTGGGACACTGTTGGAATTGACATACCGGATTTACAGCTTATTGTAAATCAGGCCTAGTAATGGTAAGATACTAAAGAGAACCCATTACATAGCAGAAGAGCGTCGAGGCCGGCAGTGGTTGACCAGTAAACTTGGAGAGTTTGCCGCCAAATGGAACAAGAGTACTAACTGGTTTAATATTTCTGAGATCAAGTTTCTGAAGAGGATCCTTGACGAATTTCTTCTGAGAGAGATGAAACGTATATTGATGAAAGGTCGCTTGTATGCCAAGGAAATACTGTAATTTGCCAAGTCGTTTGACTAGAATTCTTTTGCGAAGCAACTGTAAAATATGGTTTGTGGCTGCTTTGTTGTTTGATAAAAGTATGACGTCGTCTACATAGAAGAGTAGAAAAATAATAATGTCGTCATCACAAATAAAGAATAAGGAATGCTCTGCCTTGGACCCTGTAAAACCAAGATCATTTTGTAAAGATTTAGATATTGTATACCATGCTCTAGGTGCCTATTTGAGACCATATAAGGAGTGATGAAGTCGACAAATATGGTGTGGTCTTGAAGGATCTCAGATTACCTTTCTTCAGATTATGCAATTCAAGTCGGAGTTGTAAAATCTGAGCTTGAAGATTGGAAGAATAGGTATTCTTAAGCGTCATCCACATTTCATGAGAGGTTTTGAGGCCAATCATGTGGCCAAGAGCAGCATGCGTTAAAGTGGATAGAATCCAAGATTAGAGTGTTTGATCAATGCGGAACTACACATCATATGCAGGGTTGGTAATAAACGCATCGTCGGCAGATTGCTGTTGAGGTGGCGTTGTCATAGTTCCAGTGAGGAATCCAATGACGCCTTGGCTGTAGAATATTAGAAGAAATTGAGAACGCCATAAGAGGGTGTTGCTGCTATCGAGTTTTAAAGACACATGATTATTGATGTTGGAGATGGTAAGTGTGAAGCTTCCATGGGGTGGGCCAAGGTGGAAGGTGTTTGCATAGTAGGTTGTGGTAGCAGGGGAAGAAGAAGACATGGCTTGCCCAAGGGTAGCTATTGATACCATGTAAGAATAGAATTTTGTAGTTTTGTAACTCGATGATCTTATTGATATGGAGATTACAACATTTATAGATTACATTTTATGATGCAATCACAAAGTAATTACATAGATTGAAAGAGTTTGAATTTAAAAGCTTTGTTGGGATGAGGTGGATGACGGATAAGGGAGCGATGAATTGGTATCTAGGGCAGAGAATCCTTGATGGAGTGAAATGAGGATGAACAAAATCAGGGTGAGTAAAATCAAGATTGTTAACACCTTCCAACACCTAATATGTGCATCAATGTGAGTGCAATTAAATCCTGTATCGAGATCTTCAATGAAATACGTCGTACATCTATACCATACATGTAGAGCCCAACGGGAAGAAATAGTGCTACCTGGATTTTTAAATCTCAGCAGTCGAAATTACTCTTTGCAATTAGCAGTCCACTATAATCTTGCGTAAGCAACCGGCATTTGGGGCGGATACGATCAGAGCCGATACAACGGATGTCAGATAAGAGGAATTGCAGAGGGCAAAAGAGTAAATGTGGTGTGAAAACTGCCGGAAGACTTTGACTTTATCTCTCTTCATGAACATTTTCGAATTTGGATTATTTTCGTCTTTCGTATTTAGCGGTTTTGCTTTTGTCCTTCAGAAATTAGAAAACCGCGCACTCCTCGCCCTCTCGCTTTCGTGCTTTTTCTGTCTCTCTCTGTCTCTCTCGCGTTCTCGCCGTCTCTCGGGCCGCATCATATGAACATATTCTAGGGTTTTGATAACGCTGAAATACGGAATCTTGTTGTGTTAATCTGTCGTTGTTTTCCGGACATCGTCGTTTCCTTGCGCGTTCAACTCGACTCGGGTTCTCTCTTACGCGTTTCGTATTGAGCGGGGGCGTTGGAGCTCCTTGGAGTGTCATTCGTTGACGGGAATTCGGGTGTTAGCTCATGAGAATAGGGGATACGGTTGCTGCTTTGCTTGCGGATGGCAGATAGCCGGAGATATGGATTAAATCAGCCGCTAGGTATGTTTATCTTCCCAGGGTCGCAAATGGTATCTTTTCTGAGCTCGGTGCATACATAATTTATTTCTGCAGTTTTTGCACCCTGGGCCGGGGAGAATTCTCGTGTGATCGCCGGCGAGTTTCTTCTAAAGAAACTGTCTTGCGGCATGGCTTGTGTTTGACCTTTAAACGCTGATGGATTTGACATTGAAAAAGATATTGGTTCCTGAATAATATAATGTTTTCGAGAACCTTCTAATCCTGTATCTCTGCTTAATGGGTCTCATTCAAATGAAGGGCGAGATTTTATCATTTTTTCCTGTGTCTCTTTGAAAGTCCCTTCTATAAATTTAACCAAGTTGATTGAATTGTATAAACAGACATTGGACAAATATTAGCGGAAGCACAACATCGTTGGCTCCGGCCCGGTGAAATTTGTGAAATTCTTCGTAACCATCAAAGGTTTCGTTTGACATCGGATCCACCTTATAAGCCTCCTGGTATGTATATGCGTACTCTTCCACAGTTAAGGTGGTTATCTTTTCATGCTTCAATTTTCTCAGTTGTTTGTTTAATACTGTAAAGTTTAAATTTAAGATCAACACTGAAGTTTTGAAGCAGTATTAACCCAGTCTAGTAAACATGGGAAGAGGCAGAGTTATTTATTTTTTATAGATGTAAATTTGTATGCAAGAATCCAAAAAGAAACGGAGTCTAGTAAACTGGAAAGAGCATCTGGCAACAAGCATCTCTCTTAGCCTCTGGTATAGAGGGCTATTCATCAGTCGTCTTTTTTGGGTCAATGAATGCATGCCATGTGATACTTCCCTTGGAGTCAAGATGATCCAGGAGTTATGTGGGTCCCTAGGTATCTCTTGAAGGCATACCTATAGAAGAGTTTAGCTTACTTGCTGACTCGTTGCTAATGGTAGATGAACTTGTTGTACCTTGATATGATATTCTTTTCCAATAAATTAACCCTTATGTTTTTTCCTTTGCTTTTCTATGACCGGTTTCTTTTATTGTAACCTGGCCTTTGGCTCCTTTTGCATCTCCCCTCTGTAATGAGATTATTTTTCGTTGTGCTAAAACTTTTGTCCTGTGGCTAATTTTGGTGTCTTCATTGCCTTGAATCTTGGGTTCACTTTTCTCTGTTGTCTGGGTTGCCTTAACACTGTCAGGTTATTGTGTTGTGCTTTGCAATGTAAAACTATAGCAGAAACATGCACAGGATAAAAATATCATCAAATAATTTTAAAACTATACTTCTAATTCGTAAATAGGAGTGAGTAGGATGTAAAACAGGTATGGTGTGGCTACAAAAGCATTCAGTGACATGAGCCATGGAAGGGTATTCACTTTTTCATATTTTTAAATAAAACATACTAATGATGGTGGGAAGTGGTGTGTACTTATATATGCCCTCAGAAAGGAAAAGGAATTCTGCATGTGCATGTTTCATTCACCATTTTGATTCTTTTTTTATCTTCTTTTATTCTTATTTCTCTTTTTTTTTATGCAAAGTGAAGTGCATATTTTCAATATGATTTTTTTTGACTTTTTCAATATGATTTTTTGGAAACATGTTTCTCAATGTTTTTTCTTTTTGAGTAAAAAGTGGTTACTTCTTGTTCTGCTTGTGAAGTCCATTTTTTGCTGCTATCAACATATGGACATTTTTTTTTGGAAACATATGACCTTTGATTTTGCTGGTAAAAAGGGCTTCTGTTTATTCTGCCTGTGAAAAGAGTTTATGAATGTTGCATTTAATACCCTTTATGTTGGAATTACTATGACAAAATCTCCAGATGTTTTAATTGAAGCTAGACATTATTCAGTGCAGGTGTTAATTCTCTCTTTTTATTAGAGGCTTTTCTTTGCCTACTAATTCTGCCAGAAATAACTTCAATTGTTTTAGGGGGTTCTCTCTTCTTGTTTGATCGCAAGACGCTTCGGTATTTTCGCAAGGATGGGCATAATTGGAGAAAGAAAAAAGATGGTAAAACAGTGAGAGAGGCTCATGAAAAACTAAAGGTGTGCTCTACTTTCTCATATTCTAGAGTGTCATAGATAATAGTTGTGTTTGAAATTTTAGCTTGCATGTTTTTATCTAGTTGTGATTTCCACTAAAGAAGAAAAAATTCTACAGCAAGGAAGCAATACGTGAAATTAAGCATAGCTCAGTGGTCACATGTGGGGGTTTGTAATTGGTGGTCTTGGGTTCAAGTCTCCTTAGGGACATGGGAATTGGATTAGAAAAAAACGCTTTCCTTGAAAAAAAAGCAAGGAAGGGAGACCAAGCTTCAGCTCACAGTAAGGGAGGTGGGAAAGATTAACCTTCTGACCTTATATGACTGGTCATGATTTACTTTGCAAGAGCATGAGATATTGGCAGTTCTCAAAATGGTGATGCTGAACTACTTAATAAATAGAATTCATTGTTACAGTTTTGTTAAAAACATGTTAATTTCCAAGGAGGTGTGCAAGTTTTTTTAACCATCTGATCAAAATGAAAAAATCCAAAATTTTTAAAAAATGGATGTGGTCCTTTCTATGATCGCTGGATCTGAGCCACTGCAAGAATATTCCCGCTAGGATTAGCTCGGGTGCTGCTGAATCAGGACGGCTAGATGCTTTGAGTAGGCTAGCTTTATCATTTGGATCAAATATTTAGCATGCTTTTACTAAGAGTTCTTTCAATTACAAGTTGCAACCAAATTTAGCATCTGGGCAAAAATTTTACTGTGATCTTATCTCCAGGCTGGGAGTGTGGATGTGCTCCATTGCTACTATGCCCATGGGGAAGAAAATGAGAATTTTCAAAGACGAAGTTACTGGATGCTTGATGCGTAAGTGTTTAATTTATGTATAGATTCATTTCCTGATCAAATCACAAAGTTTATCAATGTTATTTGGGCATTTATTGTTTAAAAGAATCCAATTGTATTTAGTTATCCTCACCTTTTCCTGTCTTGTTTCCAGACAGTTGCAGCATATTGTATTGGTGCATTATAGAGAGGTGAATGAGGTAAAATTTCTGCTTGATTTTCGTAATGTATTTTTTTACTTTTGATATTTAATAAATTATCATTTGCTCGTTCACATGAAAACAAGTGGCTGTGCAGTCCAGAACCTTCAGCTCAACTTTTCATGAGTTTGTGGCAGCAAAAAATAGATTCTTCACTTTTAGCTGACCACTTTTTAAAAAGGCGGGGAACTTTGATTGAGAAAATTTGAGACCTGAAGATTCATGTTCATATATATTTACTGTGAATAAATTGAAGAAAACATCTATACCTCAACAATTATTGCTTGACCTTGTACCCATAGAAATGCTAATACCATCATGGATGTCTGAACTGGGAAGGGAGCTTCTTGGTAACATCTCACTGCTTTGAATTCTCTCACCATATGGAAGTCCTTTTCTCTAGTATCTTTCAGCAGATAAACTTTTAAATCCATTTATTGTATTCTCCTCCTTTCTACTTTTCCTGTTTGAAAATCGTCCTATTGGATTGCTTTTCTCATTTCTGAAAAAAATAAGACGAGATCCTATGTATCTTCTTTTGATGAAAAGTTTTAGGAATGACCTGCATGGCTCTCTTTGCTACTAAATGTTGAATGCAGCCCTTCATGCTCATATCTTAAGGAATTAAAATCAGCCTGCCACTATGATAGTATGAGAAGTTCTTAATTCTAAACTCTTGGAAGGCTACTGAACCCTGGTATCATCTTGATGGATCTTGTTTGTTAGATCTATCATGGCCTTTTTTCTGTTTTTTTGTTTCCTTCATTTGTTTTTATCAGATATTTGTCATGAATAAGGAAGTTTAGTATATGTTGCTCAGTTAATGAACTGGCCTATATCTGTTTAAACTTATCTTGCTAATATTCTTGCAAATCCTTTTTTCTTGGGTTGACTACTTGTGTATTATAGACTGACTGACTAATTTCCAGGGAAGCAGGTCTGCTATCCCGCGCTTGTTAAATGCAGATGGGGGAATGCAGAATGACAGCGGCAGTGTTTCTACTAGTTTAGTTCCCTGTTCTTCTGCACAAGTGAATTCGCCTGTTCTTGCTGTTCATGCTTCATATGCATCAAGTCCTAGCACGGCTCATTGGAATGGACATGCGCCATCATCAGAGTTTGATGATGGGGATTCTGGAGATGATCTTGGAGTTTCTTCCCTTGGGGAACCTGCCACTGATGGCTTTGGGATTGGCACTTTTCGCCCTAATGATAATGCAGAAGAAAATACATTGGGATATGGAGGTCCTGTGCATCTTCCTTATGAGAGTAGGGGGTTGAATGATCTCATAGGGTTGAAAAATGGACCAAGTAATCCTTTCTATATGAATCAAGCGGACCAGTCAAGTTTTATATCAGAAAGAGTTCTTCAAACAAACTACGGACTCTCAAGGGACGCTGGTAGGTACCAATTAATAGTTATATATTTTCATGAGGCTAGTGGATAGGTCATTTTTGCAGTGGTGACATGGAAGATTCTGGTGTGAGGTATTGGCTTCAACTCTCACTAAGGTGTGTGTTCAAAATTCAAAAATTAGGGAAAAGATCAACTGGGTGAGCCACCTTTGGAGTGTCAGGAAGAGAAAAAAAGGTGTTGGTAGCTGTTTGAGAGTTATAAAAGGCCACAAAATCAGGATTAAAAATTGAACTTATGCTTTTGAAATTTTAGGAGTCACTGGGCAGCACCTTGTAGTTGCTTGCTTTTACTTCACCTATTGGGAACTTCATTCCGTTAATCCTCTCTCGCTCTCCCTCTCCCTCCCCCTCCCCCTCCCCCTCCTTTTGTTTATAGTGGTTATTATCTCTGATGCAGGACTGTTAGGAGGAATAAGGTTTGGTTTGGCTACTGGTTCATCCACTTGGCCAGAGATTTGCAGCTCGACTGAGGACATGACTGCTGTGTGTGTGCAGAGAATTGACCATACTCCTGCAAATGAAAAATCACCTGAATTGACATTAGATCCTTCCTGTATGAACAAGCATGGATTAGATGGGGAGCATGGGGAATTTTCTGATACTCAGTTACAATTATTAAAAAGCAATATTCCTAAGTCCCTTCAGGTAAATTCTTGAAATTAGTAGTTGTTTTGAGTTGTTCCATGCCTTTGGGACTGTTTCAACGTGAGTTCTTTGTCTATTCTAACCTATCATATTGATGCATAGTATCATATAATATGTAACATGTCTGATCTAACTGCAACTTTAAGATTGTTTTATTGTTTCTGGCATGCATCTTTGGTCATCCTTCATTAGTCCAAATGCTTGCATCCGCGGTGGTGATTGATTTTTCTATACATTAAGGATTTCCTTAATTATTATCAATATGCTCTCCTATATCAGTTGTAGCCTCCAGGATACCTATATGTATTGACAATACGCCTACTTTTTATTACGTCCTTGTTTTTAAAGAGAAAAACTTACATGCTCGCTAGTGCAGTTTCATTCCAACGGCGCACAGACACAATTCCTTTTCAAGGGCTTTTTAGTCAAAAAATTTGTCCAAGAGCCTGTGGCAAAATTTCATCCTTCTTTACCTCTCCTTCTGGTGATGAAGTTTAACAAATGAAAGGAGTCTCATTTGGTTGCTCATCTGCATGGGGACACTACTTCAGTAGAATATTATTGAAGGAAAATGTGCAACACCCCAATGAAGTGTGTTATGTCTAAAACTCTAGATTGTTTTTGGCAATATACATAAATATTAGAGATGGCAGATATATTTATTATTTATTATTATTATTATTATTATTTTTTTTTTTAACAAGGGCCCGAAGATTTGCATATGCTGTCTTATAGTGAATATGAAAATTATAATGATTAGAAACAGACTATTAAAAGGAAACTATCAGATTTTAGAATTATAAGCTTGGCACTTATTTTTGTTGCTGTTGTTTAATTATTCAGGAGCCAAAAAAAGAGGTGGATGCTATGCCTGCAAATGTTGCTAGCAACAACTCAGTAGTTAATGATTTGCACAAGTATTATGAGTCAGTTCAGAAGGACAATATATCTTCAGTGAGTCCATCACAAGAAAATTGCTGTTTAATTATTAAGGAGCCAAAACAAGTGGTGGATGCTGTACCTGCAAATGTTGCTAGCAACAACTCAGTTGTCAATGATTTGCACAAGATTTATGAGTCAGTTCAGAAGGACAATATATCTTCAGTAATTCCATCACAAGAAATTAACATTGGGTCCCCGATGAATATTGCTGTGAATGATTTATCATTGGATTTAGTAACTGAATATGTGCAGACTCAAAAGAATGATCCGAAATGTGGCTTGCACAATGGTGAGCGGCAGGAGGAGCTCAAGAAGCTTGACAGCTTTGGGAGGTGGATGAATCGTGAAATTGGTAGGGATTGTGATGACACTTTGATGACTTCAGAATCACCGTTATACTGGTGCTCCCTTGATTCTGCAAGTAACAAAGATGTATCTAGCTTATCTAGTCACATGCAATTGGATGTTGATTCCTTGGGTCCATCCCTTTCTCAAGATCAGCTTTTCAGCATCATAGATTTCTCACCAGATTGGGCTTTTTCTGGCGAGGAAACAAAGGTATGCAACAGTTTTTTACTGCTTTATGATCAACTCTGGATTTTGATAAAATGTTCTTATTTTTATTTTGATATATCAGGTTTTAATCTCTGGTACATTTATGAAAAATTCGAAGCAACATCCTCGCGATATGAAGTGGAGTTGCATGTTTGGTGAAGTGGAGGTCCCAGCTGAAGTTTTGACTGCTAATTCCCTTCGGTGTCTGGCGCCTGCTCATGTTCCAGGCATGGTCCCATTTTACATTACCTGTAGTAATAGGTTGGCCTGCAGTGAAGTTAGAGAGTTTGAGTTCCGGGAAAAGGTATCCGGGCTGGTCGCACCTGACGAAGAGATGCGACTTCAGATACGTCTTGCAAAGATGATGTGTCTAGGAGTAGACAGGTTGCAACAAATTTGTTGCTCTGGGGGAAAATGTAATAAATGCATGCCGATTGTAAATATACTTTTAGGAAGTTCTGAAAATGAGTGGCATCAGGTTGGGAGAACATCTCAGCAAAATCCCAGAGAAGCACTGATCCAGAGACTTCTGAAGGACAAATTGTATGATTGGTTGCTATACAAAGTTCATGAAGAAGGAAAAGGACCACATGTTTTGGATGACGGGGGCCAAGGGATTATCCATTTCGCTGCTGCTCTTGGTTATGAGTGGGCTATGAGGCCCATAGTTGCTGCGGGGGTCAGTCCTAGCTTCAGGGATGCTCGTGGTAGGACAGGTCTCCATTGGGCTGCATATTATGGAAGGTTAGCGAGCTGGACTTTCCATTAAAATGGGTGCAGTTTACCACATGATGAGTGCATTTTTTGTAAGGTGACTATAAGTTATATATCATAAAACATAAAAGAGTTGTTTATGCTGGTGGAAAAGTATTTAAAAAAATGGAAAAGGTTATAATGTTTGAAATAGATACAATCATGGCTGCTAGCATAGATAATTGTTGATTTAATGTGAAGCGTTTCTGTGTCCTTTGTCCTTGTTTGAGCAAGTGGAGTGACTATGACCAGATAATGAATTCTGTTATTTGAGGGCTGGGTATCTTGTCGTAATTTGTATAAAAGCAGGAAAGCCAGCCCCTGTTTTGGAGAAAAAAGGTGCATTCCTTCACAAGAAAAAGTGAAACCATAAATTTCAAATGACGTGACAAAAGGAAAAAAAAAGGGTGTTGTTTGTCTAAATCAAGTTGAACAAGCTAAACTAGCTGGTTCATCTTGTTCCCTTAAAACCATTATTTTTTTTGTCATTAGGCCATGTGGTTGGGCCTTTGTCTCAATGGCCATTGGTTGATATTATGATGTTATGGGTCTATGTTTCAATAAAATGGTCTTGCTAATTTTTCTGTTCAATAGCCTGCATCCACTTTTATCAGTGAATGCATTTTTCCATAGTTCTGTTTGAGAGCATTGACATTGTGTCGCTCATATTTTATGTAGAGAGGAGACGGTGGTCACACTTGTTGGACTGGGTGCTGCTGCTGGGGCAGTGGAGGACCCAACATCAAAATATCCAGAAGGACAGACAGCTGCTGATCTTGCTTCTAGTAGAGGACACAAAGGAATTGCTGGCTATCTGGCCGAAGCAGATCTAACAAGTCACCTTTCTTCTTTGACACTTAAGCAGAGTGGCATGAGTAATGTTTCTGGAAATTCCCTAGTGGCGGAGGATTCTGTTCAGACTGTTGAGGGACAGAGAATTTCTTCTTTTGAAGGAAGCAAAGAGCAGCAATTATCTCTAAGAGAATCTCTTGCTGCTGTGAGGAACTCTGCTCAAGCTGCTGCTCGAATTCAAGCTGCCTTTCGTGTTCATTCTTTCATTCAGAGGCAGTCAACTCAGATTGGTGATGAACACTCTGAAGTTCCAAACGAATTAATTGCATTTGCCTCTTTGAACAAAACACAGAAGGTTGGCCACTTCAGTGATTTTTTGCATGCTGCTGCTGTGAGGATCCAACAGAAGTTTCGTGGATGGAAAGGAAGAAAGGAGTTCTTAAAGATTCGCCATCGTATAGTGAAACTACAGGTATTCCTAGTATCTAGTTTTAAATTTTGTTTCTCATTCTGGCTTACTGGGTAGTATATTAAGCATCAAATGTTTATCTCAAGCTGTTCTGGGAGGAGTTGGGCTTCTTTAAATTTTGTTCATAGTGCTTTATTGTGTTGAAGTGACATGATGTACTCTGACTGTTGCAATTGCTCCTTTTTGGAATAACGGTTTACCAGTTTGTTTTTGTAGTGAAGTTCTATTCTTCAGATCCATTTGTATGGTAATTTTTCTGAAGTTGTGTGCATGTAGATTTATTTTGATTAAATATAATGCTTTCTAAATTTTTCAAAAAGAAAAGCTTTTTAGGCGGGTTTCCTCTGGGTGGTGTGAACGTACTGTCAGTATGATATGCTCTGTGTGATACAGTTCTGTTCCCAGGAGACTAGTCTAGTGCAGTAATTCCTGTGCTAATTATATATGCATTTAGCAGTAATTTTACTTGTGTTGATACTCTTGTTTTAGGCACATGTAAGGGGGCATCAAGTTCGTAAGCAGTATAAGAAAGTTGTGTGGTCTGTCAGTATTGTTGAAAAGGCAATACTTCGTTGGAGAAGGAAAGGAACTGGTTTGCGTGGTTTTCGGGTTGACAAAGCAATTTGCCTCTCAAGTCCTGAGTCAGCTAAAGCTGATGAATATGATTTTCTGCGTGCTGGTAGAAAAAAGAAAGAGGCTGGTTTGGAGAAGGCTCTTGCAAGAGTTCAATCAATGGCTCGATACCCTGAGGCACGTGAACAGTATATGAGGCTGGTTCAGAAAGCGAAGGTGATTTCCTATTCCAATCATTTAGTCCTGCTTAGGTATTCTATGTAATTTAGTATTTGGTGTTGAAGAATTATAGATGATATTTTACCTGAATTCCTATCATCATGGTCAGTTACAGCCAAATAAAAAGTAGGCCACCCTGTAAAGTTGAATTAATTATTGTTTCTACTGAGTGATGTTGAATTTTTTTTCCTTTAAAGTGGTGTAATGACCTAAGCAGGAGGCAGTTGAAGGCTGCTGGCTACTAATATAATCTCATATGGGATTTTTAAACTTTCATTAGGAATGGAGGTGGGATTTTCTACTTTCCATTGTTCATCTTCTTTCCAGTTACAACATATGCTGATATAGGAATGTTGATCATATAAAAAACATTGTCTTTGCACAATGGGATCTTTTTATTTACTGTTAATGTTACTTGAAGTGTTTCTATATCTTACATACTTATTCCTGGCCAAATGTTCGACTGAATTCATTCTTGGCATTAATTGGTCCTCTTTTGAATATTTTGTCAACATAGATGATCTGTGGCAGGAATGGAGGTTGGTCATAATTACATTTCATATGGCGAGTGTGTAAAATGATGAGTAAAATGAATGTGCATTGTTTACTATTTCCTGACCACATGGTTATTCAGTGAGTCTGCTTCAAGACACCTTGTTTTGGTCATCAGTTTTATGTTCAAGCAACTTGTTTAAAAAGTCAATTATCTTTACATGCAATCAGTTGAAAAGGTTGGTCAATCAGTTCAACATTTTTTCTGTATTTGATTCCGTAAATCATTTGGCAAAAAGCCAATCAACATATTCTCTTTCAGTCTCTGAGATGCTCACACATACTGTGTTTTTCTGATGTACTTCGGTAAGATACTTCTGAAGCTGTTTTTATGTTGATTGTGAGTGATGACTAACTATTGTGTAATTGATATTCAGATGAGGGATGGAGAGGCAGTGTAAATGTTCTCTCAGCTGTACGATTTTAAAAGTGCAGAAATCTGGCATCTTTGGCGGGTTTGAGGATTAACAGTCATAGAGAGGGGGACTGATTCATCTTTTGGTATAGTCCTCATCTTTCACAATATTTTATTCTAGTTGTTAGCGTAACTAACGCGTTTTTCTTTACCAATCTGTAGATGTTACTGGTTTTTATTAGATGTGACAAAGGGAAGATCCAATATACATGTATCATAAACTGTTGGCATCAGTTTCCTTGTAAAACATCACCTTTTTTTGTATTAGCAATTTAGCATTGTAAAAACAACAGTTACTCTTGTCAAAGGAAATGAAGTTGTAAATGGCAGATCGACCGGGGCAACTACTGTGACAGGATTTTTGAGGCTTCCATTAGTTTCTCGGTGCTACTGTTAAAAATAACTATCATGTGCAGGTTGCCTTCGTTAACGTGAGGGTGATGTTGGGGTTGCCTTATTTTTCTTGGGTGTCCTTGCTAACGTTAGTCTCCTTGGGGTTGTAGAGTTGGGGAACTTGAGAGTCACTTTGGTTGTTTTGCCTTGTTAATGTGAGTTACTCATTCGGTTTGGGGGCTTGGGCGTGCCTTTGGATGCGAGTTACCGTCTTTAGAGAGTTGGATTTGCTTTGTTAACGTGAGTTATCGTTTCATGTAGTGTTTGTGCAAAGTTTGATCTACTTTTTTTTACCTGAAACTAGAGTTTGTGGGCAGCCACTTTTCTTCCAAAGTAGGGTGCATATGAGCCAACAAGGGGAGCTCGAGTGGGTGCTGAAGAAAGCCAAACTGTAGAAACTTGTTGAGCTCTTTGATCGAGTAGGTTATACCTTGGCTGCTGTATCTTATCTAGCTTTACTGGCATTCCGTCACGCATTGAACAACTCGGAACCTATATTGTCTTTGCTTTTCATCTATATTTAGGCCTCTCATACGTCCCGAATCTCGATAGGAAGTATCGCCCGGTTCTCAGAATAAATCGGTCATTCATTATTAAGCAGAAGTTAGCTGTTACAGAACCGTATCGGATGCTACAAAGTACTAACCTTTTCTGGGTCCGGTATACCAGTGCTTGTACCGTTGTTTCACTTTGTAATGGTCATTCATTATTGAGTCTCTGCTTTATTTTCGTTCGACACCGAAGTGACTCGGATTCCGAGTTGTTTATCTCCTGTCGATTGAACTGGAACCTAAATTTATGACCAAAGACCTTGTTGAGAACGAAGGGTAACAGAGCGTGTCGACCCAGAAACAACTTGATTTGGCCTGACTCATCCGGTTTAGTTCCGGGTCCCTGGCAGTCTGTCCGGTTTGCCTTGACGGTCTCACCGGTCCCATGTTCCGGGTGTGCAAACTGAAAAAAGCAGAATAATAAATATTACCGCCCATTTTGAACCTTTGTTCCACTTTCAGTTATTGAAGATTTGCAGTTCAGTCCAGCGTTTTAAAAATCGAACCGGACTGGCTGATCTAACCTGTTGAACCGGAATTGGATGTTTTACTGGTTTGGTTGATGCCAGAACTATTTTGGCCTCACAAACATACGACCTGCCCGGCTTATACGGTCTGTCCAAAAACCGTTCTGGTTGAACCGGTCTGGTTCACAGAGGGATTCAAAACCCCGACCTGTAGTTTTGCCATGTAACCAGTGCAACTCATTGGTTTTTTGCATTTTCTTAAGGACCGAAACATGTGACATGGGAAAATATCAACGTGCAATATCTACCAGTTGAACCAATGGTTCGGCCTGGTCTAACCCGATTCAATCGAAATTGGACATACTATAAGTTTGATGGCCGGTCCGGTTTTTAAAACATCGGTTCAGTCTTCACGGATTTTGTTTTTGTATTTTACGAAAAACCCAATTGAAACTTTATCCATACTTATAAAACCATGGTAATGGCTACCCTCTATAAAAGAAAGATTATGTGGTTACAAATTGCTTAATCCAATGCCGGTCTGTTGTGCTAAATGTGTCTTTTCTGCTTTTTTTTTTTTTGCGTTGTTCGAACAGAAGTTGCATGTCTGACGGTAGACAGAGAATATCAGAAACACATTATACTTGAATTTGGCAGTGCGGAGGTCTTCATGTGAGAGTGACCATATCTGTTGCATGATTGTATCTGTTCGTGCAAAAGGAGATGACGGACGTCTTCTACCAGCGGTTCATGAAACAACCATTGTATTTGTTTTTTGTCGTTTCCTTTAATAACACATTTCTTACATTTACTGAAGCTTACCTTTCGTAAATAACAGGCGTTCATGCATTTTGTTTTATATCTCGGGTACAGAATGAACCGGCTCATCAACATCTTTTTTAACCCAGATGCTCTAACAATTTGTGTTTAGGTATTTAGTTTCTGATTGAAGTTGAGCTTGCAGTTTTGTCTTTAAATGTTTTTTGGTGTTCTTTGTAAGGTTTTTGTTATGGTAAAATCCTTCATTTCCACTTTATAGCTCGGATAGTAATTACATCTTTGTCTCCAGTGGTGTATAATTACACAAGTTACATAATTATTTTCTAGGTTAATCACAGAACCTGATGCATCAAATAAATGTTTTAGAGGCTCAGGAGATATAATATTTCAACATCTTGATGCAAATGAGGTACTTTAAATGTCAAAGTTCATTGTGCATTTTTTTTTTTTTTTTTTTTGGTTTATAAAGGTCGTATGCAGCTTTCAACATTGGTTGTGTTTGAATATTCTATAGATTCTTTCTGGTTCAGTTTTGCAGTTATTTCTTTCCCAAATGACGATCCATTAATATGAAAAAAAGAATTCTTGGGGGGGCGCTTTGATTTATTTAAAAACTGGCCTTTGATGTATTTAAAAACTGATTTAGCCACACCAATCAGCAATATACATGAAAATGTGACTCCAACAAACAACAATACGAATGCACCATCTCATTTTAATGATGTTGAGGTCACTAAGCACGATTGGATGAACTTGCAAATCATGAAATGACTCTAAAAAAGAGAGTTCTTAAACCATGAGTAGCTGAAAATTTTTGGACATTGAGCTGTATACCCCTTGAGGGAACTCTGATTTCACAGCTTTAAGGGCATTACATCCATCAACTTTTAGTATAGCTGCCCTGTTTTGATCCCTTGCACAATGTTCTAACATTGTATACCTCCTTAGCCTCTCTTTGCAACTCATCATGACTAATAATATAGGAAGGACTATTGTCCAGATAAAACGAATTACACATGGAAGACCTAGTACCTTCCTTGAACAAGAAACTACATTACCTCTAGAACAGAGTGCTTCATTCCTCTCAAAAAACAAAAAAAAAAAAATGAAGTTATATTCCCTCTTTTGAAAAGAAATCTTGAGTTGCATTTTGTTGAGGCTGCATTTCGTATCCGTCAGAGGCTTTTCCGTTGCCATTTGTTTGTTTTAGTTGGTTATAAGATTGGCAAAAGATGGTTTTGAGCACGTATTATGTAGACTTTTCCTCTTATTCCCGTCGTCAACTACGACCATCAGAGTTCCTGGGAATAGGATCCATTTCTTGACTACATGATTTATTTTAAATTTTTTTTGGAAATTGTGTCCACTTCTTGAATATAAATTTGAATCTTATGAGAAGGTATTTCTATATAGTACAATGATTTTAATATCTCTTACCAATTCTTTTTCAAGCAATGATTTCTCCTATCTCGTCTACACGCACTGGTATCTTCTCAATCAAACGGTCCAGAGTTGGATCGTTTCTACTCTTTTAGAGGCTGCTCTAGATCAAACCATTGGCCTCACAACAACAAACACCATGTGGGACAAGTTCTGGGATGTTTATGCCTCAAACTTTGTGTTTTGTTTGTTTTTTTATGAGAAAGTCACAAGTCAAAATATTTCATTACCTATGAGAAAGTCACAAGTTAAATTATTTCATTACCCTACGAACAATACTGATAGACCCCAGCCCAGTTCACCTAGGCTAGGCGTGGAGAAAAGAGGAACAAAGCTGCTGAAGTGTTATCTGTTTGAACTGTTGAAGCATGATTAGTGAATTATACACAATCAAATGAATATAACAATTCAACAGACCTAACGAAACTGTTGATTAATCAATATTTCTAAGCACAACAAATTAAGAGCTATGAAAAATTCTTAAAACATGTCGACCGGACAAAAGCAGATTAAACTAAACTTGTAAAGTTCAACCAACAATCTGCCACATATAGTTAACCAACAATGAAAATTAATTACTAGACAACTAAATTCAGAAAATGCAACTAAATGATTGAACAATAAATCAGAAATCTAATTACAGATTAGGCAACAATTTAAGTTCTATTGTATATCTTAATCACTTCTAATAACAAACATATTTTCTCAACAAATCATAAACATAAACTTTCAATCTAGATATTCCGAGAGACAAGCAGGACAAAACAAACAGATCAGTAGCTAGCAATTGAACTTCTCAACTGTAAATCAATTCACAGAAAACCTAGTAACATACAATTTGATACAATTAGATTAAATCATTCACAATTAAAATAAATCATCATCTAATATGAAATAGTAGAATTAAAAATTAAACTTATCGGACAGAGGCTTTGGTAGAAGCTGCGGCGTGGAGAGCCCTCTGCCTTAAAGACTGATTCGGCGATCAGTGATGCACAATTGATGCTCCAATAGTCTCCCAAGGTGGCGCAGCTCTTCTCCGATGAGGCGCACTTGTCGTCGGAAAAGTGGAGTCATCAAGAGAGCTCAAAACAAAGAGTCTCATATGAAATGTTTGCACAAAGGAAAATTCATATAGCGAGATTAAAACACACACACACACACAGAGCAAATGAGAGAGAGAGAGAGAGAGAGAGAGAGAGAACAAATGAGAGAGAGAGAGAGAGAACAAATGTGTGTGTGTGTGTGAGAGAGAGAGAGAACAAATGTGTGAGAGAGAAAAAATGAGAGAGAGAGAGAGAAGAAATGAGAGAGAGAGAGAGAGAGAGAGAAAAGAAACGAGAGAGAGAGAGAGAGAGAGAACAAATGAGAGAGTGAGAGAGAGAGAAAAAAAATGAGAGAGTGAGAGAGAGAGAACAAATGAGAGAGAGAACAAATGAGAGAGAGAAAACAAATAGAGAGAGAGAGATAGAACAAATGAGAGAGAGATAGAACAAATGAAAGAGAGAGAGAGAGAACAAATGAGAGAGAGAAAGAAAACAAGAGAGAGAGAGAGAGAGAGAGAGAGAGAGAGAGAGAGAGAGAGAGAGAGAGAGACAAGAGAGAGAGAGAGAGAGAGAGAGAGAGAGAGAAGAGAGAGAGAGAGAGAGAGAGAGAGAGAGAGAGAGAGAGAGAGAGAGAGAGAGAGAGAGAGAGAGAGAGAGAGAGAGAGAGAGAGAGAGAGAGAGAGAACAAATGAGAGAGAGAGAGAGAGAGAACAAATGAGAGAGAGAGAGAGAGAGAGAGAACAAATGAGAGAGAGAGAGAGAGAGAGAGAGAGAGAACAAATGAGAGAGAGAGAGAGAGAGAACAAGTGAGAGAGAGAGAGAGAGAACAAATGAGAGAGAGAGAGAGAGAACAAGTGAGAGAGAGAGAGAGAGAACAAATGAGATAGAGAGAGAGAGAGGGAATGATTGAGTGCATACCTCCCAACATGCATCGAGCTCTTAATCTCGAACGAACTCCGCGATAGAATGTGGCGCTTTTATAAGGCCATGCGCATACCTCAAGATTCTCATGAGTACTCTAGAAAATAAACCCCAAATCTTTCATTTGAGGCAGTACACCCCCACACTCGGATCTGTCTCTCCAACACTACCACAAATAGAGCTTTGGGCCCATTAAGAGCAACTAAATGCTCAACCTTACACAAATGATAAAACCGTCAAGTCTTTCTCACTAGGACCACCCAAGAAAGGCTACAGTTACTCATGTAAGAGCCAAAACTCAATATCACGCCCTAGAAATGGAAAATAATATCAAGAATGAAACTTTTGTTTGACCTTAAGAGATGCATCCACCATTATCTTCTCAATGACAAGGCTTAAGGCCCATCCCTCTTGACGTATGCAGAACTAATATTCTTGTTAAATCCTTAGTAAAAGGGTACCTATATTTCTTTTGGATTTTATATAATCTGAAGAAATCACCCCATATTTCAATAGTTGTTTAACCACGTTGTATTTGATGCGTATATGTGTCCTCTTGCCATTATATACGCGGTTTTTGGCAACTCTATTTGTTGCTTGAGAATCATAGTGAAGGGAGACCGGAACACTCGATCTGCCCCACAATGGCACACCTGCCAGTAGATTTCTCAACCATTTGGCCTCTGGACTTGCCAACTCTTGTGCGATAAACTCCGACTCCATGGTAGAGCGAGCAATGCAGGTCCAGCTTCCCCTACTTCCAAGAAATCGCTCCTCCACCTAAAGTGAAAACATAGCCACTAGTGGAACTCAGTTCATCATTGTCAGACACCCGGTTGGCCTCACAATAGCCTTCTAACACAACAAGAAACTTACCAAAATCCTGTACCCAGTCCATTGTTCCTTTCAAATATTTCATTAAATGATAAAGTGCAGTCCAATGTTCGCTACTAGGGTTATGCTTGTAGCGACTCATTCTACTAATTGCATAGGTTATGTTTCGCGAGTGTAGTTCATAAGGAACATCACCCTTCCTATGATTTTTGCATACTTAGCTTGAGACACAATCTCGCCTTCATTCTTCTTAAGGCGGACTATCGTAATTACAAGTATATCCATATAGGGGTAAAACACTAAATTGCATCATATGCCCTTTTATACACGTATACTAAATATCTCTAACACTTCCCTCAAGCCAAAACGTAAATAGATCATAGTTGAAGGCTTGCATATGTATGAAGCTTACACACCTTGAAAATGCTTGAACAAACTTGGGTGTTCACATGATCTCCATCATTACTTCCCCTCACTGCTACACAATATCTACTCCACATAGATTTCTTCATCAATAAAATATCTACTCCACGTAGATTTTTCACACTACTCCCTTTATTAATAGATTTACATGAGCAATGACTTCCTACAGTGCAATCATGTCTCTTCCTCAAAAGCACACTCCGGCCCCTTCTCGCATGTATGGTACCACATTGAAAACCAATAGATAAGGAATAACGTGTCTTGCACACTCCCCCTTACCCACAAGGGTAGTGTCTCAAAAAGAACTCCCTACATGTCACACAAGAAAAACATACAAAGATCTATGCAGCTAGGAAGTAACGTGACCCATATCTTCCATAAACAAGCACTCACCTTGACCACAAAGGGTCTTTCCAAATCAACAAGCTCACCCTCTAAGAAATTCAACCTTTCAACTAATCCACCCAAAAAATAAGGCTATCGGACACGCAATCTCAAATAATGAAAATCCTGCTCTCATCCTTGCAGGTAGAACCATCTCAATGATAATTAAACAGCCAAAGCACATCGATTCACTTGCTTCTTTAACCATATGGATATCAGCTGCTTAAAATTTCAGGACACCGAATATATCAGCTTACAGCAGCTACTGAAACACTAAACCAGCCGCTGCTTATTAACATATCCTTTAGCTGCTTGGTTAGCAAGGCAGCTGTTAGCAGTATGCTCTTCTCTTTGCACTTTCAGGCTTAATATATGATAGTATCTAGTTGTTCTTTATGTTTGACAGAGATACACTAGAGTAGCAGAGCCTCAACAACCTCCATAAAAAAGTAAACAAATTTCATGCAGTACCATACAAGTGGAGCCCAACACCACTACCGACAGCACCTGCTTCAACAAGAGACAGTAGCAGCTTAAAAAAGAGAGCACCTGCTTTTGCAAGCGTTATATAACCACATAAGTACATGAGAATTGGAGAGCAAAAACAGCTGTTAGAGTGCAGCACCGTTTTCCTCTCCCTATCTCCTCATTCTGCTACCTACTCAGTACCCAGCAAAGAATTTTGCAGCAGCAACTTCCGGTCGCCGGGCAACAACTATTGATTTCCTTAGTAGTTCGAGCTATAAACACATATTCTCTTTTCATCTCTCCTCCGTCCCCTTATAAAAATCCTCAGATCCTTTTTCTGTTTCTACTCGAATCTCACAGAAGGAATGAACTCCTCCTCGAACACCTCCCGATTGATGCCCTTCTTAAAATTCAAATAGGAATACCACTTTCCAGAAAGAAACATGAAACCAATGCTTATTCTTCTGATTCTGCTCGAGAACTTCAAATTAAATGAAATTCCCATAAAACAGTACACTGACAGTATCAAATATAAAGAACTCTCTCCCTCAAAACTTTCACGAAGACCAGCAAACTTACAACAACTTCACTGCTGCTTAACTCACACCGGAACTTTAACTTAAATAAAATTTAAATTCGTATGACCTCAGTTCTAACAGTCTGAAATCTCACGGAATGCTATCAGCAATGTTTAAGCACTTGAAGTAACAGAACTGAATATGAAATCATCTTCTCCGTGAAAAAAAGAACAGTCCCTTTATAATCAAAACAAACTTTTCTTTTCAACATAACGAACCAGTTTGAGTCAATAACCACCTCTTTTTCAATTGAAAATAACACCACGTCAAATCCTTGTTCAACAAGGATTAAAGACTTTCCAAACTCTATCGAACAGTGTAGCACTCTATCAAACAGTATAGCATGCGAATGGTTACCAAGTTTTTGTTCCACACAGCTAGGGTCGTGGGTAACCCTAATCCAAGTGTGTGCTCCCTTTAAATAGGGCAGGACTCTTCTTACATTAATAATAGATTAATTATATAATTACAATTATGCCTTTAAAGGGGTAAAACACTAAATTATATCATATGCCTTTAAATACACGTGTACTAAGTATCTCTAACAATCCTAAAGTAAAAACTACACAAGAATACTAACTATCTAATACAGTAGTCCTAAGTGATACACGCCCACGCGAGAGGCTAAGCAAATTAGGAGTAGGGGGGAGTGATTTCGTGCAATTGAGGGTAGTATTCATTTAATTCAGCTAACTGTGCAATACACAACACGTTAGTGGGTTTGGAACTCCCTACACGTAACCCCCTTTCAAGGTGATACGACCGTACCCTCCTTAGCCTGATTGTCTTTCAAGGTCACAGATCTAAATCAAGGGCCCATGAAATGTGTTCTGCCTAAATGACCACGTCCGATAGCTCACGTAGTCTACCGGTGCATCCCTCATTTTCCTTATGCGATAACAGTGGATTTGGGGATCACATGTAGAGTGGAGGTATCCTCTCGTATTACCTTTCAGTCTCAACGAAACGATAAGATAACATGATAGAAGTCATCAATCTCTTCATTTTAAAAACTCCCTAACAACCACTTATGCTAAATTCAAGATAGATTGCACTTAAATAACTACAATAGCTGAAATTACATGAATCCATACCCGAAATCACATTACATCACTCACCCCAAAAGAAGTTTAGCTACACAGTGTCTGGAATCGGGAAGAATCCCTATCCATTAACATTACAAACATGATAGATAGGAAGATAAAGAAAAAACAAAGGCAAAAGATTTCCCTTTTGCCTGTGAACTCCTTCCTCCTTCAGTCGCCCAAAGTAGCTTTGCTTCACTCCTAAACTAACTCCGCCTCAGCAACATGGAAGCGTGATACCCAAAGTGTGGCTATAGCACATATTGATAGGGGAGTCTGGAATATTCCCCTTTTTTTACGGTGCCCTAAGTGATGTCGCGCCACGTGGCATGGAACCCTTCTGATGGAGCCAGGTTTGACGCCGAGTGTGGCGCCTCGTGATTATACGGAGTCACGTTACGTTGCTCCCCTACATCGCCAATGCTCAAGTGCTGGATTCTGATGTAGAGGAGCTCCTTGAGCGAGGATCAGTGCTCCGGCGTTGGATCCTAACGTCGAGGCATTGTGCCCAGAAACTTCTGTTGTGTCCAACGCTCCAGCGTTGATCTTGGTGGCGAGGCGTCAGACACTTAGAAGCTATTCCTCTTCTCCTGTTCCTCGTTTGCGTGGCGCCATAACTTCTAGTGTGGTGCCATGTGGCGTCTCATGCATTGCAGCTCTTCACGTAGCGCCATTGTTTCCCATCTAGCGCCGCCCTCTTTATTGCTCCAAAATGGGGTGTTTTTAGGCGGACATTATCTAGTTTGCCTCTTTGTCCATCTAGATGGTGTTTGGCGAATACGAAGCACTTTCTACAAAAAAAACACCAAAAGTTAGTGAAATTGCAACACAATTATATCAAAACTTGGCTTAAAAATACAGCATAATTTCCACTAACCAAATACCCCCAAACTTAAAAATTTGTTCATCCTCGAGCAAAGGCCTCAATACAGGGAGTCGATTATTCAATCTTGCTGACCACAATGTGATTAGTAGATCATGAAACACTTATTTACAAAAGAAAAAATTAAGATTCTGATTAATGGTGTATTCCTCCTATAGTCTTCTTTAACAATGTTTCACTTGCCTAAGAGACTTTTTCTATCTTGCCTCACTTCTGAATCATTTCTAAAATGTCTCTCATTAGGTGCCCTTTCCATCAATCCACGTTCTATGCACTTTGAATATTACTACAAAAATTCCATACGCTAGTTTCAAAGTTCGTTCTCTACTAATTGTAGAGAAGTGATCCTCAGTGCTTTAGGACTTCATTAGGTTGTAATAGGGCTAGGGACCTGGGTAGGTCAAAAGGATCAATCAACAAGGTTTTAATCCATTCATCATGCTAAACTAGAATGATTAACTGAGATACACTCTTGATCTAAAGATATTCCCCCAAATTTCAACTTAGGCCAATTATTAGCCCGTTTTTCATCTCATTCCTTGTTTCCTATTCATGAGTCTGAACAATGGTTCAGTCTTCTCTTAGATGTGAGACTGAATATTTACATTTGTCTTGCTTTGCAAGACTATTTTTTTTCCTTTCTCCCCCATTTGGTTTCACTTGTAGATCCTGGGGATTCTCAGACCCAATCTGATTTTAGTTAAGCACTTTGAATGGGGTTTCAATCAGAGGAGAGTGTGAAATACTATTACACTAAATGAGTGAGTTGAAAGTCAGTTTTCTTTGAAAAATTTAATTAATAATAGGCTCAAAGTTTTGGCTGACTAGGGAGATTACATTGGGTAGCTTAAGAAAGGGCCAAACTATCAAAAGATCGCCTAAGTCATCTCCCTGGATTTGATTCTCTATTCTATTTCACCTCGAGTTTCCTTGAAACTAGTTCTAGTCTTCATAAAGTAAAATCTAAGTGCATAACCACCAGTCAAGCCACAAACCCAGCATCAATGAGATAGTTAATGTCATAATAAGTGCGTGGTTTGATGAGGAAAAATTTCTGAGGTTTTCTATTCTCATACCAACTATAACACAAAGCCCATCAAAGAGAATTCTTAGCTTTTATTCATTTCACATTGACACAGACCTTGACCATGCAAGATAGAAGGGTCACTTAAGGCTTAAAGTTCAAGACGTGCATTTCCCTACCCCCAAACTTAAATATAACATCGTCCTCAATGTTCAAAATAATAATAAAAAAAAACTGAATGAAAGAGGGTGAGGGACTCTCTGGTTTGTCTGCTGACGGAGATTCCTTTGCATGGGGTGCTCAGATTGTGAATGTAATGTAAAACCGAAGGGTTCATCACATTATTTATTCAAGAAATTAAAAACTAACTAAGATAACAGTTGACAGAACAAAATTAAAGAGAAAGAAATTCTGCATTCACTTAATTAAAAAGAATAGACAAACTTTCACAGAAAGTGTGAAGTGTCCCTTTGCGTGTTCTTTCCAAAATTTGGCTCATTGTATCTCTATAAATGATTGCCAGACTTAAGATCTACTTGAGCAAACTCATAATTCTTCATTCACACATCAAATTTCATCATAAATAACATGAAATCTGTTGGGAAATTAGATCCCACTTCCACCCCTATGATCAAACAAATAACAGTGAAATTAAGGAAATAAAAAAAACAATCCAAAACACAAGAATTTACGTGAAAACTCCAAATCAATAAAAAACCACAGCCCTCAGAAAAGAAATCCACTATGTGAAAAATTGTTACAATCACACAATTTTTTCTCCCAATCCCCAATACTCCCACACTCTTACTAAACTTTTATTTTCCTCAACTCACACCCAACTCTCACGAGGAAGAAATTTCCTGAGTCAAGTACTCAGAGTTTAAAGTGTCCTCGACTAGGCTTATCGAATACCATATCACTGAGGTCTTTATATAGCCTAAAGACCCTAAATCCCTTTGCTTCAGAATCCATGTGGGACTAATCCTTTTTCTTTTATTTTACCAATACCTAACAATTTCCACCTTGACGAGATAAAATAAACTCCATAGTAGACTCTATAACCGTAGTCTACACCGACAATTGTAATTCTCAAACCAGAGTACTATATCCCTACTCTACCATATGAGCAGACACACTTTGAATCCACATATTCTAGGAATTTCCCTTTCGGTAATAATGTCGAAAACCTCTTGCTGAAAATTTATGATGCAACTTCCACCGTTTGGCTTTCCTAAAAGTCCATCAGCCATCGACATAATCTTCCACCATACACCTTACATCATATCAAACCAATGCTCGTGTGCAGACTCGTAGATGTGCTAACAGAAACACATCCTCTTCCATGGCAAAGCGCACATGCCATGAGGATGACTCTTCTCGCTCCTCAAGTGACATCACCCTCTCCCTTGAAGAGCGAGATACTATTAGCTTCTGACTCAGAACCCTTTGCCGAACCAGTTCCTTCTTTACAATTCCTCTTGATGTGGCCAGTTAGCCCGCACCCCCAGCAAACCACCTTATTCATGGTGTTCTTCTTCCCCTTAATAGCTATCAACGCTAAATTCTCTGTTGATGCACGCCCTACACTCTTCACTCTTCTCTCCTCAGATAAGAGTTTCCTGGTAACTTCTGCAAAATTCAAGTTCTCCTTCCGATACATCAAGATTGGCTCCATATGCTCGTAGGAAGATGAAAGAGAAAAAATGAACCTTAAAGCTTTATCCTCATCTTCAATTTCAACTCCAAATTATCCAATTCAGAGATAATACCATTGACAACACTCAGGTTATCTGATATTTTGCACCTTCATCAATTTGCAATGTGTGAAATTGCTTCTTGAGGTACAATCGATTTGAGATGCCCTTTGCTTGATACAACTCTTCTAACTTCTCCCAAAGCTCCTTCGCCGTCAAAATCTCATTCATATTTGTAAGAAACTTTCTTAGCCAAACACAAACGTATCACACTTGCCGCCTTCAAATGTTGTTTCTCTCAATCTTCATCGCTCATGTCAGGCTTGTTAGAATCTTTGCTAGAGCCTTTGGCATCTTCAGAACAACATGACCTTGGTTTTCTCTTCAAAGCCTTGTGCAGCCTAGATTGTATCAACACATCTTTGACTTGAACTTGCCACAAGCCAAAGTTGATCCTTCTATCAAATTTTTCCACGAAAAATCTCACAGGACTTAAAAAACTTTGACATATCTGTTTTGACTCTAGCTTGGTGAAAAACTCCACCTCAATATATGCCTCAAACCTGGCTTTGATACGACATGTTGGGAAATTAGATCCCACTTCCACCCCTAAGATCGAACAGATAACTGAGAAATTAAGGGAAATAAAAAAACCAATCAACAAAACACAAGAATTTACGTGAAAACTCCAAATCGGAGAAAAAACCACAGCCCTCAGGAAAAAAATCCACTATGTGAAAAATTGTTACTATCACACAATTTTCTCTCCCGATCCCCAATACTCCCACACTCTTACAAAATTTTCTTTTCCTCAATTCACATCAAACTCTCACGATAAAGGAATTTCCAGAGTCAAGTATTCAAAACTTAAAGTGTCCCTGACCGGAGTTTATTGAATACCGAAGCATTGAGGTATTTATATAGCCTAAAAACCCCAAACCCCTTTGCTTTAGAATCCATGAGGAAATGATCCTTTTTCTTTTATTTTGCTAATGCCTAGCAAAATCTTCATGCATTTGCCCATTTACTTTAACTACTGACTCTTGACTCACACATTCTTCTTATCATTTGTTTCTTACAATTGAAGCATGGACCGCCAAAATTGAGTCTCCTCTAAACTAAATGATTGTCTACTTCTCTTTTTCAAAATTTGTATTCACAAAAGGGCATGTTTTACCTCCCAAGAAGGACCAATTTTTAAAGTCTTTGGCAAGACCTTCCATGTTCTCTTCCAACCCATCCTGGATCCATCTTATTGCAAGATGATGGGTTTGTGATTGTCTTCTGAGACTTGGAAACATCCATATTTTTCTATAGCTATTGAAATAGTCATGTAGCTGTCTAGGTGTGATGTTGGATAGTGGAATATCCTTTCTTACTTGGGCCATTGCCACCAAGTGAGTATAAAGTTCCCATTGGAATTCCTTTCTTGTGATGGTTTGGAGCCACTCATCCTTATTTAGCCATCGACGTTCTTCATACGGTTTCTCTTTTGGCTTCATGCACGGGTCTTCCATCTCTCCATTGCTTCCTCACGCTTCTTTTCCCTTTTTGTTCAGGGATTAGTGAAGGTGATACACTTATTGATGGCTGACCTCATAGTGAGTTTACCTTTTTCCACATCAAGTATAGTTTTGGAAACAGCTAGAAATGGTCAGCCCAAAATAAGTGGGATTTGCCTACCCTCCTCTATTTCCATATTAAAAAATTCTGCAAGGTAGACAAATTTTTTTATCTTAACTAGGATATTTTCGAGTGTCCCTATGGGCTGGCTGGTGGATCCATTAGCTAGAATGACTTTCAAGTCTGTTGGTGGAGGTTTGTTTAGGCCAAGCTTTTGGTAGATTGAATAAGGCATGATATTCACACTTGTTCCCAGATCACACAAGGCTTCGTTGATGAACTAGTTTCCTATGATGCATAAAATGCTGAAACCCCCTGGGGCCTTCATCTTAGAAGTGAGTTCTTTTTTAATCTAATGCTGCACTCTTCTACTAGGTTAGCCACTTTTGAAGGCTCCAATTTATGCTTATTTTCCCAAGCCTTCTTCATGAACTTTGCATGACTCGTTTTGTCTTCTAAAGCTTCTACAATGGGGAGATTGATTGGAAGTTCATTGAAAACTTCTAAGCATTTATGTGCTTCTTGTTCTTCTGTCGTATTCTCCCACTCTAGTTTGCTTGAAGAGGGTGGCTATGTTTCTTCCTTGATGTCTCCCTCTTCAGGATGCAGATGCAGTTTGTTTTGATTAGTTGGGGGGGGGGATGTGTTTCTTCATTTTTTTGTTGTTGTTAACTCGCTAGGTTGCTCTTTAAACTTCTCCTTGGTAATTGAATCAGATGCATCTATTTTTATCCATCAGAAGAGTTGGTTTACCTCTTCCTTGATCTCCCCTTGTTTTATTGTAACGAAGGCCCTCATTTCATCTGTGGGCAGATCTTCCCTATTTGGTCTTTGATTCTGATTCTCCATTCCATTTTGAGTGATGGTAACCCACTTTTTACCATTCATTTACATTGCATTACACTTTTTGAGCCCTTCTCTGACATTACTATTACTAACCGGGCTAGATTTCCAGTTCATTATTTCTGTGCACATCACTTCCAAGTCATCAAAGAGTTGTTTTAGTGTTGTCTCCACCTTCTGTAAAGGATCATTATGACTCCTCACCAAGTTTAATAACTTGTTCATGGTTGAATCTTCTTTTTCTGTGTTTGATTGGTTTTGGAGTCCGCCTTCCCATAATTCTGATAATTTCCTCGAGGTTGGTGCAAGAACAATCCCTTGCTTATTTCTCCATCCAAAATTTGGGTGGTTTCTCTAGCCGGGATTGAAGGTATTGGAGTGCAGGTTATTTCTGTTCTGGGCATATTGCATACTTTCCACAGTGGAGGTACAAACATCAACTTGGGGTCCAACACCACTACATAATTCACAACATACAAATGGATTATGTGCAAGCTTTGCTTCCAAGGCTACTATCTTCTTTTTCAAGGCATCCATCTGAATTCGTATGGTTGTTTAGGTGTCTACTTCGTAGACTCCCAGTGCCTTTCTTGAGCTTTGATTCTGCTCGGGCAAGTTCCTTGGTCTTTCAGTGTTCCATTGGTAGCTTTTGGCTGCCATATTCTCCATAAAATCATATGGCAGCATCACCTGTATGTTAATTGGAAGAAGTGTTAATGAGGGAAACGAGAGGTGGTCTAATTGGGCTACATCATCTCGGGTGAAGTGGTGGCAGCCGATCCTACTAAAATTCAGTCAATGGTGCATTGGTCAAGACCGAACAGCTTGAAAGAGTTACGAGGATTTTTTAGGCTTACTGGATACCACCGTAAGTTCATAGCTGGTTATGCTCGAGTTGCCCTGCCATTGACAAAACAGCTCTAGGATTGTTTTGGCTGGAGTGCTTAGGCTGAGGAAGCTTTCAACAACCTCAAGCAAGCTATGACTCAGGTTCTGGTGTTGGCCATGCCAGACTTCACTATGAGCTTCATTGTCGAGACGAATGTCTCGGGATTTGGGTTAGGTGTTGTGTTGTTGCAAAGGGTACAAGTTGTGTTTGCAGTGCTAAAATTCATATATGAAAAGGAGTTAATGGCGATCGTGTTTGCAGTGTTAAAATGGTTGTATTATCTTCTACGAAGGA
This sequence comes from Aristolochia contorta, assembly GCA_022405105.1. NCBI lineage: Eukaryota > Viridiplantae > Streptophyta > Magnoliopsida > Piperales > Aristolochiaceae > Aristolochia > Aristolochia contorta. The sequence continues at coordinate 22,522,860 of CM039664.1, forward strand.
AATTTGTAGTTCGCATAAATCAAAATTGGGTAACGAAATTGGTGGGGTATAATTTTGACATCTAGTATCATTACATAGCAAGTAACAGGGTAGGCGATGCACTATCCCACATTATGGGGCAGGTTGAATGTTCTACATTGGTTGTGATTCAATGGCAGCATTAGACAAGCTTATAGGCAAAATTATTGGTGGATGCATTTCTTACACGTTTGAGGGAGGACATCACTTCGGGACCCCTTAAGCATGTTGGTTTTTCGGTGGAACATGGAATTATCTTTTACAAAGGTCGCCATGTAATTCCTCATACTTTTCAGTTCATTCCTCATATCCTTACAGAGTTCCATAGTTCTCCTATTGGAGGATACATGGGGGAGACTAAGACCTTACATTGGTTGGCAGCCGAAGTATATTGGGTGGGCATGTGTAAAGATGTCTTTGATTTTGTCTGGGAGTATGTGGTGTGTCAACAAAATATATACTTGGTTACAACACTGACAGAAGTCCTTTAACCTATTCCACTATCAGCTCAAGTATGGGATGAGGTAACTATGGATATTATTGAGGGTTTACCCCGTTTAGAAGGGGTAGATACGGTCTTTATGGTAGTGGACATGTTGAGTAAATACGGTCACTTCATGGGGTTGAAGCATCTTTTTACAATTGTGTTCATGGCTGCCATTTTCACCCGTGAAGTAGTCAAACTTCATGGAATACCCCAAGTGATCACTTCGGATCGGGATCAAGTCTTCATGAGCCACTTTTGGAGCGAATTGTTCAAGCTCCAAAGCACCTCATTGCAGTGTAATGCGGCTTACCATCCTCTATCAAACAGGCAGACCGTGGTGGAGAATAGGTGTTTAGAGATATATTTGCATTATTTTTCTTCCAAGCAGACTCACACTTTGGCTCGTTGGCTCGCAAGGGGGGAGTATTCCTATTACACATCAGTCCACTCGGCCACCCGATGCACGCCCTTTCATGGTTTATATGGCCGCGATCCTCACTCTCTTATCCAATATGAATAGGGTTCAGCTCTAGTTTCGGTCGTTGATCATCAACACTCTGATTGAGATGCTATCCTAGATGACATAGGGATGAACCTTCTTCGTGCCCAACAGATTATGAAGTTTCAAGTTGATATCAAATGTCATGATGAGGAATTTTCAATAGGGGATGTAGTGTTTCTTAAGCTGAGACCCTATAGATGGCAATCACTTGCACAACACCGCTATGATAAGCAGGCTGCAGGATTCTATAGGCTATACAAAATTTTGCAGTGAGTGGAGCAGGTTGCTTCCAAGTTGGAATTGCCTTCTTCGGCTTCCATTCACCCCGTCTCTCATGTGTCTCAACTTCGACACGCCTATGGGGAATTCCATTCTTTCGCTGACTTACCACCCCAGCTAAGTGTTCAGCTGGAGATTGTCGTTGAACCTGAAGCCATACTGGGCATCCAACCTAAGGTGCAAGACTGGGCCGATGAGATGCAGGTGTTTGCTCAAGTGGAAGAGTCTACCAGAATTTGAAGCAACATGGAAGGATTTTCACTTTATTCAGAAACAATACCCCTATTTTCACCTTGAGTACAAGGTGATAGTTTGGACGGGGTAATGATAGGCCACCGGTTCAGTTCACCTAGGTAGGCGTGGAAGAAAGAAGAAAAAACAGTTGAGGTGTCATCTACTCGTCCCAATCAATAAAAGTAAAGGACGTGAAGCTACTAGTCCCCAATCATGAGTTAGTTAGGAGGAGGCTGACGTGTCAAAGGCCAGAATCAGTCATACCAAGTTGTGTGGAGGGAAGAATATATGTAACAAAGAGAGAATTATGGGGTTTAGGGTCCCCTTATCTAGGATCCCTGAGGAAGAGGATCAAGTTGGCCTTTACAAACAGCTTAATGCACTATCTCCCTTCAACCCTTTGAGCGAAATGTGGCAAAAGGAAGGAAAACAAAACCCATGGACGGACTCCATCGTCTCCACCCCGTAGGAACTACTAGATCACCCCAAGGACGCCTTCGGCATCCAGGGGTTACAAACCGACCATAGACCCTGTTCAATAAGTGGAACGCATTAGCTCTCCACTCTCCATTTGGGCAGTAAAGGTTGGAGAAGGGAGCTCGATTCTCCCAAAGTTTCCCTCACTTGCATTGCTTCACTGTTTTTGTGTTGGTGCTTATCAAAAACGGCCACAAATAAAAGTTTGCAAGCTTAATTTTAAATACCAGTGCGGACTGCCGCTGAGTGTTTTCTCCGTGCCTGGATTCTCTGAGAATTTCATAAAAAGATCATTCAAACCAGGTTCATTTCATCTAAAATGTAAAATAGGCCCTCCCAAAAATGTTCTTGAACGAGCCTACCCAGTCAACCAACTAGTCTACGAAATTTATATTCTAAAAGGTAAAAGTCAATTAGTATTAGTTATTAATAAAAAATTAATTTAATAGTTATCACTATTAAGTTTAAATATACTTAACTTTAATAAAATGATAATTTTAAATAAGATGATCAGCTTCTGTATGTTCCGATACTATACAGAGGTGGAAGCCATACATTAAATAAACAGATCATCTGATATGAGGTTCTTGTCGCGAATGTAGAAAATGCAGCAAATTACATGACGCTATGTCAGTACGTATAGCGGTCGCCACATGGAGAGACACGCCGAAGACAAAAATGCAAGTGACGGTCATGTAAATGAATTTTCCCCATTTTGAAAGCATTGGGTGCGACGAATTTGAACAATGCGTGTCTTTACGGCCTGACAGCCGCTGGCTTATGAAACCACGATAAAAACTAAGATTTACATAAGTTTGATCATAGCCTTGAAATGCAAACGAAGGTTTACAGAAATTCGGTCAAAGCCATAGAATGCAACTAAAATTTATTCAACTTGGGTCATACCGATAAAATTCAAGGGCCAGCCCGCTTCTGAGAGGGTCATATATAGTCTGAGATGCCACATTTCTGAATACGGCCAAGTTGGATTATCATCCTGTGTCCTCTGGTTCTAAATATGACCCTTTCAGATTTAAGAAAATTAAACTATATTACGAATTGTATTTTAGATTTTAAGAACCTCTTCATTAATTCTCTTGTCCTGCTTGATAATAATTTGCTTCAGAAAAAGGAAAACAAAATGATAATGTAAGGCTGTGAATATGTGAGGACATGCCTGTCAATTTCTTTTAGTCCTTCACCTCTTAATTGAGGTCAACACCGGCATCCTTGCCCTTGGATTTGCGGTAGCGTGCAAGCTCATGGTTGACGCGAGAAAGTAGCTTCTCTGAGTGTGCCAGCCTTTTGTTGAGTTGCTCATTACCTATGTTTAGAAAATCACTCTCCTGCACACCAGACAAGAAATTGGAATATGGGAAAAGGCAAACTAATGGTAAAGTTGATTCATTTGGGAACTTGCCTTGGCTTTCATGGACCGATGAACTTGCTGGTGGTCACTTTGTGATCCCAAAAGATTCTCTATAATCACCTCCTGTTCTGCTAGTTTTTTCTTGAGGTTGTGTTTGTCCATCTATTCAGTAAATGTCACCATGTCATAATACTCTTCAGCCAAGGAACAATTTACTACGAGATAATGAATCTAAATAGTTTGCTTACCTTCAACATCTCATTTTGTGCTGTCAGAAGTTGATCTCTCTGCTGGAGTTGTTCAAACATAACTTGGGTATGCAGTATGTGTGCTTCTTGTTGATTGATATCGTCAAACAAGCTACAGAAACAGAAAGCACGTATTAAGTAAGCCTATATTTTACAGGATCCAGAGAATAGGATACAAATAAGGTATGCACAAGAGATGACGAAACAGGCCCTAAAGAACAAGTGGTCTTATGAGCCCAAGAATCTGACGCAAAGAGCAAAACTTTTTGACATAATTACCTTCTTCTTTCTTGATTGAAATCATCAACGTGTTCTCTCAGTTTAGAAATTTCCTGCTCCTGATTAACATACACAAGAAATGGGAATGTGATATCATCAATAGGGGTCCTGCCAACTGCCAATGTTTTTATGAATTGGCCAATTTATGCTTTTAAAAAAAAAAGGAAAAAATGCAGTTGATATACTTTTGAGCTAAGCTCTTCCATTTGCTGCTGAACCTTCTCTGCTAATTTTTGAATCTGCTGCTCGTCGACCAAGGTCTTCTCAAAGAAGAAAAAAATAATAATTTAGAAATGAAATGATAAGAGACCTTTCTGACCTTATTATTGCTGATTACATCTTACCACATAGTTAGAGATGTCCAGCTTGACTCCAAGTAAATCCCTGATCACATCATGGGTCATGCTCTCTGTTGCTGCAAGTCTTGCTTTTAGCATACAAACCTGAGAATGATATGGCATTGTGAAATGAGCAGAATGAACCCTATTATTCATAAACGAAACAATCAAATATTTATGACCAAACCAGAAGCATCTAAACATTACTGGCAGATTGTCAAAAATCAAGAACTGAAGCATGAAATTCACCAAGACTGTATATATCAAATTCATCAAGGCCCAGTATTCAGACAAGACAAAATATTATAATTAACCAGGATAAAAGAAACAGAAATAATATTATAAATGGTGAAATAACAGATTTTAACTAGAAAGACATGAATGAGAAAATGGTTACCTCTCTCTGCAAGCTATCTGTCATATCCTCTAATTCCTCTACCCTAAGCCTGGCAATTGAGAGTTCTTGGTCTGTTTCAGAGTTCACCTGTTGTACCAAACCTGCAATACACCTAAATGGGGAGCTGGATCCCCTGGCCCTTATCGAACTCTTGTCCGTCTTATTTACTGCTGATGATGATGCTGTTTTTGATGTAAGTGTATCTGTTTTCACTTCATGTACCATGGTTTCCAGAATCTTGAACTGTTTCAGACATGCAATAAAAAAAAAAGTAAATCTTGATTCTGTTATTGCTTTGGCCAAGTTGAGTATCGGAAACATGGGAGAAACATTCATACACAAATGCTATGACAAAGGTTGTGGATAATGAAAAGGTGAATTTCTATAATATGATCAATGATTCCTTCACCAGTTGCTAGGAATAGGCATTGGCTGCATGAACTGTGGCATTTGGCCCTCAACTTGAACAATGAATTTTTTGTTAGTTGTTACCTATGCTCACTGATTGGTTAAACCAATGAAACATTTCATCTACTTGAAGCACAAAATTGGCTCCCTTTATGCTAACTTAGATAATCCATTAATCATTATGTGAAAATGCAGTTTCACCTTATCATTGTTTCGTTAAAGTTTTGTTAGATTTAGTGAAGGAAGATAGAAGATGAGAGAAAAGTGAAGAGATAGGAAGAAGGGGAAGAGAGGAGAGAAAAGGCCGTAAGGTCATAATGACCTACAACCCTAAAATATGTATTAATAGAGCCCGAAATACAAATTACAATAAACCACTAATGGCTTGAGGAGCAAGTAAACTAAACAAAAAAAAAATAATAATAACTAACTAAAGTTTAGTAAAATTACTAAACTACCCCTGACTCGTAACGAGTCTATTATTCCTTTGATCTTATTATGACCGTAGATGGGACACAAACTTCTAAATAATGTTTCACTTAATTCAAACTTGGGTAAGCCACGATGCATAGGCCATAAAAATCATTACAACCCTAATAAACCTCTAAAAAGATAAATTCATACCTTTTTTTGATATTGTGATGCTTGGGCCTCAGCATGCAGAACCAACTCTGAGATATATTCTTTACAGTGTTTGATCTGCACTCCATATTGAATCAAGATAAAAACTGGACTCCTTTAGCAAGAATTAACTAAGAGAAGAATGACAAAAATAGAACCCATAGATATGAAAACCATTGTCTACCTCTTTTGCCTGATTGGCTTTTTCCTTTTCCAGAACCATCACACGTCTTTTTGCCTCACAAAGTTCCATTATTCTATCATCAAGTTGTCTTCATGTTGTGCACAAGTAAAAATATATTCTTAATTGCTCTGTAAATTGCTCTAATTTAAAAAAGATTCACAAGGACTTCATGACCTTGACAAGCATATGCTTGGTACCTGAACAATGCTTGCTCATTTCTATCTTCAGCACTGGAATTTTCCTCATTCAGATTTTCTGTTTCTTTATTCACTGCCAACAATTTCTCTCTCAGAGCTTGGACTTCCACTTCCATAGCTTCTCTCAACATACGATTTTGGTCTACTTCCTGTCCCATCTCGTACACCTGATAGTGAATTACAATCTGAGATGGTGGTTTAAAAAGGTAAAAAGGACTTCCTTCAAGCACATTGGACAGATCAAAGAGGTCGGACCTGACAAAGCTACACTGAAAATAGATGATGGTCTAAAATAGATACTTGCCTTTAGATAAAGGCACATTTTCATTAGCAAGAGACGACAACTTAACTTCTGTGGACAAGCACCAAGAATCACAACATAAATAAATCAAGACGATTATTCAAATACCTTTTTCTCTAGCACATTTATGGTAAACTCAAGCTCCTCAACAGAATGTTCTAGAATTTTAACCTCCTCTTCTTTCTCTTCCGCATATACTTTGCTTGCCTCTGACAGCTGAAAAGAAAATCCCAAATTTTCTAATGAATGCAATCAACATTTTCTTTGAGCTGCAAAGAAAAGGATATCCATGATAAATACTACCTGACGAGCTTCAATAGCAATTGCTTCATTTTCATCTGCTAAAGCATATGACATTTCAAGTTTATCACTTACGGAAGCAATCTCTACATAGAGCTGATCTCTCTCATTTCTGACAGTTCTCAATTCATTCTCAATATCCTCAACTGATGCTAGAATCCTCTCCTCAGCAGATGTACCGACTTCTAAAACTTCCCTTTCCAAACCTTCAATAACCTTCAGTTTATCTCCTAGCTGCTCCTCTGCAAATGTTTTTCTCGTATACATATCATCCAATCTATGTCTCAAGTCAGCATTTTCTCTTGAGAGAGTTTCAATTGCTTCATTTGCTTGTTTAACTTCACATTTGGAAAGATGCAAGGTGGCCTGACTTTCCAAAAGTTGAGATTTGAGCTCACTGAGTTGAACCAAGGTATGATCAAGCAGATTGGTTTTAATATCTAAATCATGCTGGACTTGGCTAAGAGAAGTCAAAGTCATTTCAGCTTCGTCTCTTATGTCTCTGGATTTGGATGCGGATTCCTGTAACAATCTGATGTCAAAGAGAAGCCCTTCCAAAAGAAAATTTTTACAAGCCAACTCCCTCTTAAGTGACAAATTTTCAGAAATTGATGCAGCTAGTTCCATCTCTTTGTCTAAAAACATATGACTCTGAATTTTGCAAGAGATCAGATCAAGCTCCTTGGAGATTCTAGAAGGAGAAGTCTCAAGTGATAAAGAGTCCTCGTATCGAAATGATGGCACCAAAACAACATCAGTTGAAACTTCATTAGGGGATGATTTCATATAAGTGTTGGCTTCTTTAGGGGATTGAAGGCCTAATGTGAAGGTCAAGTTTTTATCCTCCAAATTTGCTATTTCACCAACAGAGCATCTGGAGTCATGGAGTAAACCCAGGCTACTATAGTTTGTGTTATCTGTTTCAGAAAATGGTCTAAAACTAGCAGTAGAACAAGTGGCGACATGGTAGCTAAAAAGTCTGTCATGAAGGGGTTGGAATTGACGTTGGTATGACACAAACGAGAGAAGACTACTCTTAATTATGTTGGAACATATATCCTCTAGGCATGATCTTGTTGCACTTGCACTATTTCTCAACTCTTGAAAGAATGAGAAAATATCAGCAAACACCAACTTAAGTTCATCGTCAAAACTCCTCTGCATTTGCAAAAAATAATTTTGGAGTGAAGAAATTGACTCTTTAGCATCTGTCAAATTCGCGTTAATTTGTTCCTCATACGATGAATTTTGTTCTTCTTTCAAATTAATAGAAGCTTCAAGCTGTTCAATTTCTTTAACCAAGGAAATTCTCTCTGTCTGCAACTCTTTGGTGGCTTGTTTCCATCCCTCTGCTTCTTGCTTCACATCTTCATTCACTTTCAGCAATGCATTTAACATAACATCAGCCTCCTTCATGGTTTCTTGAGCCTCCTCAAATTTCACAAGCAAATGATTTGCCTGCCTCAACTTTTCTTCCGCGTGTAATTGTGGACTGCAAGTAACTATCTGCCACACATATACACGGTTTTAGTTTTTGTACTCAGGAATGGTAACACATACTACTACACATATTAAAAGAACGTGCTAATTCATCTAAACTAATATATACAGATATACAGATTTACATGCAGAAATATATTCCCACGAGAATAGTTGTCATCACCTGATCCTTAAGTCCTTGGTGAGTGCAGCAGAACTCATTTTTCTGAGAACTCATCTCACATAACCTTTTAATGCATATCAATGCAGCATTAGCACATTTTTCTGCTCTAATGATGTGCTCATCCTTATCACTCAATCTACTCTCCAGCTGTCCTATCTCAGATATCTTTTCACTCAACAATGTTCTCAGTTGGAGTATTTCGTTAAGACTTTCAGTATTTTCAAGCTCCTGAACTTCGGTTATAGCAAGAGTTGCTCCCTTCAAGGAGGTCAACTTTTCTTCCATTTCCATTACCAAATTTTGTGTTCCTTCTAATCTCTTTTGTAGGTGGCCAATTGATATCTCCTTCTCAAGGAAGACCTTTACTGCTGTCTCAACTTGTTCTCCTATCAAAAAATTCCGTTGAGAAAATAAAGTCACTATACTTTCAACCTGATCAAATGCATTTTCAAGAGATTGAGATCCATCTGAGAGAAAACTTGTTAGATCCAAAGTTGCCTTCTCCCACTCTTTACTTAGTGCATTTATTTCACTGTCTCTGGCAGCTAAAGCATTTGTGAGTCTAATATTGTCTTGCTCCATAGCATATAACCTCTCCTTAAGCTGTTCATTTTCGGTTTTTAATACAACGCACTGTTTCATAGCTGATGTTTCACTTGTAATCCTGGTCCCTACCTCGTGCCGAACTGTGGAAAACTCCTCTTCACAAATCTTTATAGCATTTAAGAGCTCAATATGAGATTCAAACTGATGCGGAAATTGGGTATTATCATATTCTTCTTTTCTTTCTCTTGACCTGATTATGTTCTCTGATGAATAGCCCTGAGCAAGAAGAAGTAAATAATAGTAATTCAAAACAACAAAAGATAAAGGTGCCATTGGCATGTCAACAAAAACAAATATAATCAGAATGAACAATCGCTGACTGTTTTAGCAGGATAGGATACACTAATTCAAAACAATAAAAGACAAAGGGTGCCATTGGCATGCCAACATCGAGTAGAAACAAGTCTAAACAGAATTTTCTAGCAAGACACGACAATCAGTTGGTTCATTCACAGGAGTTCCTCAGGAAAAAAAGAAACATCACTCCCAATCAAAATGCTGCCAAAAATGCATTAATGGTGTAACATTTTGATAATAAGCTGTTACACAAAGAAACTGTTTAAGATTAGTGCACTAAACTAGAATATGCAACAGATTATTGCATTCAGCACATTTAAAATCCAAAGGGTCATACTTCTGGCAGTTCAGTCCATGCAGTAGACACTACACCACTGTAAGCAGCATACTTTTTCATTTGATGTCGTAATTGATCAATTTCCCTGCACAAAAATCAAGTAAAAAACAAAATTTTGTTCAAGCAAAACCTCTGTAGTTTAAAGGTTCAAATATATAGTAGTGACACAGAACCACAAAATCCCTAATATAGCCAGATACATTTATGTGTGCATAGAAGAAACAGCGTTTTCGAACCTAGTGAGTCTTGTATTGGTTGCCAGAGAATCGCTAAGCTTCGTCCTGCAAGCTTCCAAATCTCTCCAAATACTATCAACCTTGTACAGAAATAATTTGTGATTAACATTACAAAAAGTCAGAAGCACCACGGAGAACACTTGATAATATATTAGCAGGAGAAAGGTAAACATAAGTGCTGCCCAATACACCAGAAGTACATGAAACACATCAGCATATTGTTTCAGCTTTTACAGCCTCCACATAAAATACCAGTAGTGCTACGAGCGCTGCTGGTCATTATGCATAAAGTTTAGACAGATTCTAATAAGAAACCTAACTTTAGTATTCATTTGACTTTCTTATGCAGATGTAAAGAGCATATTGTTGAGGATTCACCTCAGTTTGCGGTAAATTTTTGCTTTGAACATTAGAAAATTTGATCTGGCTTGCTTCCATTTCACACTGTATAAGAAACATGGAAGATTTGATTATAAACTTCCAATCTGTTGATTCTACGCAGAGTGAATTACTGATCTCAACTGTCATATTTCAACTTAAACCTGAGAAGCTGTTGATGGCGATTTTAAGTGCTGATGATTCTCCTTGAGGACTTCAAAAAGCTGTAATTCTCGAGAGTGCAGAAAACTATCAATGAATAAACCATGCAAGATTTGCAATTGGAAAAAAGAAGCAACTGAGAGAACCTGCTTGCATAGCTCTGAAATTTCAGCTAACAATGTTTCGCGCTCTCCTTTCTGATAGAAATCCTGAAACCTGAAATATGGAAGTAATGAAAGTAATGTCCTTCTTTTGGCCCACTTAAACATGAAATTTCTGCCTCATGTGATACTTACACTCTAAGCTGCTCCAGCAGTCGTAAATTCTCCAGTGCAAATTGACTTAGTTCAGGGTTACTATCCAGTCTTTCTTTGAGCAGCTCAATCTCTCTGGATAGGGCAGTATTTTCCTCCAGGAGGAACTCATCAGCAGACAAAAGGCCATCTTGATGAAGCTCCTGTCTTCTAAGTTTTGCTTCATGAAGTTTAAGTATCATTTTACCTCGCTGGGCATCCTCTTCTCTTTGGGAAACCTACAGCAAGTAATAAATATCCAGATATTGTTACTTAATGTTGTTCTCTCATGCATTCATAATATCAATTAAACTATTATATTGATGATATTGCTGTGAAAGAACATTATTATCAAATATGTATGAACATGTTAACAGACTAGCCATACCAAACGGTTCAAGTGTTCAATTTCAGCTTCTAGCTTTGTGACAATAGTTTCATTCATTTTCTCCCTCCTCAGAGCACCAAATAGTGTAGCTTCCAGACCTTTCATCTGAATTTTGTCACTTGTTATTCACGACCTCTCTTTAAAATTAAGAAAAAATAAGAAAAAGAAAGAGACGCATACCATTGTGTTCAAACAATACCTTCATATATGCAGCACTATTACGGTTACCATTGAAGAGAGCTTCTATATGGGAAGACTTACAAGCCTCACGGATGTCACTACTTTGATCACAAGATGGCACATCCAATGGCCGAGGGTTCACTATATTCTGATGTGTGAGGAGAAACTTAAGCTCATCCTGTTAGATAGACATCATATCAAGTCTACTATGCCATGCATCGAGTGTCTCTGAGGGCAATGCAGATAAAAACAACTATTTCAGACCTTTAATTGTTGTATTTGCTGTTGCAATGCCATGACCTCACCTGAAGCATCTTCATTCACCTTAGCCTACCAAAAGCAAAATAGGTTAAATGAAAGCCTTTGCAATTCCTTATTTCATTAGAATAAGAATGATAACTAAATATATAGATTAGACACAAAACATCATTTTAATACATTGTTTTGAATGAGTTTGGCACGCTGGGCAAACTTCAAAGTGCTTAATGTCTCACTGGCACTACTGCAAGACAACATCCAGAAAATCAACACAATAAGGAATTTCTCATCATGTGACATTTAGAAATATAGGGGAGCCCAGTTAGAGGAACAAACCAGATAGAAGGACTGACGTTTGCAATAATTGTAGTTTTAGAATTTCCACCCAAGGAATCCTGCAGACATGCATACTCCTAAGCTGCGACTGAATACTTAGAAGTGGGTGTAAGGCAAATACCAGATTGGTCTGAAAGTTCAAACCTGAAGGAGAAAGGTCAGCCTTGAATCTCTGTAGGGAACATGTCGGTGTCTACCATGGGCCCCATCTACCAAAGTCATGATCACCAAGCTAAAAGCCCCAGAAAGTGATGTCAGAGGGTAGATAACAATATCCATATTAAATAGTAAAAAAACAACTTTCTTGACTTAACCTTCCACAAAAAGGGAGTAAATGTCATGCACTGTCTGCTAGAAAGATAAGAACAACAGATCCTTTGACTAGGTGAAGAAGGCACATTTTCAAATAAGGCAAAACAACACATGAAAAATTGAATCAATTTAAGAAAATTCGGTAGGTGAAGCTACCCCAGAGTTGATAAAGATTTGTTGATGTTTGCAGCTTCTTTCAGTCGCTCCCCTTCTGCCCCAGAGCTTTTCTGCCTGATGCAGTCAACAAAAGGAGTCAGACGTTGAAAAGCATCATACCAGTAGCAACTAACAGAGCATTAGACCCAGTAGTCACCTCTCTGAGCCAGCAAGATCTACTAGATTTAACCTTCCAAAGCGGTAATGTGTCATGGAATCTTTCTCCCATTGGCTCTCAATGACACAGGTGAAGACACTGTGTGAGCGACTGCTTTCACAGTTCATACATGTTGCTGCCATTTTTCTATTTGCAGCGCCCTACAATGCAATAATAATTAATAACTAAATAAGATGGCTTTTATAAGAAATCACAAATGTTAAGCATTTTCAAGACCCTCATAAGCATCCAATACCTGTAAAAGAATTTTAATAACTTCCTGGACATTATTGACTTCAATTTCCTTGAGGTTGTCAACATACACACCTTTCTTTATGTCTTCTCTCAGCTACAAGAGAGAACAAAAGTCTGTCACAGTGTCAAACTAGAGATGTATGATAGCTTTTTAATTGATCAAGAGCACAGTTACAATACTTGGAGATTAGTTGAGGAAGGCTCCAGAAGATCAGTGATCTGCTCATTATATATTTCCAGGAAAGAACACTTGCAGCTGTACTTCAGTTTTTCTTCCCTTCGCTTCTCTTCCTCCTGTTCAGATGAAATTTTTCAGTACACAAATAAAACGTGTGATGCACTAGAATACATCTTAAATAGCAGTATATATGAAGTACAAATAACCTACCAATCTTATCCGTGTAAAAAGGTACTGAAAAATACGTGGGGTCATCCCACAGTCATTACTAAACTGATCATTAATCTCACTTATCTCACCCATCATTGTGTATGTCTTTCCACTCCCTGTCTGCAACAAAATGACCAACACATTAAATGGTGATGGAAGTTTCACATCTCAGTTGAGATGTCTCAGAGGTTGGGGAAATGCATGACGTTTGATACCTGTATGTAGCAAAAGTTAGGCTGGAATGTGACAGACCTTACAATATAAAGCATAATGTCTGAAATATATTGGGTTTTGAACAACCAAAAACATCTTGATTCCCCTATAAGCAACAGGAAGCTGGGGAGGACCTACCTGACCATAGGCAAACATACAACTATTATAGCCAGACATGCAATTTTCCACAATTGGTACACCTGCAACTCTGAAGAGTTTCTCCTGCACAACAGCACACTTTAAATGCTTGCCACTCAAGCAACATTATAATAGCTTCCGAAAGGAAGAAGAAAAAAGAAACTGTTTAGATCTCTGCCAGATTATACCTGTGAAATGGTTTCACAAGCTACATGATCAAAGGTGAATCTGGTCTCTGGATGTCCCAACCATGTTAAAGTCCGAGAACTTTCCTGTTTTAAACATCGGAGATAGCCTTGTGAAGCGCTCTCAGAACTACTGACTGGTCGAATCCTTATCAAGACCTAAAACAGACCAAAAACCACAGTTTGCGTGTCTCATGAGTCATCATGGTACAAGTAGAGTGAGCAATTCAATGCAGACCATTTTCATTTTCCATTATTAAAACATAGAAGTGGAAAGTGCAAATGCTTTTCTAGTTCTGCAAACAGGCAAAGAAATTTACATAGTCCACATAAAACAACTTAATAAGTACATCAAATATAAGACAATTAGACGAATAGACAACTGGACAATTCTGGACATATTTCCTCTAAAATTCAAACAGGATAATAAATAAATGACTTCCATAACTGATTGATCGTAAATTTAAAAAAGCAAAACCGGAGGGCTCGATGTGTTCTAGTAATGTCATGGATTTTCAGTTGCCAGCTCAAAGGGCACGCAGAACTATTTCCGTTGAGCATTTCAATTGAAATACACTTATCCTGTTGTCCCACGAGATGCAATTGTGTATTAGACAGGTTCTGTTTAAGCAGTTCGATTCGCTATCAAATAAAGAAGGGCAATTGTGATTAGACGAGTTCTGTTTAAGCTGTTTGATTCGTTATCAAATGAAGCAGGGACGCCAGCTAACCTGCACGTTGTGGTCCGTCCAAAAGGAAGAATCTACGTCGAGCTCGAAATGTGGAACTTCAACAGATGGCCAATGCGTGACGCCAGCTCCCCCTCTGGCAACCTTACAGAGGGCCCCTCCTCTAGGTCCAGCGTAAGGACTAGACCTGCTGGCACTTTGAGCTGCTGAACAACCAATGCTAGACACTCTAGTGGCAATCCGAGCAGGTGTACTCTGAGCTGAATTTGGCTCAGAATAAGCAAAACCAGGGCCATCTCTCGGAGTTCCGCACTCCGAACCACCATTTCCATCCCCTCTGAAGTCCAAGGTCGTTGTTCCCACATCTGAAGCATCCAATTTCTTTTCCGCTTCCCTTCCCGGAAAACCTCTTGGGCTTAGCAACGGATCTTGAATCGTGTTCAGTGGCGTTCTTGGAGGTGGACCAGGAACTGCATTGACAGGATCGCCGAACTCATTCTCGTTCGCTCCCGATTGAGCGTTTCTCGGACTCTTCCTTCTGAGAAATCGAAAAGAAGAAACTTGCCCTGACATGCTTGGCTTTAAGGAACGTTTAATCTGTCGATAAACAACAGATCCGAAGTCACATTGACATTCAAATGAACAGGAAAGCGGAAAAAATGACACCAGCGGAAAAATCTCGATCAATACGAGAAAATGAAGGCGCGCTTATAAAAGGAAATCATCGCATATTTCACTGTACCAGATAACAGATAACCAAAGGACCAAAGCTCACGGATGCTTTTATCGATCGTGCAGTGTCAGCTGACTCAACTCAGCGCCTCAGGCGCTCAGGCTCCAACAAAGCCTTTTCGAAAGCTGAGTGCCCGCCCATTTTCAAATCAAATCTGAAGGAAATAGAGAATCCACCTTTTGCCACTACGGGTGTCCTAAAAATTAAAATAGCAGTTTCGCCCTTTATGGTGCACCATTATTGTACCAAAAGTGGCAACGGATGCTTCATAGCCTGAATTGAATTTTTGAAACGGACAAATTTGTAAATTGACACGATGTTTGTGCCTTAAGATCTGCTTTGGGAGTTAATGGAATTCATTTTGCCTAGGATTACGGTGTCATAATCGTTTGCCCTGGGCCGGCCCTTGAGTAGGGTTAAGAAGACCATACACCACAACAATTAAAACTATACTGAATGTCAAAAGTATGTCATAGAAACAGAAAAGTATTCCCCGAAGTAAATGTACATATATAGTTCATGACTCCTTGTATCGCCTTTAATCTTTAATAGAACTAAATTTTCAGAGACAAAAGGCCTAATTATTTTGGAAATTTAGATGAGTCTTGTGGCCAAGACCAGGGGTTCAGCTGACCCAACTAGAATAAACCAAACTGAGTTTTATGAACCTGAGTCCGATCTAGTTTTAGTGATATAAGTAATGTGAAGTATTATTGTGAGGGTTTACATCCTGAGGTACAAGCAGGTAAGAGATAAATTAGGAGATAATTCTGCAAGATTGTATTTTTTAATAAAATATTATTTTCTAGTAAACCTTCAACCCTACTTTTTCTCTTACCTAGACCACCAACTACATTGACACATCACTATGTAAAACCCCAAAGTAAAATTTCCACAAGAGTAATATGCATCACAATACCTATTACACGTACATGTTAATCTAAGCCCTAAAAAATATTTTTTATTTTTTAAAATATTGTTTTCTAAAGGATAGACCCTAAGCATTAATGCTTTAGATTAACATATAAATAGGATATACTGATCATAAGTGCAACTAGCATTTTTCTTTTCGCAATATTGAAATCATTTTTCAGTTTCCAATAGTAGAGCATGTCGTACAGCTACACTGCTGATAAATTGCATGCCCTTATTACTCCGAGAACAGCCAATCCTTTTTGTATTGTAAGGTAGGCATTGAGGTTATTGCTGTAACGCACATAGACCTAAGGTTACTAAGTGTATTGTGCAAATTACATGTACGGTACTTTGTTGATACCACATGTTGAAAAAACCTTTGCAAGAAGACTAGCATGACTCTAATAAAAATAGAGTAGCTACTCCATTGACATGGATGCACAGCTAGCTGTCACCGCGATTTCTGAAGTCAAAATCAATAACAAAGTGACGCATCACATTAAAAGAGTATTTGATCAACTGACTCGAGGTGCCCATAGCATTACCCATCAAAATAAGACGACGTTGGCTGTAGCAACCTTTGATCGTAAAACCAGACTGGAAAGAGAAAGTGCGCAAAGAAGTACGTTTTTACTCCAAATTAAAAATCTAAAGGCAAATAATGGCATCCATTATGATCTTCAGTAATCATTTTGCATTAACACAAATTTCAATTTTCAAGCGTTCACTCGTCTTCTGGCTCGAATCCCACAACGCGCTCTCTTGCAGTACTGTTGATTTGCCTTTCAAAAAGAAGAAGGAAAAAGTTGCAGAAATTAAGCATGGAGAGACCGGAAGTCAAGACCACCACCCATTGATTGCGGCTCCAGATCCTCCAGACAGACGTTCACCAGTTCACACGACGAAGAAAAGCAGCCTCACAACCTCGAACAGAAGCCAGAAAATGGTCGCTCCCGCCAGTACTACTGTGCTTCCTCCTCCCGTCGCCAAATCGCCTGTCCATATTAACAACAAAAAAAAACATTATTAATCGATTGTATATCTGAATAATCCTATAAGATTGAAGTACTGTTGTGATTACCGGAGTTCCTGCTGCCGCCGGCGCATACTCGAGTGGAGTTCACGAACGAGGAACAGATGCAGATCATCCCCTCCGTCTCCGTGTTGTACCCGCACGTCCCCCCCGTTTTCGCACAATGCTCACACCCGGCATTCGGAGTCGTAAACGAAAGCTCAATCCCATAAGACCACTCCATAGGTCCAATCCCCTTCAGATCATCCGCGTTATAAACAGTCGTATAATGGCTACAATCCAGAATATTCATGCTCATGAACTTCACCGTGTTATAATCCGTAAAACAACAAGGCGGGTACCTCCCAGGCCCCGTATTCGTAATGTTAAACATCTGAAACGAAGTACACGCGCCGTAGAGCTCGTCGCAGGAGTGACCCGAGAAGTTGAAGCAGAGCGAGCGATAGTGATTGAGTACGGGGGAGTCGATAGAGCAGTTGAGGAGGGCAAAGACGGTGTCGGAAGACGGCGGGATGACGACGGCCTGGATGTCGGACATGAGG